>CABFVZ010000797.1:21654-68081 GCA_902151445.1 Timema monikensis | reverse complement strand
GGGGGAAGAACGATGGACTGCTTAGTGGAGTGAACTTAAAGCACCAAAAATCAAATGTGCTTTATAATGTTCCCGCGTGGAGCTGTATGGTACTAGGAGAACAAACAGGGGAGGAGGGAAGTACAAATGACAATACAATGTTTGGTTCCCCACGACCCCTTCCCATTAAATTACACCAGACAAGTGACAAAGAATTGACCTCCACTCTGTTGGTGAAAACAAGAAGCTACTAAACTAAGATACACTTTATGAAGGGAAGTTGAAGTGGATCATCGCCATTTTTGTTTGGTAGAATATCACCTACTTATTTAGTTACTGTAAGGTGATATAAACTCGGAAGCTCGCCACCACACTTACAGAATTACGCCACTTATCACTATCTTGAGCTAGTTCTATACAGTCCACCTCATTACAGGTTATAATTTACATATTTATATCGTTTTTACTAATACAAATGTTAAAATAAAATATAATAAAATGTATTATTGTTAATAAACCTAAAAAGTTCCTTTTTTCCAAAGATTGTTCTTTAAAACTTGTCCAGAATATCCACATATTTGGTAAGGATGAGGTAGTTATAAGATAGAGTAATTGTACCTTCATTTGCTTAAATATATCATAGGAAAATATTTAGGGAAAAAAACCTTTATACAACAAGCCGATATACTTCTACGCCATCAGAAAACAAGAGAAGATTATACTGACGTCCTAATCCACTTGACCACCAGTGTGGATAACAAGCCCAAATTTAAAATTGGTACCGCTTACAAAACCAAACAGAGTATGAATTTTTGTATATATAAATATCTAAATAATCAAATTATTTTAAATTATCTTTTACAAATAATATCTACATGTGTCCGTCTTTCATGGCGGATCCAATTTTGTAAAGACGACCCCCACGGGACATTTTGAAGAGCTCCGGACTCTTATTGACTTTGTGGACCCAAACCTTTTCATTTTAAGGACGTCTTCTTGACCGCTTTGTCATATGACCTTCAAATATCTCGGCTGACCGGCCGGTCAAATGTTAGGTGNTATTTGAGGGGGGGGGGGATTTACTGGCAACTTAAGGTGAGAGGGGAGGAGTACTAAGATTCTATATTTGTGCCATTTTAAAAGAAATATTTTTTTTTGTTAAAATAAATAAAATATTGCTCCTAGAGATAACTTTAATTTAGTTACCCGCCTCGGTGGCGTACTTGGCTAACGCGCTTGTCGTGTTGAGCTCGACTGCTGAGGACGGGGAGATCGAGGTTCGAATCTCGGTCGGGTGAACTGGGGGTGGTTTTTCCTAAATGGTTTTCCACTCTCCCTCCACGCAAATGCGGGTTCACTTCCTCTAATTAAACCTTCCCAATTCCTAATCCATTAGCGTAACTAGTACTTAAAGCGTACAACCCGAACGGGTAGTAAGAAGCGGTGCTAAATATTATTATTTAATTTAGTTTACTATACTTGCTGATATCAACATTGGTTGAATATCGGTCATGGGCATGGTAGACAGATATTCAACAACTGTTGATATTACCCACCAAGTGTACTTTATGTTTCTACCGGAAATATTTAATTTATTTCGGTAAAAAAATAATATATATTTTTTGTCATATAGACTATACCAATTTTCACCTTAACTTGAGCTAACTTGAAGTAGTTGTGTCAGTGAGGAATAAAGTAAATCAGTTAGTGGATAAGTTAGTTAATGAATAAGTCAGTAAGGCAATGGCGAATTAGTGAGTAATTTATTGAGTAATTGAATCAATTAGTGACTCATTAAGTCATTGAGTTAATCAGTGAGTAGATCAATAGTTTTGTAAAAGTTAGTGAGTTAATAAGGGAGTCAGTGATTATCTGAGTAAATTATTTAGTATATTTGAATATTTGGTTATTTTAAAAGTAAAATAATAATATTTAAAATGTCATTAGTCAAAACATACATAAGATTTAAATATCACATCTTTAAAATACGAGATTTTAAAAATATATGAAAACCACACATGTTATTAAAATAGTAGTGATACTCATATTTATAAAAAGCTAATACTTTTTAAAATAAAAAATAAAATTAAATACATTTTTTAAAATTATATATATAACTTTAGTAAAACATTATTTAATTATTATTATTATTAGCACCGCGTCTTACTACCCGTTCGGGTTATACGCACTTACGCTAATGTGTAATGGTAGGGTGATTGTGAGATGAAATGAAGGACCTACAGTTTAACGTGGAATCCGAACCACGGTGGTGACCTGACATTCCACACATTCACAAGATGTCTTGTCAGAGGTGTAGGAAGGGTTTGGAAATCAGATAAATCTGTGCCGGGACCGAGGATCGAACCCCGGCCGCCAGCACAGAAGTCCGACACCTTACCCCTGATCCACCAGGTCATCAACATTATTTAAAATTGCGTCACTACAACACCCAAATAAATATATAATAGAAAAAATAATTAAAATTGTTTCAACACTTATGTCTATAAATACATTACAGTTACACTAAAAAGTAAAACAACAAAATCACCCACCTTGGTGGTGTAGTTATCCAACGTGCTAGACCGCCAAGGACCGGGAGGTCAAGGTTCAAATCTCGGTCGAGAAAACCGGGAGTGGTTTTCCCTAAATGGTTTTTCACTATCCTCCACGCAAATGCGGGTTAACCTCCTCTAAATTCATTCTTTACCATTCCTAATCCATTAGCGTAATTGATTCTTAAGCGTATAACCTGAACGGGTAGTAAGATGTGGTGCTAAAAATACATCACAAAATTTTAAGCTAATATTTCCCTAAAATAAGACTACGTAGCTTTATTTACCCCAAAAATGTAAGAATCACAAGCAGTTAAAAATTTGAATTGTTTCCTATTTCGTTTATTAGTCCTTGATGTAATAATTTTTTTCCGTTCCTATTCCATCCATCTCTGCGCAGTTGCAGATGCGTCTTGTATAGTCTCTCACAAGAAAGTATGCATACAAGTTTATATTTATAAGATGGTTAAAATAATTCTAGTAGACAATAATGAATAGTAAATACTTTTTTTTTTACTCGAATATGGTAAGTTTGTTCAAATATTTGTTGCAATGTTGATCAACACTGATTTTATACAGGTTAACCAACATAATTCCTGAACTAAATAATAAATAATGCTAATTTTATAGTTTAACATATTAATACAAGATTTAAATATCTTAATTTCAAAAACAATCAATACGTATTCTAACCTCTAAAATTTAAATTAATTGAAACTTTAAATTAATATAAGGGCTACGTAAAAATAGAGAAAATAATTATTATTCAATTATTTAGTTATCTAATTAATTATTTTTATTTTCATTGCGTTGTCATAGTAATTATACTTCAATCTAAGGATAGTTCAAATTGGACAAAAATATTTAATTAATTTATCCATGTAAAGTATTTTTAGAGCTCAAATACATCATTAATGTGAAATTTTATATTAACTTTAACAGTTTAAGTTACCGACGAGTTTATATATGAAAGGACCGATGTCATATCAATTAAATAGCCTATATTTACCGTTGAATTTTAAAAACTGATTTGTAGGTACATAAAGAGGAAGCTCGAGAATGATGATCCTACAAGACTTTCAATCTCGATCTCGAGCTTTAATGACGAGCTCGGCTCGAAACTCCAAATCCTAATACTCGCAGAGTCCTGTGAGTTAATCATTGATTTAATGAATGAGTAATTGATTAATTCAATGAAGTTTGTGAGCAACTGAATAATTGATTAATTGAGTCAATTAGTGAGTAATTTTTTTATAGATGTGAGTATTTAATTAAATGAATGAGTATGTAATTAAATGAGTTTGTAAGTGAGTCGTAAGTGAATCAATGAGATAGTGAGTGAATTAATGATTTAGTGAATCGGTGAGTCATTGAGTTAATCAGGAAATGAGGGAATGTATGGTATTTTGTTAGCTGAAGATAGCTTTCAGCAAACACATCAATCAAGTCTTACTTACCCTTCTCTCCTTGAGAACTAGAATATTAGCGAATATTCGTGGTATGTTCAGAACAACACTTCATCCCCTTTCCTCCCCATATTGCTCAACTTTACAAACGAGGGCTTGTGTCGTTTCCAACAAAATGCACTACACGAAAAATGAGATCTCATCTGTTTTATGTCCCCTGACATCCTTAAGAACAAAGTAATCACAGAGAGTGAAGTAGTCATTCTAGACAGACATTTTCTTAGACATCATTTATTTAATCTTTATACAATTAATTTATATTTCAGGTTGGTTATTATGTTCTAAATATTAATAATTGTTGTTATTATTTAAGGCTATACTATCATGATAACAGAAGTACCAGGAAACCTAGCAACGTTTTTATTGGTTTCAAACCGATATAAAATATATCATCATTTTATTATCTACAACTTAGTTTTTAATTAATTTAAAAAATCTATTCCAAATTTTAAAATTCGGTGTCCGGGGTTTACAGGTTCGTTAACAGGGGCTATTAATTTTTAAATTCCAGACCTTTGTGTGAGGTAGATATCACGCAATGCTCATGGCAATCATACTTTGCATTGTGTTAATATAAAATATATAAGAAGCTTTAATTATAATATAATCTTAAATAACAGTAGTAATAATAATAATACAATTAATAATATAGTTTTAATAGATATGTTTATAATACATTAAATATTGTCACGACATAAGCTACCTGTTTAGGCTGTGCATCTATTAAGTTATCACGCTAATTTATTTGAGGTTAAGTGGGTTGAATTTATATAAAGTGTAAATTTACTTACTTGGAGGGAGAATGGGAAACTATTTAGGAAATAAAACATCCTTTTTACATCAGACTAGGAATCGAACCCCAATCTCCTGGTCTTTGGCAGACTAGTCTATTGCGAGTGTGACTTTTTAGATCATTTGATCAACCAAAGTGTAGGCCCTAAACAAAACTTTTGTCTGTATTATTTTGATGACACTAAAGATTTTAGATATATTTTATTTTCTATTTATTTGATGTATTTAACATGCACTTTCTTAACCTATTGATTATATCAGCATACGAGAATTTCTATTCGCGAGAGCTAGAGAATCTATCAAATTTACCAAGAAAGGTATTTTCACATACCTTCCATGGTTTTTTTACAAGGCACAATCGACATGTGACCGACGGCTGTACCTCCCCTCTAAAGGAAGTTGTGCTATGAATTTTTATTGCTTAAAAAAATACGTTGACACCGATTGGGCTTGAACCAACGAATATTGGGTTCTAATGTGGGTACCTTACCTGAAGACCAACGATTTTAATGTACAATAGAGATATTCTATCATAATAATTAATATAATAAATAACTTGAAATATTTCATAGCTTGAATAAATATATATTTAATGCAAATTAGGTATAAGGCATAACTGTAAAAATTGTATATTATAGTTGAAAATATCTTGTTTAAATTTATTTAATATTAATGTTTTTAAATTACAAAAACAGCATGTATATGTTTAACAGATTAAAAAGTAATTATTTATTATTTTTATGGTTTAGATAAAAAAAGTTTTTTTTTTGTCTTTTATAAATAACCAGTAATGTTTTTCTGTTGAATTCAATGTGAGTTGCTTGACCACTAATTTTATAACACAGGATCACATCAGGAGCAAATAGAAGACAGAAAACACCCAACACTTGTAAAAGGAGTTAACTTAATGTCAGGATTGGTGTTAATAACTGCACTCTATAACCACTCAGCCACTGGGATGGACTAAAAAACTGTACAAACAACAAGAACTATAAAACAAGTTGTGCGAAACTCCACATGGACTTTCTCACTTTATTGTTTAAAAAATGGAGATTATTATTATTATTATTAGCACCGCGTCTTACTACCCGTTCGGGTTATACGCACTTACGCTAATGTGTAATGGTAGGGTGATTGTGATATGAAATGGAGGACCTACAGTTTAACGTGGAATCCGAACCACGGTGGAGGCCTGGCATTCCCCACATTCACAAGATGTCTTGTCAGAGGTGAAGGAAGGGTTTGGCAATCAGATAAATCTGTGCCGGGACCGAGGATTGAACCCCGGCCGCCAGCACAGAAGTCCGACACCTTACCCCTAGACCACCAGGTCACCTAAAAATGGAGATATTTACTCAAAATTCGTAATATAGCATACACTAACGAAACCAGAAAAAATTGCGCTATACATACGTAAAAATTCCTGTTAAAATTCTCCTCGTTTAACTAGGCGATGCACATCTTATGGTTATCGCATTACTATTAAATTTATATTTTATAAATTTTGACCAATAAAATAGGTAAATATTGGCTATTGAATCTAAAATTGGGTCTAAAATGATAGAGATGTATCATTGATGTACAAACATTTCCTCTGATAGGTTGAAAGAAAGAGAACTTACACTTTTTGAGAGACTTACTCATTTCTTACTCTATGGTGTTAGATAATTATTGCGTTAAAACCTAAGTAGTATCTCTGCACAACTAAAGATCACAAAATTGTATTAATATATTTGACAATATCTCAGAAAAGGTTGGTTTTATAAAAATATTTTTCATATAGTACTACAATTTTGCAATGATAGATATCTAGTATCTCAAATAATTGCAGAGATACGGAAATTTCCACTACTGTAAAGTAACCTAAAATTCATTTTCATGGTAAAATGAAAATAGCCAGTTTATTTATAATCTTAATCAAAATTGTTAGAAAAAATACATTTTTTCTCTTTTCGATTTTTACTAAACTACTCTTAATTTTGTAGTTAAAAAGACACACAGATAGATGGCATGGCAAATACCATTTTTTAGAGTTCGGGGGGTCATGAGACGTTGATATCCATCAACATTTCAGGTTATATTCTTTTTAAGGTCGCAATACTTTAACGTTAGTGTTCGAAAAGTTTATATATATATATTGCGTATAGCTTGAAAGTTATTAATTTTATAAAAATATGCTTCGAATAAAATATTTGTATTATAAATAGATCTAAATATTTTCAATGATAAGTAGTTTCATATCTCAAATAGTTTCCTTGATATGATAAAAAAATAGAATTTACTCATCTGAACGGAGCCCTTAAAGTCATTTTACCGAAATATTGAGGGTAGCCATTTAGTTTGTAATATTAATAAATGTTTTGAAATGAAATTTAATCAAAATCGTTGAATCTGATTTTGAGAAAATTGACTTTTTCTCTTTTCACCCCTCAGTAAACTACCCTTAATTTTAGGGTTGGATATCAAATTCCAAAAACCCCTCGGGGCAACCCTATGAAAACCCTAGATACCAAGTTTTAGCCCGATTGGTTAAATAGTTTAGGCTCTAGTTGGAGGTACAAACAGACAGATAGACAGACAGATGGAAAGCCAAAAACCACTTTTTCAGATTCGGGGTGGTCACTAAACGTTGAGATTCATCAAAATATCGATTTCGATTTTTTTTTTACGATCACAATACTTTCTCTACCTGTAAGATATCGATTAAAGTAAAAGTCTTATAAAGTATTTAAATAATTATTACTTAATCAAACTTAGCTTTGTCTTAAAAACAAACAATAACAAAATGTTGAAATATCCTGAGTTATCTTTTAAGTGAAGACGGCATCACTCCATCATTCTCAGCCCTTGTATAAGGGATGTTGGGGGTGTGGGAGGTGGAGGGGTTTTAAAATGAAGAAAGGGAAGGTGGGGGGTGGTATTAGGTACCTTCCCAGCCCCTACAGTGTTGTCAAGGGAACTGCCGGTAATTTCTCATTAGCGTTGCATTTCGCAGGGTAATTTATTCGGGTTCGCAATTGGAGAACAATTAGCGAGCGCTCCTAGCGTTCGTTCACCGAGCTACTAGTCAAGAAGTTAAGAGAGAGAGAGAGGGAAATAAAGTGAGCAGAAACCGGGACAGCCTTTCATTGGTAGCTGTTATCTTTGACGGAAGAAGATTTAACACTACATTTGGGAGGGGGCGGGGGGTAGAAGAATGAAAGGTTTGTCTTCTTAGTCAATCTATAATTTTTATTTGTTTGTTTTTCTTGGTTCTTGGCAGGGTTACATTTTGTGAAAGGGTTAAATGTTGAATTTCAAACAATGTAACAGTTGTTAACTTAGCTGAACCAATATTGTGTCCGTCAACCGATTGTAATGTTTCAAGTTCTTGAGAGCAATAAAAATGCATAATTTTAAAACTAGGTTTCCTTCCTTCTAATTTAATTGTAAATTAACGATATTAATTCTAGTTATTTTATTGGTCAAATAATTATAGTACGTAATTAATAGCGCTATTTGCATCAAATTGCTTTAAACAGTTGAAAATCCGTTTTAATTAAACTAGATCTACTTTATTAGGAAGAACCTTATCTGACAGCTAGAACAGTTACTAGATCTACTTTCATATGAAGAACCTTATCTGACAACTAGAACAGTTACTAGATCTACTTTCATAAGAAGAACCTTATCTAACAGCTAGAACAGTTACTAGATCTACTTTCATAGTAAGAACCTTATCTGACAACTAGAACAGTTACTAGATCTACTTTCATAAGAAGAACCTTATCTGACAGAACAGTTACTATATTTACTTCCATAAGACTATTCATACGTCAAGTCATGTGATCTGCAGCTGTCACATTGTATTACAGGCTCATGTTGAGGGCTCGAGGCCACAGGAGAGCAAGAGTGGTCTATCTCCAACATGTTACACAAGCACAAGGCGATGTTCCATTGGGCGGAACCACCAACCAACCTTCACCCTTCTTTCTTTCCAGACAAGTTTTGTCTCGCTCCATAAATTTGATGGACTAATCGGAGCGTGGAAATGACGAAAAAAAAGGGCTCCCTCTTCCTCCTTGTTATGTGTGTTACCCTTATTTTATTACCCTTCCTTTATACTACAAAGTTTCTAAAACTAAGAACAGACCAACAATCACACTTCAGGCTGTAAGAGTATTTTTTTATTTATTTAGGATTATAGTCACAAGTTGGAGGATTAGTCACTTGATCAGAGAGGTAAACTTTACATCGCTATGACTCTTGGTACGATGCTCCGGGGGCGACTATAGGAGTTTTATAATTTTGAGAATATTTGTCCTATCTTGAATTTAAGGTTTCGTGGAAAGGAATGTGATTTAAGTTCTGTATTTTTTTGTAGTTTTTATATAAAAATTATATTGTATTAAAAATTAAACCATATCTTCAGTAGCTACGACTAATTTAGTTCTCTCCACTTTGTAATTCAAGAGTTGTTGAATATCTCTCCTACATATATTACCGTTAAAGTAATAAATTATCTACAATTCATAATAACCGGTTATTTTCCATATTAACCGATATTAGTGGTTAATATGATTAAATACATTTAATTCATTAATAATTTAACCGGTTACTTTACATGACAACAAAACCTGTTTGACTGAAATGATAAATCATAATATTCTGAAGGTTAGGTTAGGTAGGTTAGGCTAGATTTAGAGATTTTTCACTTTAAGCAGTGGGTGCTGGTTACACATAATAACATGTGAATGTGAATAATTTGACTACAACATGAACTATATATCACCTTCAGCAGAAGTGTTAGTTACTATACATAAAATCCTGTGGTTATGTATATTAACCTGATTTATCAAATTAACGGTAGCGTATATATACATTTAAATATGAGTTTTCCTTTTCTCTTTAAAATGTTATGTCCAAAGTTCATTAAGCCCAAGAACAGATAATCAAGTACTGATGATATTACCATGTGTATAAAAATTAAAATAAACGTGTTTACTTAAGCAGTGTTTGATTTATATTGGCCTAAAAATAGTTTTGTTATAAACATCACAGAAACACGGAAATTAACTCCCTTAAACACCGCCTTAACACAACTCACTTTGGTTTTGGATTATCTTATATCAGTAAATGACCTACACACTTACTTAATCATAGATAACACATAACTCCCAGTCTTACTTAGTGAAATAAACGTAATATTAAAAAAAACAGTTGAAAAAATAATTAAATTATTGGGTTACTCGGTATCGAACCTTGCTCATCAAAGGCGCGTCCACTTCTATTATTAGTGTATCCAACATTGTGATTTAATATTTTTAAAGTGTTTCTTGTGTAAAGCCATTTGCTCACAAATCTCACATTAAATACCTCGTATGAGTAAAAGACTCGTATCTATACAATCTCCTGGAAACGTTTATTTATCCCATGACTGGTATAGATTCAAACAAATTTGGTTTTTATCGTTCCAATATCTCGTTTTCCTGACTGATCCATCTTAGTCTCAGAAGAAAAAGGGAGGAGGGGGGAAAGAAAATGGGGGTATCTTACCCTCTTTTTCTCATTCCAGTCGAACCCTCATGACACCCCTCATTCACCTGTAAGATGATATTAACCACCCCCTTCCTCTTCATTCCACTTTCCCCTCTTTCTAACCTGATAATTAATGAGTACTCTCAAAGAGAAACGACGGGGTTTTCAACCCTCTTGCACCCTCTACTTTTCATTAGGGGTTGCAGCATCTATTGCTACTCCTCTCTCTTTCTCTCTCCTTCATCATCATCGTTATCACATACTTTGTAATTAATAATACTTTTTTTTTAATCCGTCACTTGTACGAAAAGGGCTAAACGCCAAATTAAAAGACGTAAGGACTCTGCAAGTGAACAAATGTTGAGTGTATCTATAGAGTTATGTTGAGAGCAATGTTTCATAAGTGATTTGGATACACCCTCATGGTTGGGCATGCAGGCAAAATGTCAGGCTCATACAGTATCTTTTGTCGGAGAATAGTATTATTATTATTATTATTATTATTATTAGCACCGCGTCTTACTACCCGTTCGGGTTATACGCACTTACGCTAATGTGTAATGGTAGGGTGATTGTGAGATGAAATGGAGGACCTACAGTTTAACGTGGAATCCGAACCACGGTGGAGACCTGGCATTCCCCACATTCACAAGATGTCTTGTCAGAGGTGAAGGAAGGGTTTGGAAATCAGATAAATCTTTGCTGGGACTGAGGATTGAACCCCGGCCGCCAGCACAGAAGTCTGACACCTTACCCCTAGACCACCAGGTCACCGGGAGAATAGTAAATTACAGGAATTAATAGTACATACACACGCGCTACATTCGTGTTGGACTAGACTGCTGATCCCAGTCGAGTGCACTTAGGGTGGTTTTCCCTAAACGATTTTCCACTATTCTTCCACGCAAATAAGTGTGCATTTTCTTTCAATTAAAACTTCCTAATCCCTAATTCCTTAGTGTAATTAGTACATAGGCCTATAATTTGAATTTCGAATGTGCAATAAGACATGGTGTTAAGAAACAAAACAATAAACTCCCCATTTCTCAGAACTATTTTAAAATTTATTCGCTTGATTGTAGTTCCGAAACTATTGATTTTATCTATACTAATATTTTGATATAAAGTTTTTTATTTTTAACTAGCAATCCCGCATGGCGTTCCCGTGACCAACTGTGTTAAAAGGATTGTATAAGCCCCACCTATCCCCCCTCCCCACAAATTAGGTTTAGAATTAAGGTCAATTTTGTATAATTTTTTTCCGAAGAGGATACGGCATATTTTTATCGCAGTTATTCTGGTTTAGAACTACGTTTTTAGAGATAACAATATTATCTTCAAAAATTTGTTAAAAATAATCCAATTAAAAAGCTAATTAAAAATTTAAAGATCCTGCTTTAGGTGCATTTGGACCCCCTTCCATCCACCTTTTTTTTTAAAAAAATGTCAGATATATCTGTGCCGTAGATTTATAGATAGATGCTACTACAACTTTGAAATTAAAAGTTCTTTTAGCGCCACGTCTTATTACCCTTTTGGATTATATTCTTGTTTAATAATTACTATAACGTGTTAAGGATTAGGAAGTATATATATATTTCGAGGAAGTGCACCCACATTTGCGTTGAGGGAGAGTGGAAAACCATTTTGGAACACCTCCTTCAGTATACCTGACAGATTCGAACCTCGATCTCTCCATCACCGGCAGTTTAGTCTACTGCAAGAGTAGCGCCTTAGAACATGCGACCACCGAAGCGGGTAAAAACCTTTTAAAAAGCCACTCAATAAAAGTTTACTAATACCATGAGCTCTACCCCGGGTTCAGAGCGTTAGTGGCCTCGACCTGGGGTCGAAGCGGGTACAAAGATGTAACTGTCTTCTCCCATTCCTCCCCGTGTACCAGAGTCATGTCACACTGGTTGCAGTAAGGACAGGGGCGTGGCGGTTAGTCGAGGAGTTGAGGGAGGGAAGTGCTAATGAAGGATGCTGTCGGGTCATGTCGTGCCGTGTCGTGTCATGTCGTGTCATGTCGTGCAGTGTCGTACAGTGTCGTACAGGAAGATCTTGTACAGTTCTCCAGGCCAAATGACCACGAACGCGGAAAAAGATGAGCTCTAAAAAACACAAAATATTCAGTTTCTCTGTGTCTATATCTCCCCCTTCCTACCTCATTTTTTCTCCTCATCACCTTTATCTCCCTCTAGATACGCCTCATTTTTCTCCCCTTCCTCCATCTTCTTCTTTACCATTCCTCCACGTAAATGCGGGTACACATTCTCTAAAATCATCCCTCCTTATCACATCATTAGATTAACTACTCCAATAAACTAGATGGGCAGGGTAGTAAGATGGAGGAACATTGGGAAAGGACATATTTATCCATCCGGTCTTAAAACCCATCCAGGCTGTTTGTATTTAACTACAATAGAGAAGAGGAAGGTAGAATTTGAAGGAAATGTAATTGCATTTGTTTGAAAGGCTAGGAAAACATTTATGTAAAATTATTCCCCTGAGATACGATCCCGGACCATACAAGACGAGACTGTTGCCTTTATGCCCACAGACGCTAATGGGACGGTAAGGGGCAAATCACGAAGTAAGAGAGGTTCCCATCTTGACGTTGAACAGAGTGTACCGAGAGGGCCTACGTGGTCACGACTTCACTAATGAAAGTAATCCTGGGGGCTAATCTCCATTGAAATTGAAATTTACATGAACCCTCAGGGGTGTAAAGGGGTGGGGGGTGGGGTAGTGTCACGTCGATCCCTCGTCCCCGTGACGTCAAGAAACTATCTCGAGCGTCGCGAGGTCCTCTGTCCTGCAGGATGTGGTTAGATACCCTCTCTTGCCCCCCCAGATCCCCTTGCCAAGGCTCGTTCTATCCTAAAAGCTGATACAGGGATGAAGCGACCTTGTACCGGCGTCTGTACGACGGCGCAAGGGATGGCGTCGGTCTGAGAGTGACGTCTCCGGTTTGGTTCACGAGCAGTAATTCACACTCGCTGTCAGACACACATATCAACCCATGATGCTTTGCAACACAAACTAAAATAAGCTGACTACAGAGATATTTTATTTTCTACTGAAAAAATATATCTTTAAGATGACTAGCCCGGTGGTGAAGTGGTCAATACGCCTGGATACGAGTCTAGGTGTCCCAGGTTCGATGCCAGGCTGATTACTCGGGTATGTTCCCTGAAAGGGGAATCACCCCAATGGTCACCGTATTTTTTATAAATTAAAAATGCGTATAAGCTCATTCAGGTAATAAGACGCGGTAGAACATTTGTCTCCTGATCATGTAAAACTGTATGTTTAGAAAGTGCACCGGAGTGGCAAAAATAAACATTTAGTCTAAATAAACACTCGGTACTTCAATGAAAATATTACTTATACATTCCATAGTTCTATACTCAACGTAATTAGATTTTGTGCGAAATTTGGTTCCCACTCCTTTATCAGGAAAACCAGGGTCTGTCAGTCAATACCGCACGAAAGGATGCGGCTCACCTCCGCCTCCGCCCCCTTACCCCCTCCCACGGTTAGAACTTAACCTCATATGAACTTAATCCGCCACAATCTGGGGCCAAAAGGCCAGGAAACGGCACCCCTGGAAGATTTACAGATATTTTCTTAAGCCCCGGGGGAAAAAAAAAGTTAGGTACACATAGCACGTAGATTCAGTCTCCCCCCCCTCTCCCATAATGCCTTGCGGCCCATGGATTGTGAAACAACAAATAGTAGGATTGTTAACCACTTCCCCTTCCTAACACCCCTTCGTGCCCTACACAGTGAATTGGGAAGGAAGTATAGAAGGAGGGGGGTGAAAGCACCCCTCTTCTTTATAGGCCAACCTGTAGGGGGTATTTAGATAAGGATTTATATCTTTAATATCCTAGCAGTTCACTTTTTCTCTCTTTCTATACAGGCATCAAATGTAAATACGCATCTTTTTTTTTAGGGGGCTATGTGAGGAGGGGAGGGGGGACTCTATACTGTGTATACTCACAACAACAAATTTTGCATCTTTATTTAATTGTCTACAATTTTAAGAAATATACAAACTGATATTTTCCCATAGCAACTTTATACTTGTTCGGCATTTAATTACATGAATAGAGAAGATATAAAGAAGATAGTCAGACACCTTAGCTCAGTTGGTCGCTTATCTGTATACTGAGCTAAGGGTCCCGGGTTCCATTCTCTGCATGGCCGAAAATTGGTGAAAATGTGGATTTACCCTCTCACATTGATAAATTGATGGCTGGGGACTAGATGTTGTGCCTGTCCTAGTCATAACTTATATGATAAGACATTTGAAGCTACGACAAGCCTAGCCAGCAGGTAATGGAAAATATATGACTTAAATGAACACTGACCACAGAAAGGAAACAGTAATGGAGGAAGTTAATATTTGAGAATAAATTTATCTATTTTTAAATGGAGTGATAGTGAGAAAGCATTTAGGAAAACATTCAAAAATATCCGGTAGAGAATCGAACCCCTTTGTTAAAAATACCTCAATTTTTATGAAAGCTAAAGATTAGAATATAGCTATCGATATCATTGTTAGAAATACAACAGCGAGATCTCCAGTGAGGACAATCCTGAATAGCAGAAACATCTCCAGTGAGGACAATCCTGAATAACAGCGAGATCTCTATTGAGGACAATCCTGAATAACAGCGAGATCTCTATTGAGGACAGTCCTGAATAACAGCGAGATCTCTATTGAGGACAGTCCTGAATAACAGCGAGATCTCCAGTGAGGACAATCCTGAATAGCAGAAACATCTCCAGTGAGGACAATCCTGAATTCCAGGAAAATCTTGGCATAAAATGATGATGTAAGGCGTATTTGATTTAAAAAAAAGGTTGATCTTTTCAGTGGCGTGCGATGAAAGATTGTTGAGTGGTGTGTAAAGTATTTTACATATCCCAGTTGTTTAAGCTTGAAATAAAGAGAGCAAAAAGTAAGGCGGGCTTTGGGACAATACCAGTAGAGTCTGGGAAATGTGGAGGGGGGAGGGAAAACAAGGACTGAGAAGATTAGAATGAGGGAATGTAAATATACAAGGGAGGACAAAAGAAAAAAAAGATACACACATATGCAAAGTGGAAAAGATATCGAGGAAAAAAAAAGTGTTCGAGTGTTGAGCTAAAAAAAATTACAGAGAATTTAAACAAAATCTAGATAATAGTTACAGTTTATGAGATTAAGGAAAGATAAAAAAAATTAAATCAAAATTAATAATATTTTAGAACATAACTAAACAAATTAGGGCTGGTCTTATGCTTCCTGGATAAATATTAATCTGGCCAAAAAATATTTTTATCTGGTCGATAGGTTAAAAGTGCTTCTTATGACTGCCATATAGCATTTATCTGCCAGATAAAATGTATTTATCAATCACATTTTTTATCTGAAAGTTAAAATGGTTTTTGCCATAATGACGCGTTGTTTTTCATGAGGTTTTGCCTAGCAGAATTTGTTTTTAGGTTTGGGGGAAGTTTTTAGGAAAAGGGGGGAGGGGATAAAAATACATTCACGAAACATTTATTTACAAATCCGATTGTGTTCCTTCTTAAAACAAACGACAACTCTTCATTAGTTGCATTTTTTTAATATTTAGCGTTGATAGAACCCATAGAATGGTCTAATAAAAGGAATTACCGTCACAATATACTGAATTGGGGAGAGGGTCGCTTTTCCTAAATGGTTTCTTACTTTGTCTACCCATAGAAAATGCGGATACAATTCCTATGGCTTAATTAGTACTCCTTTACACATTGGTGTAATTAGTACAACCTGAACGGGTATGATTTTGTGACAAAAAGTTAGTAGAACCAAGAAAGGTAAATGCATAAAACAAATGGTTAAAATGAAATTAACTAATTCAGGTAAAAACCTTCAATTCGATCCTTTCTTTATTTTATCGAGACGATTGAAGAAAAAAAATAGCAAAACACATACACACAGTAGAAAATATAATAATAAACTAAACAAAAGACGGCAAACTTTTAAACATGGCTGGTATAAAAGGGAATCGAGAAAAAAAAATATCACAAAATATGGAAGTGAGGCGAAGGATAAAGAAGGAAGAGTAAAACAATGCCAGGCTGGCATGGATAGAAGAAGGAGACAAAAATACTATAAAAAAAACTGTACGAGATGAAAAAAGTAAGGTGGGGGATGAGGGGGTTATAAAAGTGTTTTTTTTAATAGAAAAAAGAAAGAAAACGGAAAGAAACGATCGCATTTCTAGGCGTTATTAGAACTGTAAAATAGCATCAAAGTCACTTGGCAGTGGCTTCTGGTTGGCGTCTCCCACCTCGGGACAAGGAGATTCCTACAGGGATGGTTATTGGTTAGTCTCCAAACTGCCTGGGGTGGGAAGGGTTGTTTTCTAAAAGGAGGGAGGGAGGGGACGGATTTATATCTGCCACAGCAATCTCAAAAATCCCACCAGCGTTTTATTAACCTTACGTGAGAGATCGAAAGAGGATGTAGAAAAAGAAGAAAGAATCATGTACTGCACAGGGTTGGAAAGTTGAGTGAATTTATTTGTTTGTCAGTTATTGAGGGTGTGGGTGGGGGTAAATGAAGAAGGGGAAATATTTAATAAATTATATATTCATACACACAATTTGATTACAAAAAAATTACTGATTTATTCTCAGAGAGTTAATAATCCTGGTTCGATCTAATAGAAAAACCTAATTTTGTGAGCCTTTTTCCATTATTATTTGACTCTGTAAAGTGCTGAAATTTAAATTATAGTAACCGGGGCTTGAATGGCGGTCCTCCTTGAGTATTTTGAAGCTGGTATTAGAAAAACACATTTCAAGTTGGGATATACCATTCGGGTGGTAAAGCACGTTTAGTTTGGTTTAACAGTGTCGGGGAGATTAAAGTTTGAATTTCAGTTGGGTGTACTGAGGGTTGCTTTTTGGTAAATGCTTGCTCACCATTCCTCCACTTTAATTCAAGTACATTATATCTCAAATACACCTTACTCATCTCTTAAACTTTAGCGTAACTAATACATATGCTTATAACTTGAATTGAAAAGTGAAATAAAAAATCTCTAAACGACGTCCTCACTATAGGTTAAAGCTATAAGCATTTATATAGCTCTGGTATAATATGACGTTTAAAAAATGTAATCTTCACAGTACAATCTTTAAAATACGTTTTAATATCTTCATATTAATTGCTTTAAGACATTTAGAGAACAGAACACATCTCATTAGACCCATATTTAATTCCAGCTACAACCTCTCCCTGATCGGAAACTCACACAAATGAGACTGACAACTTTGTCGGCGTTACCATTAATGAGATGTGTACCCATGTTAACCTAAGACATTCTTTTTTAGATACAATTAGCAATAACGAACTGACATATAGCAGTTTTTTTAAAAAAATAGTTGCAAAATGACATCCAGACAAGGGGATTGAACCCAAGACCGTTGGCTTAGTGTGCCAATGCTCTACGACTGAGATATCCAGGTTCTTTCTGGGTACAATTCAGGGCTTGTGGGGGGCGAATGGAACAGCTATGGAAGCCTGTATTGGCGGCCACGTGATCTCAGCCCATTTTAAAGAGACACAGTATATATATTTTTTAACTGGCGCCTCTCCGTTATATATATCAGTTCAAACACTCACCCATTGTTTAACTCTTGCAGACTCACACTTGGCTGTCGGCGCGCATTAGCGTTCGACACCGAAACATTAAACCCTGTACAAAAAGGTCCCCGTGTTTTAACTGAGCGCATACAGAATAATTGATGACGTGCATTCAATCTAATTAAACGATACGTCACTCAAGCGGCGCTTGCAAATCAATGGTAAATGCTGAAAGCGCATCCTCTGTCATCCCAACTTACTTTCCATCCAGCTCGTGTCAGTAGTTTCAGCACAGCTCATTTCACCTTTTGACGAGGAAACTCGTTTAAAATTAACGTTATGCCATTGATCCGTGCACTAACTATGATTCCGGCGAATAATTTGTGAAATTTAGGGTGAAAAACAGAGTGTTGCTGCTCTAAATGTAGCACCGCGTCCTACCACCCATTCAGGCTATACACTTATATGATAACTACGATAGTTGGTTAGAGATTAGGACAGTTGAATCTAGAGCAAGTGTATCCGCATTTGCGTGGAGAGAGAAATTGGGAGACTATTTAGGAAAAACCACCCTCAGTACACCTGATTGGTATTGAACCATGACCTCCCCGTCATCAGCAGTATAAGTTGTTGTGAGTGTAATGCCTTAGATCATGCAGCCACCGAAGCAGGTAGTTTTAAACTAGATTCTCGAATCGCTAAGAAAGTAATTAAATGTTTTCTTTTCACTGCATCTCTCTAATGGGTCAGGCTATACAAATATATATGTAGGGTGTACCGTAACATCTAAACAGGAGACACACAAACAATGAAAATTGTTCAAATGTCCATTTGACCTTGTTATAGTCATGTCTGTACTCCAGTAAAATGGAACTGCTCAACATTATAGGCCTGCAGTCGTCTTGCGTGGTAGAATAGATGCACTCTTTTAAAAACATATTGCATTGCAATCACGCCCGAGGGTGGCCAGCTATTGAATGGTTTAATGGTCTCGCAATATACTGTATTGCTGAAGACCAGGATATCGGGGTTTAAATTCCTGTCGGGTGAATTGATCGTGTTTTATTTCCTGGATTGTTTACCACTTCCCCTCCATATAAATGCGGGTACACTTCATACAAATCCAATCTTTCCCATCTCCATCACGTTAAAGTGGATTAATTTAGCCCGAACGAGAAGTAAGAGGTTTTACTAAAATAATAAATAGAATATTATATTAACACTCCAGCTAAATGTCTAACTTAGCGCCGTGAGATGATTCAAATAGGCAATTAGGTATACAGTTCTGGTACACATCTAGTCTGTACTGAGTTTGTCAGGCGCTCTGGCTCTTATTTATAATGTTACACAAGTGTAGTGTATCACTTGCATTGTGAGTAAAAAAACTAATTAATTAGTTATAAATGATTGTTAAGATAGTAACTACCTCTTAAATATAGTAATATCATGTGTAATGTTTGAATTAATTTTAAAATAAATATATTTAATATGTTTTATAGACACACGCACCGATGAGTAAGCGAACTAAAATGCCAGGTTCCTCCAGTCTCGTGGACTGAAGGCGATTTTTTCTTAAATGGTTTCTCACTCTCTCTCCATGTAAATGCGGGTACATTTACTCTACCTTATTAATGTATGTGTATAGCCCAAATGGGTCCTAAGATAGGGTAAACAAAAATGAGGACTCAAAAGGGCCGCCTTGGTATGCAAAAAAATATCCTCGCACATGTTCAGCTTTAACGACCTATTAAATTTTATGATGAGTTATTTCAAAATATAGTCCACACAGAAATAAACATGAAATATTCCAACAGGGATCTTTTCCCTTAACAAACTCTACTATTTGAGTTTTATTAATAGAGAAAAAGTGTTAAATTATGACAATAGCTCATTTCCAACAACTCCTAATCACTTTTGTAGAGCTATGAGACCAGGCTTGATGAAAAGGGCCTCTAGATTCAACCTTCCTCTAACAAGTACAGTAATTTTTTCTTATGCTTAAAACATAAAATTCTAAAGATATTTGAGAACTAGCAGCGTGATTTCTTCTTCACCTTGAGATAAGAAATTTCGTAGTTTTCTTTCTCTTCTCTTTTACTTACAATGACAAAGGGCGATTGTAAGTTAAGGACGAAAGGGAGTATAAACTTATACAGAGTAGAGAAGTAGTTCCATAAAAAAAGACACAGACCATTGTAGTTTAAGCCGTGTAGCCCAACAGTGATTGGTGCTGTTTCTCTGACTGAGACGGCCACCTTAAGAACCTACTGATGATACCACCGACCTAAGCACGACACGACGATGTGATTCACGTTTGAGCATGCGCAGTATAGAGACGAGGAACGGTTTGATTGATAGGAAATGTAGGTGTGCGGGTTGAAGGGGTGAATGAGTGTTTGATGCAGAGGAGTGGGGAGAGGGGGTGGAAAGCCGCGCGCAAAACTGACACCCTGACGAACATAACTGACGCTATCTGGAATGTTGATTATGACTACCGTCGAATTATTTCCTGAGGGTGGCGCTTAGAAATTTGTCGTCGCATACCACAGCGCTCATGAAGGTATAGATAGATGTTCGACAGAGAGGGAGGGAGGGGTATTGGTTATGAATCTCGTAGAGATTACCACCCTTGATTTTAGGGTAAGGGATGGGAGGGAAGGGGGTGGTACTCTGTCGGGACGCGAAGGTATTAATGAATTAGGGAATAAATATGTCAACCAGCCTATGTTACACGAGGTAACTTCACTCATCGCTACTTTTTTTTTCCTTCATTTATTTGAGGTATTTAACGTGCACTTTCTGAAGCAACTAATTATATCAGCACACGAGAATTTCTATGAGCGGAGTGGAGATTTTCAAATGCCTTTCAGGGTTCTTTTACATGTCTACAACCAACATCGGACCAACGGCTTTACTTCCCCTCCAAAGGAAGTTGTGCTACGATTTTTTATATCTCAAGAAAAATCCATTGACCCCGGCTGGGTTTTAACCCACGGACATCGGGTCCTAAGTCGACCACTTTAACCCAATACTACCGAGGTGGACTGACCGCTACTGTAGTAGCTCCCGATAGTAGCCTACAAGTAGCTTAGTGTGACAGAGATGTCACGTCCCTATCAATGTAGTAGCTGATATATATATATATAAACACAAACTAAAATTTACAAGCACAAAAAAAGGAGGAGAAATTAACAGCTTCTATAAAACAAATGCTTGATAGAACCATCCTGTTGACATATCCTGTCACCGCACATAAACGCAAACAGTTAGTAAAATATGAACACCCCCAAACTCTAGGCCGAACATCACAGCAGAGTATTTATATCTTTATACACCAAAAATTCACACTACTACCCTATTCACACTTAACAACATCCCATATCGACATATTTAACTCACTCTAGTCGTGACAATAGATAGCTATCTGTTCCTGGATTCACCCTTCAACACACACAACACGCATTTTCCTTCGGAATCCAACGCCACATTTTGACTCAATGACACGTCAATTCTACCTCCCTTCTTCCCTTCCATAAACCTACAAACAACCCCCTACCCCCACTCTTACTCCTCACCCTTCTACTTTTCTGAACAAACACAGCCGTGATTCATCAAATATCCAACGAGAACAAACAAGGTTGTGAACTACAGACATTGTACTGACGGCATGTTCTACCCCCCCTCCTTCCCCCACCCACCGTTACTCGTCCCAACACAACCCATTTTGACTTCAAAATCCTGTACTGCCCCTCCTCCCCTCAAACTATGGAAAACAGCCTTTACATACAACGCATGTGGTCTTTTAAGTTTGATTATGTTTTCTGTCACGATACTTGTTTATTTCTCATATAGATAAAATATTGCAATTGTTAATATTTCTTACCTCAATATTATGGATGTAAGTGTTCACGTGAAACTTACAATATCTGTCAACCTGTAATTAGGGCATAAAATTAAACAGTTTGGTAGATTTGCTCAAATTTGATATTTAGATGTTTTGGTACCTTGGGACACCTATGACACTTCAAAGAATTTTTTGAATGTGAATATAGCTCTTAAATTAAGGATGGTTTACTGATTAATTATTTGTGAGTATTCAATTATTATGATTTTATTTAGAACGTAATTATGGTGAGGGGTTGGCATGGAAAAAAAGTTGTTTACTTGTTTACCAAGAACATTTTTGTATAAGGGTAGTTTAGTAAATAATTATTTTTAATTTTTTAAAATTCTTTTGAGATCATATTTAATGGGTTATATGGGAAGTTTTTTCATGATAAATAAGAATATATGCTCGTTGTTATACAAACAATAATTTTAAGGGACGCGAGAAAAGAGCGATGTTTTTTTCAGTTTTTAATAGCAACACATATTTTTGTCAAAATAAATCAAATACAGCTTCAGTACAAAAATAGGGCCTAATTTTATTCTCATGTTGTTATCAACAGTTCCTTAATATTTTCCACGAACATGGCGGCATTAGATGACAAACATTTTAATTGAAAAGAAAAAGTCTTTAAATTCCAGAACATTCTTTATAGATATTTAAGAAATTTTGAAGTCATCATGTGAAGAAAATTAAAATATATGTTTGTATTGGAGTAATATTTTATTTATTTTGAACAAAAAAAATGTTTTGCCATAAAAACTTCAAAAACATTGACTTTCCTCGCGTTCCCTTCCATTTCTCTTTACGGGTCATTTTTGAAAAACTTTTAATAAAAGATTTGTATTTTTTTAAACTACTTTAGCCATATTTAAAAAAAATTATTCAAATTTTTCATGTGATCATTAAAACAATGTTTTTATCTAAAAAAAAAATGTAAAAAGTGTAAGATTACTATTGAAAATTTTGCCGCAAACTCTAATAAATCAAATGAGAACGTATGCAAGGTTGAGTCTCAAACTTACCGTTTATATATAAGTGGTTTGAGGTTTTTAATGCAACATATTTATAAAGATAAATTTAAATAATTAAAAATTATTGCTACTAAAAATAAATTATAGAAAATCGAAGATAAAACTGGTTTACTCTGTATTTCAGATGAAGTGTTTGAATCTACGTGATTTTAAAAACCCCACCACAATAACGCAATTTTTTTTTTAGGCTGTCATGTCATTCGTGTTGTTATAAGCTTATAAATAAAATTCATGTCTAACTTTTAAAATTTATTGATGCAATATTCAGTGTTGTGGTACAAAAACTTGATTGCAAGGTTGAATTTATGTGCAGCTAAAGCTTAATGTTTAAAAGCAGATATTTCATCATCATAATAAATGTAAATACAAAAATAAACTGGAAAGGTATTGAAAATAATCTATTGCTTCAGGCTTATATGATAAATTGTAGTTTTATATGGCATTTTATTTTAATAATTTTCATTTATATGAATTATTTATGATAGGCCTACTCTGATATCAGTTGGAAGAAAAGTTTAGTAAATACAAACATATTTCTTTGCGGTCAACTTTGATAACATTTTACTATAATATTAATATAATTTTATAGGTAGTGATAATATACAGTATATATCAAAAGAAACCTTTGAAGATCACATTATTTGATGTATGAATATATTAAAATTGTTTTAGTAGTTACGATATAGTGTTCTTTATACTAAAACCGGGATGGATATATATTAAGAAAATGCAATCGCAGATGTTCCCTAAATATGGTACTACAAACTTACTCTTTAGCACTAGGAACTCGAAAGTGCATTGCCACACTTACAAAATAGGCCACTTATTCCTATCTTTAGCTAGCTCTATCCAGTCCACCTCATTATACCCTAGTCCTATCTTGATCTAGTTCCATCCAGTCCACCTCATTACACCCTATCCCTATCTTGAGCTAATTCTATCTCTTTCAAGCCCATTCTAATGTTATCCTCCCACCTGCGTCTAGGTCTTCTCAATGGTCTCTTCCCATTGAGTTTGCCAATTGATACTTTGAGCACGGTTCTAGAATATTCCATTGGCGCTGCATGTCCTGCCCACCGTAATCTACGAGACTTGATTATCCTAACGATGCCTTTTGATGAGTACAATAAATGTAACTTATCATTATATAGCATCTTTCTCTATCCATTATATTTATCCTTGTTTATACTAAATATCTCCCTAAACACCTTGTTTTCGAATATTCTAAATTTATTTTAGTCATGTAAGGTAACATACCACGTTTAACAACCATGAAGAAAAACCGGTAAAGTTATTGTTTTGTAGTTTCTAAGTTATACATTCCTTGAAATCAGGCGAGAGATTAACAACTTACTACAACTAAACTTTTTATGGAAATTATCACATGAGTTAAATAATGTATAGATGCTGCTTTCAGGACTCATATTAAAAAATATGTATGATGTTGATGTTTAAATAATTGTTTTCCAAATGAGAAATCAATATTTACTTTTACCAGGGAGGTCAGGGTTTGAATTTCAGATAAGTGCTATGAATTGCCTCTCCTAAATAATTTACCGCTCTCATTAGACGAATATTCACTAAAAATATATTTTAAATTTCTCCACACCACTTTTGTAAACACAAGACTAGCTTGTACATGTGTTAATATGTAGTCCATCACCTTATCTCAGTCGTTAGCACATCTGCCCATGGACTCAAAGGTCTCTGGTTCTATTACTGACACTTATGAAAAACGCATAAGTTGAGGACTTAGGATTACCGATGGGGGATTAAAGGTCAGGGGACTTGGAGTTGTGTTTTTCTATATTCGTTTATTCTACACGCCCCTGTTTGGAGCCATCCATTAACAAATATATGATTTTGGGATGGGTGGATAAGAATTTGGAGTAAATGTACCCTCATCTGCGAGCGTATGCATGGGATATCATTAAGAATATAGATGGACACGCAGGCTAAATTAATGTAATACTTGTTTTGTCCAGTTTTCCGGTAAAAATGAGGTGGGGGGTTGAATCCTGGTCGTTTTATTTCTAATGTATCTCTACCCTCTCCATCTACCACCAAAAAAAGGGGTGCATTGCCTCTAAATTATACTTTCCTAATCCTCAACCCTAAATCCGTCGGTCCCATTTCAATTATGAACGTGTAAAATAACCCCGTAAGGTATGGTAAAATAATTATCAAGCAAAATGTGTAGTCACTTTCACGCTCACTCACAGAAATTCATTGTAAAAGGCAACGGGAAACCATCAAACTTTCTCCCCTATTAGGTATATAAATTTTTCTACCAGATGGTGCATGAAACACTAACCGGCTGGAGTTCTGAGTGTATTCCCAGCTGCGGATGGATATAAATAATATCAAACCAACCTCCGGTTTGTTGAATTAAGAAGAATAATTCTAAACCTAATGACATAATTAAACGCGCATAGTTTGGACGGGTAGTAAGACACTAGTTGTACAAAAATAACGCCAATGAATAAACAAGTTATTCAAAATAAACTTAAATTTGCTTGTTGTAGTGTACCTTAGAAGAGTACATGGTGTTTATTTGGCTTCACCCCTAGCCCCTCGCTGCTATACCCTCCCGCAACACACCGCAGTGGCGCACCATGGACCTAAAAGCGAAGAGGGAAAAGGTTCTGAGGACGGTAAGACCTTGAGGCCGCTATTACTTCACCCCCATGGCTTGTACACTCCTCTTGTATGTGATGTTGGCTCCCTGACGATTCTAATTTGCGCGATGAAGCGGCTCAAAGTCGGGTCATGACCCCTTCCCTTCTTCCCCCCTCCCGCCCTTTTCTCCTCTTCCTCCTTGCTTTTTCCTTGGCTCCGTTCTATGATGTGCTTCCTAGGAGCTGAGAAACATGACCAGGTTGAGTATCATGCGTGACCTCAATCTTACATTATACATTATATTATTATTATAAAGTACTTCTCTCTATATCTCTCTCACACACACATACACTCTCTCTTTTACATGTTTGTATATACCTCAGGTCAATATTATTAATAATATATATATATATATGAGATTTAAAGAAAGAAAGAATTCGTATCCTAACTATAATATATGTATAATATTGACTTAATATATTTTTTATTTATATAATATATGGGGATTTTGCTTTGGTAACCACTGTTATAGCTTTTTAACACAATTTCTGGTACTTCTTAAAGGAAGATTTAGTGTTAATTGAATTATAAAACATCCTGTAAAAGGGTTTAATAAGATGCGGCTTTAAGTATACGCAAGTAATAACTCACCTTCTCAAAATTCTTCACATTGTGGTCAATAAATAGCTAACTCCTTCAAAGTTATCTACATCCTGACCAAATAATAGCTCACCCTCCCAAAGGTCTCAACACCCTGGTTAAGTAATGACACAACCTCCCAAATTTCTCTACACCCTGGTCAAGTAATAACATAGACCCTACCAAAATTCTCTGTACCTTGGTCAAGTAATGAAACACCCTCTCAAAGTTATCTACGCCCTGGTCAAGTAATGACACAACCTCCCAAAGTTCTCTACGCCCTGGTTAAGACATGACACAACTTCCTAAGGTTCTTTACACCCTGGTCAAGTAATGACACACCCTCTCAAAGCTCTCTACACCCTGGTCAAGTAATGGCACAACCTCCCAAAGTTCTCTACACCCTTGTGACGTTCTGTAAGAGAGTTTAATCAGACGTAGATCTAAGTGTACGTAGGTTTTGCGTGTACACTCAAAGTGAAGAAAGGACGCCATGAAAGTTAAAAAAGCCGACCCTTAAGGCCCTGTACTAAGGGATCACGAAATAGCTACCAACCCTCTCTGCACAACCAAGAAGAAAATATTATAAAGGCTGCTTTCCTTATTCATGAATGAAAGAATTTCTTTTTATCTTGAATGAAGATTTTGAGTTAGAACATCTGTAAAATGATTGGTGGAAATATTTATATAAATATACATCAAAATATTCTGAGGTGGGGATTATAATCAACCATTCACTTGATACGGAACAACAAATTACAATATATTAAGAATTTACCAAACAAACGTGTTGATAATATAAATTAAACTGATATGGTTTTATTGTGTATATTTGATAGAGGAGCTATTTAACGCTCACTTTCTAAATGTTAAGCTACGACTCACTATTTATTTTAATTCCCTACTTAAAATATGTGTTATTTTTTTCAAATCCTGACCCCGTAATTTCTCGAATCCTCGAATATCATTTATATTCAAATGGTTCGTTATTTCAGGGACACTAGGGCCTTACCCCTTCTAAGTGAAAAACATCCCTACCTTGGCATGTGTTTGTCCTGTTATCGATATATTACTATTCCTATGGCTGTAAAAAAGATTTGAAATATATTGATTTAGAAAGTATTAACTCCTTTAGAGACTAATATTTGTGTCATTTTATCGTATAGAGAACCAATTATTGCATAGATTTTTCTTTTTGCCAGTTTATTAAGTAAGAAAAATAAAATCCATAATATTTCTTACGTGTTTAACTTCCTAGCCCCAAACAGGTAATATGCATACTTATAATAATTGGTAGGGAGTAATTGGGTGGAATTGATAGAACTAACTCAAGATAGGGATAGGTTGTAATGAGGTGAACTGGATAGAATTAGCTCAAGGTAGGGATAGGCTGTAATAAGGTGGACTGGATATAACTAGCTCAAGATAGGGATAGGCTGTAATGATGTGGACTGGATAGAACTATCCCAAGATCAGGATAGGGTGTAATGAGGTGTACTGGATAGAACTATCCCAAGATCGAGATAGGTGGAGTAGATTTGTACTGCCATAAAGTAATTAAGCAAGACACTTTTAGTTAAACTTTCTACACATTCTATTCTCAACAGTTATTGAATTTCTCTTATTGTCTTTGTGGTATTTGAATATAAACTTTTAATACAAAATAAAGTTTCCTGGTTGAGATTTTGTGATGTCCATGACATATTTAAAAACTATTGAGAATATTATGTGTAAAAAAAATTAAACTAAACAAATCTACTGAAACAATGTGTTGTTTAAATTGACCAGATACCTACGTTATTTGTTATAAAAGCTGTAAAATAAAAACTCTCACCTTATAACTCATTCTCCTTGGTATTCCACCTTTATCTAGCCACCCCGAGCTACTGGGACTCCCGTGTTCTCACCCCTGAGCTTGTTATGTGTGTGTGTGTGTGTGTGTACTCGCAGCTATTATTAATTAACGCCATCCAGGCAACTAGGAGCAGCTAGTGTCTTCTTGTGTTTTCCGGCTTGCCTACATCTCAAGGGGAAGGTATTAGCGAGACTTAGCTCTTGCTGGGGCTTTGCCCCTTCTCCATCTTTCCATCACTAGCGCTCACGTGATTCTTTATCATGTATGTATTATATAATACATACGATATATTTAAATATAATTAAAAATTCACGTTATAGGCCTATATATAAATAACGTGAAGCTTATTTAATATAAGTTATGCCCTTGCTCTCCATGTCTTACTACCCCTACAGGTTATCCAAATATCAAAACTAATAATGTAGGGATGAATAAGTTAAAATGTAGAGGAAATGTTGCAACCTTCGCGTGCTAAGAGGGTTGGTTACCGTCAAGGAATAACCACTTATATTAAACTCAGCAGTAATTCTAGCCCCAACCTCCCAGCCACAGAAAATATATTCTATCTGCGAACCTAACGTCTTATACAGCGTGGTCACCAGTTTAGACTTCCTCACACATAAGTTGTATTGCAATGTTTGTTTCGTCTACCGATGAGGTCTAGAAATATTTATCTTTGTTTGAAGTTGAAGGTCGGATCGATAAGTTGTATATAAATAAAGAAAAGAATAGAAAAAGTTAGGGAGAGTGAGAGAGAGAGAGTGAGAGAGAGAGCAGTCGTAAAACCATTTGCGAGACTAGTTTTAGAGGTAAACTTTCCCAGTCGGTTTGGTTGTCCATGAAACGTTGAGGAATGCAAGTCAAACAGGCCGGAAACAGATACGACCTCTCTCACCCGTCAGACCACCCGCTCCTGCCGCGTGTGTGATATTATATGTTATTGGACCAGTCAAAGCATTTCGCTAATGAGAAATCAATTCCCTCCACCCCTCGCAACCCTTTCCAAACCACCCCACCCCCTTGCAATTTGTCCGAGAGAGAGAGAGAGAGAGAGGGGTTCTATGCACCAACACAGTTTTCATCTCCCTACACCCCCCCCTCGCCTTTTTTTTTACCAACCCTTCTCCCCTCACAACCCTTTTTCCTACTGTACTAGTTACACCCCATAAACCTTTACATACACTATACACGACAGTCAGTACCACTGAAAACTGGACACTTTTTTATGTATCGTCGTGTCATCTCACAATTGGAGGTCATGAGTTCATATACTTTACAGCAATTAATACAGTCACTGTTTTATATTATATATATTTTTGGCACCGCGTATTACTACCCATTCGGGTGTTACGCTTATATACTAGTTCCACTAATGGTTTATGGATTATGAAGGTTTAATTGGGATGAAGTGCACACAAATTTGCTTGGAAGGAGAGTGGAAAACTATTTAGGAAAAGCCACCCTCAGTGCACCTGACAAGGATCGAACCCAAACCCCTTCTTTGGCAGTTTAGTCTAACACGAGAGTAGCGCGTTAGACCACGCAGCCACCGAAGCTGTTTTATTATTATAAAACTTTATTATATTATTGTATTAATATGAATTAATTTAATTAAATTAGTTTTTAGTGAGAAACGAAGTCGAAGCACAGATTGAAACGTGTATAGCGAAGTCGAAGCATAGCTTGAAACGTGTATAGCGAAGTCGAAGCATAGCTTGAAAAATGTATAGCGAAGTCGAAGCATAGATTGAAACGTGTATAGCGAAGTCGAAGCATAGCTTGAAACGTGTATAGCGAAGTCGAAGCATAGCTTGAAACATGTATAGCGAAGTCGAAGCATAGCTTGAAACGTGTATAGCGAAGTCGAAGCATGGATTGAAACGTGTATAGCGAAGTCGAAGCATGGATTGAAACGTGTATAGCGAAGTCGAAGCTTAGATTGAAACGTGTATAGCGAAGTCGAAGCATAGATTGAAACGTGTATAGCGAAGTTAAAGCATAGATTGAAACGTGTATAGCGAAGTCGAAGCATAGCTTGAAACGTGTATAGCGAAGTCGAAGCATAGATTGAAACGTGTATAGCGAAGTCGAAGCATAGATTGAAACGTGTATAGCGAAGTCGAAGCATAGCTTGAAACGTGTATAGCGAAGTCGAAGCATAGCTTGAAACGTGTATAGTGAAGTCGAAGCATAGCTTGAAACGTGTATAGTGAAGTCGATGCTGAAGATAAAGATCTCTCTTGTCACATATCACTTTTAATTTTCAAACCATCCACTAAGTACAGCAAGGTTAAAGGAAATGTATGGAGTCCAAAACAAAACGGACTATAGGTCTATTATTCAAATTAACACATCCGAGTTTAATAATATCTATTTATCTTCTGTATCAGAAATGCACTTGTAAATTCGTCATAGATAAATCCAACGAGATATATCAAGGATACAATATTTGATACCTGTATTTTAAATTAAAGGAAGATAGCAAGACTAAACGGATTTTGTATTATTTATATTTACTTCATTTCATAACAATGACAGTGAGTTGATGTTATAACGTGGATATTTTTTTTTACAAAATAAGTTGAAGTTATTTAACATATTTGGTATCTTATTTGCTTTATATCTGCTTACGTTATATATATATATATATATATATATATATATATTAAATTCACATATATATATATTAAATTCACGCATCTCAATAATCGCTTGTATTAAGGTGGGCTGGAAGTGGACGCGAGAAAAGACCAGTGTTTTTACAGTTTTTGTGGCAAAACATTTATTTTGCCGAAATAAATAAAATATTGCTCCAGTATAAACAAATATTTAGTTTTTTTCATATGGTGACCTCAAAATTTCTTGAATATCCTGAAATTTAATAACAACTTTTACTCTTCATTTAAAAAGTTTGTCATCTAATTCCGCCATGTTCATGACAGATATTCAACAACTATATGTTTCTACTGAAGAAGTGTTTTATTTATTTTGAACAAAAAAAACAAGTTTTGCCACAAAAAACTTCAAAAAAACTGTTCTTCTCTCGCGTTCCCTTCCATCTCACCTTAACCATGAATATTAATAACGCTAGTGTTTTAGGTGTGAGTAGGATGTAATTGAGAAGAATGTACCAACTTTTGCATTGAAGGAGGGTGGGAAAATGTAATATTATTATAACAGATCGGAATTTGAACCATGGCCTCCCCGTATTTTCCAATACAACCTATTGTGAGAGTTGCCTTAAATTATTTGACCTCCAAAATGATTAATACCGAGTCTTACTACCCGTTCGGGTTACACTCACTCACACTAATGTGTAATAGTAGGGTGATTATGATATGAAATGGAGGACCTACAGTGTAATGTGGGATCCGAACCACGGTGGCGGCCTGGCATTCCCCACATTCACAAGATGTCTTGTCAGAGGTGAAGGAAGGGTTTGGTAATCAGATAAATATGTGGCGGGACCGAGGATTGAACCCCGGACCCCAGCACAGAAGTCAGACAACTTACCCCTAAACCACCAGGTCACACACACACAAATTAAAACAAAGAAATATTATGAATGCATTTTGTCAGTGGTTTTAAGACGTACATTTATCGGTAAGTAGAAATATCAGTAGTGTAGTTTCTTTATCCGCTAGACAAGAAATTACCATCCCTCAGATAACCAACCCCAAGTCTGATTGCTTTCACCTAGAGCTATTCCACCCTTATTGCCAAAGATCTCTTCTCATACCAATAAGGATCCACCCCCCACCCCCCACCCCTTTTCTTTCTTTCTTTCCAACAGAAGAAATTTTTTATTGATGATTCGTTCATGTGTGTTTGGAAAGAAGCCTACATGCTTGGGACAATAATAGACTAATTCCGAAATTAAATTTTGATTCAAAAGAACATGAAAAATGTCACTTGGGTCGTTACTAAAGGAACTTTGTTGAAATGAGACAACTTATTTGTTGAGCTGAGCTTAACAGAAGGTGGGTTTGTACTTGATCTAGGAGCTTGGACTTCGATTCTGGCCAGGTACAATCAAAGGTTTTTTAATGTTTTTTTTTATACAAATAACTTTCCTATCCTTTACCAAATAAGGTACTATTTAATTTTCCTTGTGTCAAATAGATTTAATTTTGTTTGTTTTTTCACAACGTCTTAGTATTTAATACCCATTAATTGCGCTATTGACCCACCTCGGTGGCGTATTTAGCTAACACGCTAGTTTCGTGTTGAACTCGACTGTCGAGGACGGGGAGATCAAGGTTCTAATATCGCTTGGGTGAACTGGGGGTGATATTTCCTAAACGGTTTCCACTCTTCCTTCACGCAAATGTGGGTTCACTTCCTCTATATTTAACCTTCCCATAATTCCTAACACACTAGTGTAATTCATACTTAAGCGTATAACCCGAACGGTTAGTAAGACACTGTGCTAAGTACTAGTAGATTATAAACCCATTTTTTGGAAAAACCACCCTTAACCCATCTGACCTGTACCTGAGTCATTATCTTCCCATCACTGATAGTCAGACAACCACAAGAGGGACCCATTTGACCGATGTAGATTAGTAAAATAGTTCAATCTTCTTCCAGCAAGTACTTAAGACTAGAACATATCAAATAAAATATATAACGTAAATTACTTCTGCAAAATTAAGTTATATTAAAACATTTATGAAAAGTAATAATATAGCTAAAACTTATATTAAAACATTTATGAAAAGTAATAATATAGCTAAAACTTATATTAAAATCATAATAATATGATATATTTGTTTTTAAAACAATTTGTGAAAACATTCTGATGTGTTGATGAGACTATTAAAAATAAATAAAATTATCGGAATATAAGAGAGACAAAGATATAATTTTTTAATCAATTTAATCATAGTGAACTCTTAAAAGTAATAACAAACAAAATATTTTCCTAATTCCTAATTATATTATTATTATTATTATTAGCACCGCGTCTTACTACCCGTTCGGGTTACACGCACTTACGCTAATGTGTAATGGTAGGGTGATTGTGAGATGAAATGAAGGACCTACAGTTTAACGTGGAATCCGAACCACGATGGAGGCCTGGCATTCCCCACATTCACAAGTTGTGATTAATACACGTCTTGTCAGAGGTGAAGGAAGGGTTTGGTAATCAGATAAATCTGTGCCGGGACCGAGGATTGAACCCCGGCCGCCAGCACAGAAGTCTGACACCTTACCCCTAGACCACCAGGTCACCCTAATTCCTAATTAATTAAAATCTTAACAATGATTGAAACTTCCGTTTCCAATGAAACTACAGTACAGATGTGGTTCGGCCTAGGTTCAGATAATGTTCCAACATAATTTTGTTAAATTCTGTCAAAATAATAGGAATTAACCGTGTAACAAACATACAGACAAACAAACGAACGGAAGAAATTCCAAAAGGTCAAGTTATAACAGGATATTCGCTCGGCTACGTCCATTAGGACTCCTGAGCAATTGTTTTTGGTGGATGTCGGTTAGACGGTTGTAGCTCTGTGTTGGTGCAAGGGATGCTGGGGCCAGATCTCGTGTTGTCTCGGTCTCCTCGTGTGGACCAGCTGCTACCACCAAGACGAGCTCAGACCGTGGGGATGAGGGTAAGAGGGAGGGGGGGGGGATGAAACTTTACAAGTCGTCACACGGGGTTGTGGGAGGGAGAATGTACCATACCAAAGTGCTTGCTTGAATCAAAGAATAAAATTGTTTAAGAAAGGGGGGTGGAATGGCTCAATATATATCGCAGGGGGGAATGGAAAAAAATAAAGAAAGAAAGAAACGTGGGTTTCGATTTAATGAAGTTTATTGGCAAATGGATTAAATTAATTCTGATTAGGGTAAGTTACGTTTCAGTTCGGTATTAGGTAATCAATAGTAAAATTGTTTGTTATTATATAGTTTTTGTTTATCATTACGTTATAAAATAGGAAAATTAACATTTTAATGAGATGAAATATGAATAAAAACTAGGGTAGAAACTCGATAGAATGGGCTTCATTAATCAGAATTATTACTTTTTTTATTATATTTTTACTCATTATTCTATTACAGGAAGAACATCTTAAAGCAATATATACTTGTAATAAAATTAATAAATACCAAAAGTTAAAAAAAAAAAGTCTCTCATCTTCATGTCTCTCATCTTCAAGTCTCTCATCTTCAAGTCTCTCATCTTCAAGTCTCTCATCTTCAAGTCTCTCATCTTCAAGTCTCTCATCTTCAAGTCTCTCATCTTCAAGTCTCTCATCTTCAAGTCTCTCATCTTCAAGTCTCTCATCTTCAAGTCTCTCATCTTCAAGTCTCTCATCTTCAAGTCTCTCATCTTCAAGTCTCTCATCTTCAAGTCTCTCATCTTCAAGTCTCTCATCTTCAAGTCTCTCATCTTCAAGTCTCTCATCTTCAAGTCTCTCATCTTCAAGTCTCTCATCTTCAAGTCTCTCATCTTCAAGTCTCTCATCTTCAAGTCTCTCATCTTCAAGTCTCTCATCTTCAAGTCTCTCATCTTCAAGTCTCTCATCTTCAAGTCTCTCATCTTCAAGTCTCTCATCTTCAAGTCTCTCATCTTCAAGTCTCTCATCTTCAAGTCTCTCATCTTCAAGTCTCTCATCTTCAAGTCTCTCATCTTCAAGTCTCTCATCTTCAAGTCTCTCATCTTCAAGTCTCTCATCTTCAAGTCTCTCATCTTCAAGTCTCTCATCTTCAAGTCTCTCATCTTCAAGTCTCTCATCTTCAAGTCTCTCATCTTCAAGTCTCTCATCTTCAAGTCTCTCATCTTCAAGTCTCTCATCTTCAAGTCTCTCATCTTCAAGTCTCTCATCTTCAAGTCTCTCATCTTCAAGTCTCTCATCTTCAAGTCTCTCATCTTCATGTCTCTCATCTTCAAGTCTCTCATCTTCAAGTCTCTCATCTTCAAGTCTCTCATCTTCAAGTCTCTCATCTTCAAGTCTCTCATCTTCAAGTGTTACTTGTTCATAAGATCCGGGACCATCCAGCTCACTTCCGGTTTAATAGATGTATGTATCGTAATACACTTTTCTAAGTATCATACTATATAATAATACAAATAAACATTATCTCCTGTATGTTGGCCTACAATTCCTGATGGGTACTCTGTTAGGTATCATTCTTACCTTGCATTATTCCACTATGCTATACATGGTCATAGTGTAATCAGTCAAGGTAAGAACAAAAATTGAATTAACAATATTCTATTCGTTTAAATGTTATTTTATTTTATCAGGACTTTTGGTAATCCGAATTATATCGCTCCTTATTATCTCGAATAATCTAGGTTTTCTCTATATAATTATTAAATAACTTTTCATTGTGTTCATGAAAGACAACGAAATACCCTGATAAGGTAAAACCTCCCTTAGTGCAACAATTGTTGATAACACCCACATATTTTGATTAAGGGCCCAGTAAATTAATAATGTGACCAAATTCGTTGATCACTAGCTTATGTATTTTGTTTTGTTAGCACCTAATCTTACTACCTGTTCGTGTTATATGCTTATGTAATAATCAAGTTAATGGATGTAAAAGTAAGGAAGGTTATATTGATAAAAAGTGTCTCCACATTTTTGTGGAAGGAGAGTGTAAAATACAGTACACCTACTGATATTCAAAATTCAATCCCCCCATCATTGGCAATCTAATCTATGGCAAGAGTTGTGCGGTAGACCACGTGGCCACCGAAGAAGGTTTGATTATGTCAATTTTAAGTTTATATCATGATTATTCCACTTTTTATGTGTGTGAGTGATATCGGATACAGTAAGTTAAGACCAAAATACTATGAGTCCTGAAAGAATAAGGTGAATAAAAACCCCAGCTAAGTGGACATCTCATCTAGTTTGGCCGTAATGAGATACAGTTTTCCCTAAACCGTTTCCCACTCACCTTCTAAGTAATGTTGGGTACATTTACTCTAAATTCTACCTTATCCATGTGTAGCCTATTACTACGACTAATCACGCGGATAAACTTGACGGTGATCAATACTCGATGTGAAAATAAAATTGAAAATACAAAAATTGATAAGTATAAGTTGAAGTTAAAATGAGACAAAGCATCTGGCCTGGCTTTTTGGTCTAGTGGTCAGAGCCCCTGACTACTGTACTTGAGGGTAATTGTTCCTATGGTTTCTATGGTCTGGTCAATTAAGCCAAAGTTTGATTTAATACTTCTACTGGCATCATATAACAATCTTCATTATCGTCACATCATCTCGTCACAGTATCATCACATTATCTACACATTATCGTCACATCATCTCATCACATCATCGTCACATTATCTACACATTATTGTCACATCATCTCATCACATTAACGTCACATCACCTCATCACATTATCGTCACATAATCTCGTCACATTATCGTCACATCACCTCATCACATTATTGTCACATCATCTCATCACATTATCGTCACAGTATCATCACCTACATGATGTTTAGAAGACGGCTACGTATCCTCCACTGCCAGTAGAAGACAAACAATGTCTAACCAACAAACCCCCGTGGCAAACGATTAAAACAAAGACAGCTAGAAAATAGATTGATCAACTCACACGTATTTCTTACGTCGACTCATTTGATCGACAGCTGTCACTCTTGATATACATCAATACATATAAAATATGCAACAATATTCTTAGTAAAAGGTTATCAATGTGGACACCAAAATGGTATGTTTGTATTTTCTAAAATACCCTTTTAATAAAAGTTTGGCTGTCCAATAGTTGGTGAACCCCCTGTGAAAAAGAGGTCGGTTTATTTCAGCCTGGTAGCGATATTTCCTTATTGCCGCGAAGGGTAAAAAGAGGCCAATTCTTCGTAAGGGGAGGGAGAGGGAAGTATGAGGTGGTAAAGAGGAAGAAAAGTCGATATAACGTAGGAGAAGGGCAACTGTGACGTCAGTTTTGCTGAGCTGTCAGCTGTTGCCATAACCCAATAACCCGAGGTTCTTCTACCCTTAAATTCCCCCATTCCCTCTTTACACCCTTCATCAACCCCCAACCAATTCTCTCTTACAGTACACAAAAGCAAGGAGGATCCGTCGGTGGAAAGATGGGGGAGAAGGAGTGAGAGGGATGACAATATCAATATCACCTGACTTCAGGGGGTTGGGGGTTTCTCATATAGAGTTCGACAGAAAAAAAAATTCGCTTGATCGATTTAAAATGGAATAGCGTTGACGTGAGTTTTGACTGATTAATTATGAAAAACTCAGGTCGAAGGAAGAAAATGGTTTTAAAACTCATTACCACCCGTATCGGTGGACACGTGGTCTAAATGTCATACTGGTCTGAATTCTAATATACTGATGATGGAGAGGTCAGAGGCTCACAGTTCATGCCCCGTGGAGGAAGACACCTTTTTAGTGACATGATCTTAGTAGGTGCGGGAATAGTTCGTTATGAAAATCTTTCAACATTCTCACGTTTTGATTAGGTTGATGTGGTTTATTATCAGGTTATAATTACAATTACTTATATCTTTTATTAAAGTGTTTATGAAGCGTCATTGGTGTACTGAACAGGGCGAATTCAAGTTTTGATATCCCACGAGCTGCTAATTTACTTCTTAGGAAGCTGAAAGGATTAAAATAGGTTTGGATAAAGATTTATACAATCTAGTGGCCAGCACGGTCTAATGACGCTCCCGCTTTTAGATTTAGTGATAAATAATAAAATATGTTTTCTCTTGACGAACAAAGAGGTGCTGAATGGTCGACGAGTGTCGTCACCTTTGCTTGCCAACAGGGTTATTTTAAAAGATTTTTCTTCTAGAATGTTCGGGTGTCGAGATGATTTCGTCTTTCGTCTTTCCTTCCTTGTCCTTCGAGAAGACTTTGCCTGGGTGGCAGATAGAGGCAGAAGGATTTTGCACCACTTAGATATTTACTCCGAAATATCACTTAGAAATATTTTATTTAAATATTACGTTGGATTAGATCTATCTCTATTAATTGATCAAAAGGTATTTGTAAAATATGATCGTTACAGCGTTTGGGGTTGATAGGGTGGCTTTAAATAAATGATTTACCATAGTTCTACCACTAAAATTAAGTTACACCTCCTCAATATTATACTTTCCACATATTTATCCCACTAGCGTAATAAAATGTTGTTATCCCGGTCGAATGTTAAAAAATAGACTAAGTTTATAAAGAACACGATATTGTGTTCAAATAAAACAAATCATTTACACAACACCACAAATTAGCTTTACCTTGATTTTCCTACGAATAGACATTTGGAGTAATTAGACACCTTAAAACAGTTAGTAACATGTCAGTTTACTGAGTTAAGAGTCCTGGGTTCAACACCTGGCGTGGGCGAAAGTAATCATTGGTGAAATGTAGATTTCCCCTTTCACATTGATGAATAATTAACGGTTGGGGTCTGGGTGTTGTGTCTGTTCTGGATATAAATTAGTTTTTATGTCGTGTATTGATATAATCAGTCGGAATAAAAAGTTGACATTAAATATCCAAACAACAACAAATTAAATAAAACATTTGGAACACAGTTTAGAAAAAAAAAAGTTTTGGGGTCAACATTGATAACATTGTATTATATTAATATTTTAGTTTTATAGTTATTGATTATATATATAAAAAGTGACAGTTGTGGATCACATTACTTGATGTATGAATACCTCAAAGAATATCTAGTAGCATCTAACTGTCAGCTAAGGTTCTTCCTATGAAAGTAGATCTAGTAACTGTTCTAGCTGTCAGATAAAGTTCTTCCCACGAAATTAGATCTAGCTACTTTTAGATCTCTAAGATAAGGATATTCTACAGGAAATTAGACTGTAGCTTATTATTATATTATTTAAAAAACTTATCATGACAAAGCCAAGTCCCATTTCACTTGTCCAGTTTAGAAAAGTTCTGAAGGCGATAACATTGTAACGTAGTGCGGTATGGAAGAAATACAGGTTGAAGGTTTTTTTTAGAAATCCTGGATTTACGAGCTGTGAGCTGATAAAAAGACGAGAGAAAATGAGTTAAAGGCTTTAAGAGTGGAGACAAGAGGGAACCAGAAGAGAAGAGAAAATAAAATAAAAAATATTCCTTACAGACTACGTGTGAATTTTTTCCTTCCAAACGTTAGTCAGATGCTCAATGCAAAAGCAACTAAGTCAAAACATTTTTTATACAGTTTATTAAATAATGTAGAGCAAATTTAAATTCAAAAAATCCTAAGTATTTCAGAAGAGAGGTACAGTACTTAGAACGAAATTTTAGTTACTGGAGAATTTTTTTTTAAGGTGGGATGGGAGAGGTTGCGAGAAAATTCCAGGGTTTTTGCTATTTTTTATGTTAAAATATTTTTTTTTGTCTCAGATAGATGCAATATTGCTCCAGTACAAATATAATTTAATTTTCTTCATATGGTGAACTAAATATTTTTTTAATAACTGTTAATGGTGTTCTGGAATTTATTGGCAGATCTCTATCTTCATTTACGTAGTTGGCTAACGCGGTTGTCGTGTTGAGCTCGACCGCCGAGGACGGGGAGATCGAGGTTCGAATCTTGGTCAGGTGAACTGGGGGTGGTTTTTCCTAAATGGTTTTCCACTCTCCTTCCACGCAAATGCGGGTTCACTTCCTCTAATTCAACCTTCCAAATTCCTAATCCATTAGCGTAATTAGTACTTAAATCGTATAACCCGAACGGGTAGTAAGACGTGGTGATAAATATTATATTATTATAAATATAATATTTATCTTCATTTAAAAAGATTGATAGATAATGCCGCTATACTCATGACAGATATTTAGAAACTTTTGATGTCACAATGTGAAGAAAATTAAATTATATTTGTACTGGATCGATAATTTTTTTCTTTTTAGCTCAAACAAATTTTTTGATGTAAAAATTGGAAAACGCTGGCCTTTTATGGCGCCCCATTCAATCCCACCTTAAGGTATGGCCCCTCCAATCCCACCTTAAGGTATGGCCCCTTCAATCCCACCTTAAGTTATGGCGAAAGGGAGCATGAATGAAGATAAGTAGTTTTTAAGCTTTCGAACAAAAATAAATAAAATATGATTTAATAGATTTGTTTATTTTAATATTCTACACATGGTAATATCAACAGTCTTTGAATATCTGATAAGAACATGGTGTACTTTGAACATAAAACATTTTAAACGAGAGAATCTGTCATGTTCAAATTTCACTATACTCACGACAGATATTCAAGATCTGTTGATATAACCAGGCGCAGGTAATTAAAATAAACGAATCATTTGATTACATTTTCACCAAAAATATTTTGGTCATAGAAATTGAAAAAATTTAGACACTATCTTGCGTTACTATCTTAGGATTTGGTCTTCAATTTTGCTTTAATTTTTTATTCATTCAAGTTACTCATATATATCCTAAAGTTTGTATGTACTTGTATTTTAATTGATTACATTCGTCACTGGGTAGTTAATATTATTGTGATGTGTTTCTTTAACATATTAACTCCAAACACTTACGTTCACATATCTAATTAATTATTTGTGCACCACGTTTTACAACCTGTTTGGAATATCCACATATTTACACAAATAGGTTACCAACAACAATGTTTGAATGGTCTGTGGTGTCACTCACATGTTAGATTGGATTGTCAATGAACTGGGGTTCAAATCCCAGTCAGGTATATTAAGGATGTTTATTACTAAATTATTTTCCCTTCTCCCTCACTCACTTTCAGGAATAGCTAACTTCTTCTAAAATTATACCTTCCTCAGACTTATTCTATTTATATATAGTGATTACCCGCTTCGGTGGCCGCATGGTCTAAGGCGCTACTCTAACAATAGACAAGACTGCCGATGACTGGGAGATTGAGGTTTGAATCTCAGTCGGGTGTACTGAGGGTCCAAAATGGTTTTTCAATCTTCCTACCCCCAAATGTTAGTACACTTCCTCTCAATAAAACCTTCCTAATCCCTTAAAACCACTATTGTGATTAGTAAATAAGCATATAACCTGAAAAGGTATTAAGACGTGGTGAGGGCAGGGAGGGAAGGTACTGACGGGGTAAGGATGAGGAAGGTGAAGTTTTAGAGGAAATATGCCCACACTTACTTCGAAGAAAATGCGTAAAACATTTACACCCGACCGGGATTCGAGCCCAGTCAATGGATGTCCAGTCTAATGAGAGAGTGATGCCTTAGACCAGAGGTGGGAAACCTTTTTTAGACCTCGATTGACCTAATATCAATCAATCCATCATTTCTACACTCTAATTATGATTGATTTTGTTTCTAAATATCTTGTATTCATTCCTTAAAATCAACCCTCCCTTAAATACTAATGTCCCCTCCTTACTATGAAAATATATTTAATAAATAAACTATATCTATTCATATTAAACTATAAAAATTTACAAATAACTTTAACGATTATGCTCGATCGAGGTAACTTTGATCACACTCAAATAATATTTGAAAGTACTTAATATGTTTGCGAATTTATCGGAGTCAAATATCGACTCTTGATGACGTCGTCTTCTTACAGGATCGATGGAAAGTTGTCGTGATTGATCGGTTAACGATCCTTGCTGTTAGATCACGCAAGTCAAACTCACGGCAATAACTCGATTCTTGTTATGAACACCGCAGAGATACGTTTAGTAGATCAATTCCACGAGAAAGTGAGGGTTGTCATCTTGTTTATAATGATAAAGAGTGTATAGATGTAAAATGTAATCAAAATTATTAGAGATAGTTTCGATAAGATAGATTTGTACTCTTTTTGCCATTCACTAAACAACCCTTTAATAAAGGGCTAGCTAATTCCAAAATATTCATTGGGGGGACATTATGAAAACTATGGATATCAAGTTTTATCCGAATCTATCAAATAGTTTAGGTTTAAGCTTGAGATACAGACAGACGGACAGATAAACAAATGGAATTATGAAAACCACCTTTTTTTGTTTCAGAGAAACATGAAACGTATATATTTATCCAAATTTTGAGTTTACTTTTTTTTTTAACGATCATAATAGTTATCTCTTCAGGGTGTTGAGAAAAAATGAAAGGTGTTGGCTTGCATACACCCATTTGTCAATTCATTATTCAAAGTGACTTCTTCTTAGTATTTAAATGCCGACATCCAAAACATTTCTGCTAATAAAGGATGTTTAAACTCCCGGTAAAAAAAAAGTGTCACTATTATTTTGTATAGTGGTCTACTCTTTATTTTGTAATCATGTGTTAAATGGTTATTTATTTTTTATTTTAGAATATAGAAATGTATATTATAATTTTTTACAGATTGTGGCCTCCAAATATTCAATTTTCAATGTGGTCCATTTGACAGAACTAGGATTAGTTGACCACATATAGGTCTCGCCCTGACTGTCCAGATAAAGTGGAGAAAGGCCGTTTTCCCCCCCAGAGTGTTCAATCCTTGTAGAAGCGAGGTTTATTATATGTAATGAAGCTTGCCGAGGGAAGCTGGGATGACTGTGTATGTGTATGTGTATGTGTATGTGTATATAAGAGATAGTCCAGTGGTGGATTATACACGGGAGTTGATGGGGGTTAATCTACGTTGGGAAATCCTTCTGAGGATTAACTAATATTCACCCTTTTTTTTTCCTGTCCAGGTTTTCTTTTTACAAAAGAGGTAAATTTTACATTATTGTTTATAAATTATTTGTAGAATATAGTTTCCTATTCACTCTCAATACATATGTGCTAGACTAAAATAATTCCACGCACATTAATTATTGATCTCATTTAAATAGTTATTTACTTTGTCACATCTTCAAACAAGCTCAGACCCATTTTAGTGGATAAATAGTCTAAGGTGTGTTTCTCGTGTTATAATGGCCTGATGTGGATGGGTATATTTGGGTTCAAATCCCGGTAAGGTATACTGAGGGTGGTATTTGCTAATGGTTTTACACTCACCTTCCAGGCAAATGCGGGTAGATTACCTCTAAAATGGTTCCTTCCTCATCCCTAGTCCATTAGTGTAACTCTCATATATACGTGTAACCGGAACAGATAGTAAAACGTGGGGATAAAAAAATCTACCCGTTCAGGCTAGGCCTATATAAATTTGAACTAATTTCGATAATGTGTTAAGAGATGAAGAGGGTTGAGTTTGAATGTAATGTACTCAAATTCGATTGGAAATATTGTGGAGAAACATTTAGAGAAAAGCCCTTTCCGTACACCTGACCGGGATTTTAATACACCGACCTCACCGTCATCGGCAGACCATTCCATGGTGAGGATGACGCCTTAGATCATTTGACCCCCCCAGTGTGGGTTATTACATGGGTTTAACTCTTCATTCACTTAACAACAAGGAAATATGAACCCGTGAACTTGAATTTTACTTTTAAAATAATATTTTTTAAATTTTTATTTTATTTGTTAAATAGTATAATGTTGAAACTGTTACATTTGTCTGATTTTATTGTCATTTCTAAGGAAGAGTAGAGAAAACCTGACTTTGGTGCGAGGCTTTTTTCGAGCTGAATTAACTAAACTGGGGGGGGGGGGTGAGAGGGGCACTTAAGGTGGAATAGAAGGGGACACGAGAAAAGGACAGTGTTTTTGAGGTTTGTATGGCAAAATATTTTTTGTCAAAAATAAATAAAATATTACTCCAATACAAACACATATTTTAATTTTCTTCTCGTGTTGACATCATCACTTCCTAAATATATCTCGTGAACTTGGCTACATATTCTAACAAACTTTTTAAATGAAGATAAAAAGTTGTCATTAAATTCCAGGACATCCTTAACAGATATTCAAGAAATGTTGATGTCAACATGTGAAGAAATTGAGTTATATATTTTTTAAGAATCTAAATTTGGTTTATTTTGACAAAAAAAAATTTTTTTTAATAAAAAACCACCAAAACATTGACCTTTCCGTGCGTTCCCTTCATCCACACCTTAAGGAGTTAGAAGTGTTTGGCCACAAGAACGTAAGCTCCCCATTCAATCCTTTCTGACATCTCAATCCAATCCCTATCCTGGCACACAAATATATTTTCACATTATCCTCCCGTCAACGTCTTGGTTTACCAAAGGCTTTTTGTATCTTCAGGTTCCCCAACTAAAATGTTGTGTACACGAGTGTCATAGACCATACGTTTCCCCGCCTCCACTTCACCCTTCGTGTCCTAATTATCCAAGATAGCTCATTTTCAGCACAATATTAGGTGAGTAGTTTTAAAAAAAAATACTTGACTGGATTGAAGTTGGAAAATCACATATTATAAAACCTTCCCTGTTAAACTTAATCCCTTACCTCCAATGTAAATCCTCAATACTATCCATTTGGACCAATCAAACTCGTCAGAGTTCAATGTCCTGTTCTTGACAAACTTTATTCCTATGATAATATTTTCAGGTTAACTTTTATTGTATTAGTTAAACAAAATATCAATGCGCTTTTCCTGAACCGATTGATTATATCATATTGACCTTAGTGATCTTGAGGTAAAGTGCTCTTTTCAAGATCCCATGTTCGTGGATTCAAACTCAGCCGAGGGTAGATGGATTTTTCTTGAGCAGTAAAATTTGTAGCACAACTTATGTCGGAGTGGAAGTAAAGCCGTTAGTACCATGTCCATTGTAGCATGTCAGAGAACCATGGAAGGTATGGGGGGAAAAAACTTTCCCCATAAAACTGATAGGCCCTTTATAATCTGATAAATTACCTCCAATTAATGAAAAGATAAATAAATATAATAATGTATTATTGAATACATGCTACTTACTGAGATAAGGTGTTAGGCGTTTTGGTTAGAGAGGAAAGCAATGAACAATCCATAGGCTGTTCCTAAATTCCGACAACGTCAGATCTTCTCTGCCCTTTTTTCCTACCAGCCTTATACTTCCTTGTGTAAAATAATAAGCGAGCAACACAAGGGATGTTGGAGGGGGGTGGGGGGTTGAGGGTGTTAGAGAACATGAGGGAAACACTGCAAGTATTGGAACTCAATCTATCAACTGTGCCTGGGAGGGGTTTAATTAAATAGCCGAGCCATACTATGCTTGCCTTGTCTCTTCCTTCCTTATCTCTCTCTCTCTCTCACACACACACACTGTTCTCTCTCCCTGGGATATGTTGCAGATATATGTTCCCTTACATCCACACCTTGGAAATATCATGAAACTTCCTTCAACTCGTCGACGTGGATAAAAAGCCTCAAATAAATATAAAATAATAAATATCCTCAATTCAGATCATTTAAATATTTTTTTCCATCCGGATTTAGTAATGTTCAGGTTTTGTACATATTTTGAACAGATTCTGTGAATAAAGTAGTATTTAGAATAATTTTATATGTAGGCTACAGGGGGATTGAGAAATTTAACTCACTGATTTAAACCTTAACTAATATAATCCCATGTGATTGTCTTATAAATTCTTATTTACTTATTTTGGATATTTAACGTGCACTTTATGAATCGACTGATTCTATCAGCATACAAGAATTTATATGAGCGAGAGTGAAAGAGCCTACCAATTTTGCCGTGAAAGGTATATTCACATAGCTCCCATGGTTATTTTACAAACCACATTCGACTTGGGGACCAACGATTTTACTTCCCTTCCTAAGGAAGTTGTGCTACGAAATTTTATCACTCAAGAAAATTCCGTCAATCCCAGCTGAGTTTGAACCCACGGACATCGGTTCCTAAGACAAGCACTCTACCCCAAGACCCCCGAGGTCTACCTACTTGTTTATCATTCAAGCTGTTTATGTTGTATTTGTAAACAGATTGTCAGTAAACTATTACAGTTCTTTATTACAGATCCAGAGGTCCTGGGTTCGAACTCTGGTGCTTCCAGATTTTTCCAGTAAGCAGTGTCTGTAACATGTTCAAACTAAGACTCGCTAGGACCAATGAGGAGTTACAAGTAGCCGCTCCAGTCCAGAAAACTGAGACTAAAATCTGGAAGGTGCATTGTTAGGAGTGATGGACCACATGTCACCTTCTACCCACAGAAGTAAGCATTATCTTCGCCAACAGATGGTGTTTGGTATGTCTTGATTGCGTGTTTCCGACATGGAGTTATTATTATTATTATTATTTCAGCCCCACGGATTACTACCCATTAGGATTATGGACTAACAATAATAATAGGTTAAGGGTGAGTATGGTATGATTTAGATTTTAGAGGTAGTGTATCAGCATTCGCGTGGAGGGATAGTTGAAAACCCCACCCAATACACCCGACAGGGATAGAGCCCTGATCTCCCCATCATGTTCAGTCTAGAATATTGCAAGAGTAATGCCTTAAACCATGCAGCCACCAAAGCAGGGTATTTAAAAGTTAAAATTAATGTTACGTGACAACATACTTCACATGTTTATAAAGTTTGGTTTAGTATTTAAAAAGGTTACGTCACAGACGTTCTCGGGGGTTGGCAA
>CABFVZ010000796.1:240572-295764 GCA_902151445.1 Timema monikensis | reverse complement strand
TCGTAACACTGTGTTTCACGTTGCCCTCCCACCCCGTTTCTCTCATTTAAATGGCCCCCCCCCCCCTTCTCTTCTGTCACAGTCACGCCACTGACGGACACGCTGAAATAACCAGCCAAGTCCATGTGTTCAAGGTGTCTGCTTGGGTAGCTCTTAGAGACTGCCAATCAGATGTTGCGCTTAGGTTAAATATTGACATCATCTTGAACAGTTGACAAAGTCCAATAATTCACATTGATCATTGCCCGGCAACTGTTATAGGAGCATGGGATGGATCTTTGAGAATATAATGGTGTCATTTGTATGTTCCTCTTCCCCTGTTTGTTCTCCTAGCGTTATAAACCCACTTGACTGTCCTAGCGACTTATGGTGGAGCTCACATGAATTCTATGGATGTAACAGACACTCATCACAGGGAGTTTATGTCCAATAGTTCATTTCAGACCAACAACAATGTTCATTGAACTGATTATCGACTCTGTTTTCAACATGAGCTATTTCCTTACATTTATAAAGTTTTCATTTAAGGGAAAAATTGGGAATGACTATCTTTGAAATCTTTTAAAATAATTTCCCCTTCCTCTACCCCCAAAATGATGACCAACACATGTTCAATATATCCACATTTTTAACAAACAATTTTTCACTCTCTACCTGTACACACTATAGCTATGGGTTATGGGTGTTAGGGACTACCTTCTTTAGAGGAAATGTACCCACATCTGCGTCGGGGACAATGGGGAACCATTTAGGAAACCCCTCCCTCAGTACACCCGATCGGTAATCCGAGCTCTGATCTACCCATCATTGGTAAAAACCAGGCTATATGAGCCCGACATTCTACCTGCGTGTCCACCGAAAGTACGTCCTTGGACTGTCGGTAACCCGGCACCCCAAACTTTGACATCGCCAAGGATTAGTTTAAAAAATACTTATTTGAGATTTCTGGTCCCAAAAGGACTGGTACAAATAATATAACGGACCATAGCTATAGCAGGATTCTGGTAGGAAGAACCTTTTGGAAATAAAACATGTCAACATTGATAACATCTTACTATATATTTAGTGTTGTTTTATTTGTATCGATAATATATATTTAAAGTGACAGCTGTAGATCACACTACTTGACGTATGCATACATGAGAGTAGATATAATAACTTCTCTAGCTGTCGGATAAAGGTTCTTCCTGTGAAGATTAGGCTGTATAAGTGTTTAAATGTGTTGCTTGTTTAGTCGAGTTATGTCACTTTATATAAAAGCTAAAATAAAGGAACAAACATAAACAGTTATGGCCGTCACATTAGTTTTAGTTCGAGAATCTCGCACAGAAACCACCGCCGTTTAACGAAGCTCTCTCTCTCTCTAGGAAAACTTGGCTAAGTAAGCTAAGGTAGCGAATGGCGTATTTACGCCCAAAGCGCTGTTGAGATGTCGTAAACCAAATGACGGGACTGGATACGACCTGGTCTCCGCTCTGAATGTCAAAGGTCACGCATCTGCGACCCCCAAAGGAGAATCAACAGGTTATCTGTAGCACGCTCTCATCTCTGTCAGGGGTCGAGGGTTCGGTGTCTGCCGGATACTCTCATTTTGTGATAGCGTGTATTGAAGTGGACTGGTTATAACTTGCTTAGGCTAGGGATAGGGTGTAATGATGTGGACTGGATATAACTTGCTTAGGATAGGGATAGGGTGTAATGATGTGGACTTGTAGCCTGATATTGAAATATAAGCCCATTTGATTGTACTAGCAGTAACATAATTACCCTACATACTGCATCAGTTATGTTTATGTTCCAGTTATATTAGATTACACTTTACTCTCCAAGTTTACCCTTATATTGATAGTTTTTCGAACATAATTAGCTTGTCTTTTCTTAATGATTTTATACTCTCAATCCACTTAGATGCGAGTGCACTTTCTTTAAATTCCACCTACATCAATTCTAACACTTTTAGCGTCATTAGTTCACACGCGTATAATCCGAACGGGTAGTAATTACACGGTGCTAAAAACAAGTAACAAGCATGAAAGGATTTTCACACTCAGTTCTCATTTTTTCTCTCACGAGACCAACTTTATTCGAACAGACTGTACAATTTTATACAGCTTTTCCTCTTGAAGTTATTTTTTCAAGAAACGGTGCTGTTTGAGGTGCACTGCTTCAAAACGTCCTTTGTCAAGAAGCAGAAATAATGACGCGGACTTCATTTGGCGACGTTTTTATAAATGAGCTCTAAGGAATTTTCCGACGATGTTGAAGTTACATTCAACAAATTGGACAATTAATTCCGGGGAGGTTTTCCTTTCATAGACGTATGATAGAGTGTTATACTTGTTGCGTCAAGGGGTTGATAGTCGTTGTGTCCTCACTGTGATCAAGAGGAAATTTGGGCCCAGTATGGACAAATAGCACAACTTTTATAGCTCTGTTTTAGTTTGATTACAGCTGTGACGTATGCTACTATGTCTCGTTAAAACTATAACGTCACAGTGTTGTCTTTTGATGATGATGATGATGATGATGATGATTAATGAGAGGACCACCAAATCTGGTCTCTTTAGCACTTGATGAATATTCTTGACACAGCTCACAACAGAAATCTCTTCTATTCTAATGGCTCACCCTCAGATAACAAGGGAAATATCTGGTAAATTTTCCGCAGTGCCGGCTTGTGACATGGCGTCACCTAGAGCCTGTTACAAATATACATTAAGTCATCAAATAATGTGCTTGGGGTGAGTGAGAAGGGGGTAGGGGTAGTTTATTATCAAAGACTAAAGCTAAACTTAAAATTAGTTTAACTATCTTATTGATGACAGACTGAAAATATAACTCAAAGAAATGATAATGGAAATTAGAAATGAAATTGTATCGGTAGTTTTTTCAGATTGTTAAGTAAGTCTCATAGAAAGTGATGTATTATAATAATGTAGTATTGACATATATGATCTAAAGCAGACCTTGAGTTAGTAAAACGTTCAACCACAAAGCGCTGTGGTCGGTACCTGAGCGTGTGAAAGGACCTGGAATCGCTCGCTGTTTTCACATATTTGGAAGTGGAACTCATTTAAATATTTGTTTCACACCCCCAGAAAAAAAATAATTGAATTTTTTTTCGGAAAAAATCAACACAGTTTTCAACGAGAGTCTCCCCCTTCCCTAGAGGTTCTTATATAGATAGCGTCACCCCCTTCCGTGTGACCTTTCAACCCTCGAGGTCACCCACGAGACGACCTTCATCGGAAGGTCACGAGAGAAAGTTGTGTGGTTTTAACGCTTGACTGACATGTGTGTGGGCATACGAGACTTTCCACACATGGACAGGAGAGCATGTACATAGTACATTCACGACGTTAGTTGACTTGGATGACAGCAGAAATAGTCCCCAAAGTATCCCTACGCCAAGTTGGTATTTATAAGCAGAGGGCCTGCCCCACGCCTATTCTCCAGTACCGGCCTCTGGGTTGTGTACACCCCTGCAGCCTAGACAAGCTCTTGGTACACCCCGTGTCACTATCCGTACAAATACAAAGGGATTGTCAACATCTAGGACCAAACTTGGGATTTAACTTAAAATCTCTCAGCCCGCGAAATCTTAAGAAATCTCAACCCCTTTGGGATTCGAACCAATGAAGTTGGGCAACGCTGGAGGGTATTGCGAAATACTACCCTCGACCGAGGGTTTTGAAATACCGCAGTTGATTATACGTAGTCATAGTCTTTGTGACGCGTCATCAAAACTTTGTCAATGCTGACTCGTCATCTGGAGCAGTCAGTGTTGTGGTATAAACGACCTTTACGTTCAACATTGATAACATTTTAATGTTCTATTATTGTTATTTCATATATAGAGAGCGTCCGTCTACTGAAATAAGGTTTCGCCGAAGATCTATTACTTGTAAAATGTAGGTTCCCCCTTTCACAGTTAAGGATTAAACGGCTGGGGACTGGATGTTGTACCAGCACTAGTCTTTAGTTATATAATAAGGTATATGAAGCTAGGACAGGCCAACAAGCCGACAGTGGAAAATATATGGCTCGATGCTTATCACACGACTCGACGTGTGAATGCATGAAAGTCGTTTTAGTAAAGTTTGTAACTGTCAGATAAGGTTCTTCCTCCCATAATCTGACTATAGTCACGGTTTGTTAGGGGATGAGACGAGAAACGGGTTTGAATCCTGACCAATTCTATCCGAGGTTTGTTATTTCATCTTACCTCTAGGCTAGTCGCGAGGAAGATGCACTTAATTACCCCTCTCCTTCCCTCCTTTACCCCCAGTGAGCACACGGATCGAGGCGTCAGTCTCGTCTAAACTGGGTTCCCGGTTATGGAGAGGTCAGTTTTCAAATCCCGGCTAGGTGTCCTGAGCGTGATTTTTCCTAATAGGTTTCCCGCTCTAACTCACATGTCAATGCGGGTGCATTTCCTCTCGAATTAATTCCACCATTATTGAACCTATCCCATTAGTGTAAATGTACTTGGATGGGTAGTAAGACGCGGTGCAAGGAAAAGCACTCCATACATGGGTTCAATTGTTTTCATTTCTTGTTCCAGCACACAAGGGTCGATCCCAGGTCGTTCTATTCTGTGTCTATGTTTTTAGTTTCCAATGCTATCTCCCCTCGAACCCATGCTAATGCTGCTGCAGAAAGAAAGTCGATCCTAGTCATCTTGTTAGCGATATAAAATCTCTTCTGTAATTGGTTGGGTCCCCTTCCCAAGTTTGGCAAAGAATCAGCCGACATTTAATTGAAAAATTAAAAAAAAAATCTTATGAGATGTATCGAAATAAACGATATAAATATATCTCTTAGAAAACAAAAGAGTTTGGTGAAATAAGATAAGTTAATTAAAGTCGAACACAGATCATTGGAGTGATGGCATAATTTACTAGTGCGATTTCTTATCAAATATAGATCCTTAACTTCTTAATAAGGTTTTTATGAAGAAATGTGAATATATTAACATATACACGTGCACACACACAGGGTGTTTGAAAACTTATAGCTCAAAGTCATATAGTTTGTTTTAACAAAAAATAATACAACATCCCAATACACTCACATCCGTAAAACTATGCTAACACCATTCAATTGTGTTCATAGTTTCGGTGTACAGCGCCGGGAGAGCAAAGCTGTTCAAGCATGCGTGTACAACAGGTTGTATAGGAGCTAGGCGCGCGTCACTACACACCTCGACATCTTGGAGCAGAACATACCACAGTTAATAGTAAACAACCCACCAGTCTTATAGAAATGTGAACACGTTCTGAGGGTCAACATTAACGGTCCTACGTCACAGAAAGAGCTTGTCGTTATTACATGTGCAGTGCCACGCCTAACTCCTATACAACCTGTTGTACACGCATGCTTGAACAGCTTTGCTCTCCCGGCGCTGTACACCGAAACTATGAACACAATTTAATGGTGTTAGCATAGTTTTACAGATGTAAGTGTTTTGGGATTTGTATTACTTTTGGTTCACACAAACTCTATGTGCAGTTTGGGCCATGAGTTTCCGAACACCGTGTGTATTAACACTGGCGTACAATAAATGCTAAGGAAGGTATTGCAATGTTATATTAATTTGAGTCAAGAACAGTATTTATTTTATAAAAATATGTGATAAAAGAATTGGCACCATCTTTGATAAAATGTATGTTACCACATTACAAAACATTGTCTTCAAAGTTTGATCAATATGTGATGTGTGATTATAAAAATGGACACCAATCATGTAACAAATATTTACGAATGTACCTTGAAACTTTTAAAAATATGGTCACCAAAGCCGCTTTATTAACTAAATGCACAGACAACAACAACAACACTTTGCTGTAGCCCGAGTGCGGAGCTTATGTCTTCATAGTTTTAAATGCTTAGCACGTAAAGATTAATATCCAGACCTCGCCAATTTCTGTGATAAAACCTTGGAACTTGTTTAGATCGTAAATGTTTTATAAAAGATTTCTAAAATATATTATTTTATAAATAATCTTTGATGAATAGACAAAGTTACGTCATAACTTTTATATAAAACAAATTTGACCACGTAATACTGCCTCCTCGCCAGTGAGAGGCATGCGCCTCGCCAGTGATGAAGTGTTCTCCACGCTAAACAAACTGTGCTGTGCTACTCCAGGCTAAGCGCGTGGTTGGAGACCTTTGACCTTCACGCTGACTGTTCTTTGACGTGGGTGTTGTTGCTTGGAGGTTGTGGGTTCGATGCAAGACTCCCCCTTCCCTCCCACTAATGCACGCGTGGGTGTCGCAATCTTCTACTGGTTCTCTCTAGTGTCGTCAGATGTCAGCACAAGCTTCGTTGCTGGTGCGATGGCGGGTTTAGAAAGTACACAGACTATATATGATGGGAGAGAGTGGGCCACGAGGAAGGGGTCTCTATAAACACGGTTTCTTGCCTACCCCGCAAGGGAAAGGCGTGAATGTACACACTATATTATTGATCCCCACTGGTGAGTTCATGGACCAAAGGTGTCCGTCTAGTCTGGATTGCCGGCGATGGAAAAATTGGGGTTGAAATCCCGGCCGGATATTCCAAGAATTTATTTTTCCTCTAAATATTTTACCACATGCTTTCTCCATTTATCTCCCTATCTCTCTTTATCTACGCAAATAAAAGAACGCTTCCTATAATATTCTACGCTAGTGTACGCGGATAGTCCCGATATCCGACCGCTTGGCTCATTTGGTAGCGTGTCTGTATACTGAGCTCAAGGTCCCGGGTTCAACTACCCGTATGGCTTAAAATCTATCATTGGTATAATAATTGGGGCTTCCCCTTTCGCAGGGACGAATAAACGGCTGAGATACAAGATGTTTTGTCTGTTCTAGACTTAAGTCAGTTTATAAGTCGTGTGCTGATATAATAGATCGGTTCAGAATGTGCGAGTTAAATACTTTAAATAAAAATAAATGAATACATCCAGAATGGGTAGTAAGACGCGATGTACAAAATACAATTCGGTCCATGAGAGATTATTTTGACAAATCTGTCCTGTCTTCGAGAATGTCTGCCATTGACTGGCTATTCCCATTTTCTACACTTACAAGAAAAATAAATAAATGGCGTCCGATCCAATCCATAAATCTGACAGGGGAAGGCCAGTTTCCAACAAGAGTCATGAGCAGAGGGAATTACCCTCTCCCCCTTCCCTAGTGATTCTTATATAGATAGCGTCACCCCCTTCCGTGTGACCTTTCAACCCTCGAGGTCACTCACGAGACGACCTTCATCGGAAGGTCACGAGAGAAAGTTGTGTGGTTTTAACGCTGACGTGTGTGTGGGCATACGAGACTTTCCACACATGGACAGGACCGAGCATGTACATAGTACATTCACGACGTTAGTTGACTTGGATGACAGCAGAAATAGTCCCCAAAGTATCCCTACACCAACAGCTGACATCTGTCACTTTAGAAACTGTAATGAAAACATGGTGATGTGTAAATGTCAACCACAGTAATTTAGACCAATATTATTTATATTTATTTGAGGTCGGACACAAAGCGTATTTATAGTTTTATTCCACTAAAAAAAATATTCATAGCACTTTAACTAAAGGCATAACGAACATAGCTTCAAAATAGCGACCGACGAATTTAAATCACGTGATTGATCATGACGGAAACAAGCTCTTTACAATGATGCACCCACGCAGTGGGTAAAAATATTTTATTCTGTTAAATATTACTACAAGTATTTTCTCTTTACCAAGTAAATACGATACATGTTTTAAAAGATATTAATGGATGCACATTACACATTATAGATAACATTACAAAAACATACTTTTAATTATGTTTAAAATATTTTTTCGGGCTGGTTAAAAATAAATGATTAAAAGTAATGAAATGGTGTGAGAAAACTTAAGTTTAATTTATTTTAAATGTAAAATATAACATGTAATTAAAAAACTTAACATTTATAACAAAACACCGAGTGTTTGCAACACACAACCTAAATATATAATTTTTGAATTGTCATCCAGGTAAAAACCTATAATGAACCGACTTTGTCACCGGTATATCGACATGACCAAGAGGTTGGATCGGTCGACTACAAGTCTATGGGACCTTGGTTCGATTTGTGATACTCATTATTTGTACAGCGGCTCGTAATTGCTTTTTATCACCACGTCTAATTATCTGTTTAAGATATATATNATGCCAGGCCTCCACCGTGGTTCGGATTCCACGTTAAACTGTAGGTCCTTCATTTCATCTCACAATTACCCTACCATTACACATTAGCGTAAGTGCGTATAACCCGAATGGGTAGTAAGACGCGGTGCTAATAATAATAATAATAGTATGCATTAATTGCAATAATGTGTTAAGGACAAATAAGGTAGAATTTAGAGGAAGTGTACGTACCCGCATTCGCATGAAGAGAGAGTGGAAAACCCTCAGTACACCCGACCTTGATTCTAATTCCAATCTCCCCATCATCGGCAGTCCAGTCTATTGTGAGCGTGACGACTTGTACAGTTCGACCACCGATACGGGTCACTGTAGAGTCGATCTCTTCTCGCGAATACGGAGTCTAAAGAGTCTTGTGACTTCAACAGAACGAGGTGAAGAAATGTGTGCGTCTCCCTCGAGAGTTGGTGGTCCAATTAGGGTTGGAAGCAGATGGGTAGAGACCCCGGGCTATAAATCAACAGGGGTTGGTGACAGCGTGTGTGTGTGTTTACAAGGGAAACGACCGTAACTCACATCTTGACTGACTTCCTGCACCATTTCACTACAGTTTTATAATATTATAGTCAAGGTTTCGGGTAAGACTTATGTTTTCAGGCTAGTACTAAACCGTTATATATATCACACACACACACACACACACACACACACACACACAAGTCCAATGCGTGTTTCAACCAGTTCATGCTATTAGGCCTCTGGTGTTGAAGTGCAAAAAATTCCAAAAACTCCAAAATTTTAATTTTTCAGTTAGTTATAAAAATATTTGATATATTTTGTAAGGATAATTACCCACAACCGGTGGACACGCGGACTAAGTGTTAAGCTCATTTACTATGGTTTGTCGTTATGTTTTTCACGCTTTCTAACTCCACGCAAATGTGTATGACTAGGAAGGGGCGCTAATAATGATACGTTTAAATCATTTAATTTTATTTTCCCTAAACAAATGGCGTATTTCAATTTTTTTACCGCGTCTTACTACCCATCCGGGCTATACGTGTTCAACATGACTAATGAGAAAGTTGAACTTTATTGAAAATATTCTAATTGGCTAGTTAAACAACGGAATTTTTCTTATCTAAATTAATAACTAATTATTTATTAAATCCAATCTTACATTTTAGATGATCAATTGTCATATCTCAACTATTTTAAACATTTTAACTGAAAGGACATCGAATGGTACTTTTCTTTTATGTGGCCATTTATTTCACAGGTCTTTTCTGTTTGTCCATAAAAAGCAACATAGATGTTCACTTTTTTAAAAGGAGGGGAAGGGGGTGCGCAAGAGGAAGAAAGGAACATCAAACTTATAAATCTGACTCGAAGCACCGGAACTTTTATCTTGTGTTTTTTTCCTCCTCCTTGGTTCATCTCGATGATTNCCCCCGGTGATTTTTGCCCCCCCCCCCCCTCTCGCCAGGAACAAGCAGAGTGGATGGCATTGTTTCAAATACCCCCCTCCCCCTCTGACCGCAAACTCGCCGGACCACCTACACTTAACTTGTGAACATGTTCTAAATCAATATCTCTCCCTCCCCGGCCCAAATGGAACTTGTAATGTCTTGTGTTAGACGAGACCCTTGAGAACACCTCTAAACAATAATTTTTATAGACAAAATATTACTGATTGTTACAAACATTTTTCATGGATTTTTATCATCTCGAGAATAGTTTATTTCTATTAACAATGCCTATGTTCGTCAATAATGAAATTAGAAAGTCAGATATAGTCCATCGTTTATAGAAAGGGCCTTATCCTACCACTGTACAATCTATTAGATCTGTTTTCACGTAATCATACGTCGTCATATTATATGCAGCTGATAATAATAAAGTAAAATGTTAAAAGTAAATATAAAATATGTTTGTATTTTATAAAAGTGTCTTCCTACCAGAATCCTACTGTACTTTCTCTCTCAGACGTTAAACAGTAATTAATGCTATCGAGAACGCCGTGAAATACTTGATAATACTATATGTGATACTAGTTTGTCTAGCAAGTTGCATACATTATATAGTTGAGGCGTTAACTATACAAAGCAATATTTCAGTAATAACGCCGTGAGATACTCGAGGATACTATATGTGATACAAGTCTGTATAGCAAGTTGCATACACTGTTTTGTTAGGGCGTTAATAAAGTAAATATGTTTCGGATTTACTTTCGTGTGGAATTGAATTCTTTTAAAAGTGTTATCGAGTGTTAATATGTTTTATGTCACAGTTTTAAGGTAAAAGTGGACTATGATGGGCCATTTTCCCTCTGATCCCTTGTTAAGTTGTGTTTGTCAGTACTAATTGTATTATTGTCTCCATTCTATATAAAATATATTTATAGCGTGGATACAAACATAATCAAATTTCTTGGTTGGTTGAAAACATTAAACTATAAAGGAGAAGTACTCGAGTAACTAGCAAATTTAACAGTGATGAACGAGGAAGTGACGTCAAACAATAATTACATTAAAGATGATATATTGTACTTTTTCTGCTACCGGGGCACCTCACCCCCGCCCCCCCTTCAAATCCGTGTTGGTGCAGTCTTGAAGACTGAGTTGTGGAGGTAACAACGAAAGGCATTATTAAAGGTCTCAAACTTACTAACCATTCTCTTTTGAAGGAGGTAAAGAGTTTTATCCTTCTCATACAATAACCTCTCTCTCTTCTCTATATCAGTGTTGCAAACAGTATCCTTAATTGTTAGAGTACCTGGTTTTATACCAAGTAGGGATATATATTAAACACACATTTATTTTACAATCAATTAAGACTAATTCAGTTTAACATTTTATATTGAAAGCTACACCTTAAAAAAAAATTAATTCAAACAGTCCATTAAGTTCTTATGTAAAATGTTTCAAATAAAAATTAACCTAATTAAAAATATTATAATTTGACTGAACACTATTTGTGTTAAATGAACAAATCCAGACAAATAAGTTAAATTAAATTGATACAACCTCAAAGGTAAGGTGCATTCAGGCTGTTAACAATAGGTTAATAAAACATTAATAGACACCTGGTGGGTGAATGCGGCGTTTAGAAACAATATTAGCTGTACTTTTCACCATTCATTGTAAGGGTTTGAATCCCAGCTAACGTGTGAGTTATTTAAATAAACACAAACGAACAGAGTGGAAAACATGGTAATATTAAATAATTTCAATTAACTAGTTGGCAGATATCTTAGTTTAAAGGACCACTATCATTAATTAACGTCTGAATATTTTTTTTACTAGACACTATATTCGGTGCAAATTGATTTGATATTTATTTAATTATTTATTTTAATATAAATTTAATAGTGACTAATATACGGTGATAAGCTAAATTTACTCTAAATATTTATTTTAAGTTAACAGTTTAATTCTTTGCAGGAAAAATTATTTCATAAATCTCAAAATTTGTGTCAATATCGAATTTCCATATACTCTAAAACAAATTATATAATAAAAATAGTAATAACTGAACGAGTGGAGTGAGGTGCTATTTTAACTCGATTGTCTGGCATTTCCTGTCCGTCCCACGATTACTGCCAAATGCGTGGACCAATCTTAACTAAATTTGTCAGGGAAATTCTTTGAACCTCGGCTAAACGAATTGTATTTATGTTTTTCTTAAACAACCATAGTGAGACTGACATCATAAACCAAGTGGACATTGGTAAATATTATATAGTAGCATAATGCACTATTGAATATGGTATTAATTTGATTTCTGTTTAACTTTATCACGAAGGAAAAGCACAGGATCTATTTTTACTTGAAATCTAAATCTAAATATTAAGACTATAGTGGCGATCATAACATGGAAGCGAGGTCTACTGTTCATAGACACTAGTTTAAACCTCGAGGAGAGATGTTCTCTGTTTAATCAACGAATACTTAGAGCCAAACAACTTTTTATGAGTTTTAGTATCCACGAATAGATTGTGCTTTGTCATTGACAATGGCTTTAAACTTAGACCTCCTGTAACTATTCACCTCTCCCCTCTTCGCCTACAGCCACGAGTGAGTACTTCAATGTTGTAAAACACCTCTAACTTGCTTGTGCTTTGTTTGTTACTTTTTCTACCATATTAGGGGTTTTATTTTTTAATTATTTTAGTTTTTTAAACGTTTGAGGAACTGTTAGATAGTTACACATGCCTGACTCGTCGCATTCAGAAAGTTTAAAACCCAAACCATTAAATCGTGTTCTTACGGGCCCTCTAGTGGTTCCTTGGGAGACTAACCTGGACAGAACACTCCTGAAGTCATAGCGAGGACAGAACACTCCTGAAGTCATAAAGAGTCAGTTGACACAAAGTTCTCTAAGATCAGTCGAGAAGTTTAGGCGGAAAGTGGTAGCTACCAGACATTACTATCCTCCCTTGGTGTCCGGACGTAAAAAGACACCAACACTGGTCATGTCATCTGTTTGTGGTGATGGAGGGGAGTATTCACAGTATCACCAACCCCCACCAGTCACGTGCCCTAACCAAACATTTTATGGAAACAAACACCTTTTCCTTGTAAAGTAAAAACGGTCGTTTAAAACCTCAACAAATCCTCTTCAGTGGCCAAATAGTCTAAGGAGTCATTATTGGGTTTACTGTGGGTGGTTTTCCCTCTCTCCTTCCACGCACATGTGGGTATATTATCTATATGAGGCTTCCTTGCTCATACCTACCACATTCGAGTAATTACCATACCTGTGTGTAACCTGAACAGGTAGAAATACGCAGTGATAAAAACAATCAATACAGCTTTAGTGGTGATGCAGACAAAGCTGCGATAAAGGGGAGTAAAGGCTCGTCGAAATCTGCGTTACTTACTTTATCTATAGGTACATATGTATGTGAATGCTATATATCAACAACTCCAAATATTCCTCCATGCGGATGAACGTGCGGCATTATTTTAATATGTTTCCCCTCATCAAAGATGTGTGTGTGTGTTATTTCACAGAAAGCACGTGAAGGGAAGGCCAAACATCACTGCTATTGTTATTGTTATTATTATTATTATTATTATTATTATTATTATTATTATTAGCACCGCGTCTTACTACCCGTTCGGGTTGTACGTACTTACGCTAATGTGCAATGGTAGGGTGATTGTGAGATGAAATGGAGGACCCACAGTTTAACGTGGGATCCGAACCACGGTGGAGGCCTGGCATTCCTCACATTCACAAATTGTTATTAATACACGTCTTGTCAGAGGTGAAGGAAGGGTTTGGCAATCAGATAAATCTGTGCCAGGACCGAGGATTGAACCCTGAACCCCAGTACAGAAGTCCAACACCTTACACCTAGACCGCCAGGTCACCAACATCACTGTTAATTATGGCGCTATATTCGTTCGCACTTAACCTGAAAGCATGTTTTGGACATGACATAGGACTAATTATCAAGGGCACAGTTTAATCGTCTGTGTCATTAGCATCCGCCCTGAAATATCTCGCTTGGAGTATTTTGTCCAACCCTGTCGCAGTATCGCACAGCAAGTGGGTAAGAAAATAAAGAAATTCGCAGTATAATTTAATTTGGTTTTTAGGACTTGTTGCGCTATCACAATGAAACATTACGATGAAATATAATTTAATTTGTTTAAAATATGAGCTTTTATAAGAAGTTTTATGAAGTAGCTGAAGGAAAACATTATACAAATGTAAAAAAAAAAGAGAAGAAAAATAAAAAACTTGTTTTAGTACCATATTATATTGTTGGGGTGTTGGTTATTGTAACTATTTCATTTGATAGTTAAAACAAATGTGGTACAGTGTGGGTAGTAAGATTGACTGGTACTATTTTTTTTACAAGGAGTTTATTTTGAAATAACTTTAAACACAACTGAAAACATAATTTTGTGTCCTAACAAAACAGTTTTGTATTAAATTAAAACTATAATTGGCTAGGAAATTAAGACAATCGAGCAGGGATTCCATTAAAACATAATGTTTTATTATTTATTGGGCCGTGCGAAGTCGAGTCGAATATTATGTTAACATCGAGTTTATTTATCTAACATCAAACTAAATATTACATTTATTTTTTCTTAACACTAATATTTGAAGCTTATTTCCAACATATAAATGTTATATTCATTTTACCTTTGTACTAAAAACACTTTATGTGTACAGTCTGAGTGAGTAGTTAAAAACAGATGCATTTGATTTAATATAATTGCATTTTCCCTGTTTGGTGTTTTACTGACTTTTCACACACAAGATACGAACTAACAAAACAAGAACAACATTATAGAACAATACAAGTTTAAATTAATTCAGCGGGTGTGTTTATAGGTTTGAGAAGTCTAGTTTAAAAAAATAAATAGTTTTTCTGTTTTACAAATTAAAAAGGAGATTTATGATTTTATAAATCCATTTAAATTTTGCCATGTGAATTACTAACAAAAAATATGTTTTTGATTTTGAAAGCGCCTATAGCCAATCTCGAAAATAATAAGACCTTGATAATAAGTTTACTCATAAATTAATTCTTATGTCATCTCTATAAAATAAGCAAATTCTTGTATATTTTATTTAGTTTTATTTTTTTACCTAAATTAACAGCAATTTTCCTTTGTAAGTACTCACTATTTGCGTACGTTTAAAAATAGTAATTTAAGAACTGTCATGTTCCTGACACGTGTGTTAAACTATTTCTCAAGTCTGCCGTAAACAACTGAAATGGCCGCGTGTGTGAATTTTACAATAATAATCTTTTCTTTCAATATTTAAGACACATTTCAAAAGTTTAACTAAACACACTGATTTAAAAAAAAAACTTCATTATTTATTTTAATCTACACTTTCAAGAGGAATAACTTCATCTTCAGTTGGATTCAATCAATGTTTGTGATCAAGGGGGTTAGAGGCTTAATGTTATGGGCGTCAGGGAATTCAAAGTGTTATAGAAATTTTCCAAGTTCCACCAAAAAAATAAACCAAACCTGTTCTAAAACTCAAAACAATAAAAATATATTTTATTTCTTGAGGTAATTTCAATTAACTTTTATTTGAAGTAAAATATAAGTGTAATATAATCACTAGGCTTGTAATAATAGACAAAGCTTCAAATAGCTGCCAAAGCCAAACATGGGCTCGAATCGAATACATAGTGCACCAGCATTCGCTTCTGCTTCGAATTTTTTGAAGCTACGCACACCCCTGTTATTTATTATATATATTATTATAACTTATATACTAAAGTATTTAGATACAGTGTGAATTAAAATAAGTCCCTATCGATAGTATTTACCATAGTTTCTGGTAAGATAATGTAAACATTTGTTGAGACTTGAATTCCGAGTCAGTAAACATCTGAAAGCTTATATTTATCAACACAATACATAGTAAACACATATTACATTACACCTAGCAAACACTTAAAAGTTAAAATTACGACCCAATCTACCATAACACCTATGTTACGTCATTGTTACGACATAAGTAGAAAAACTCTTTTTTTTAAACTCAAATATAAACTGGTATTTGCTTACTTTAGTTCTTGAGATGAAAATGTTTTATCCGGGTTTATACCGAGGTAAGCCACCCTTCCTTTAATCCACCCATCCACTTACTCTCTGTTCCTTCCCCCCCCCTCCCCCACCCAGTTCTTGTCGGTGGCAAGGGAGGGGAGGTTTACACACCCCCTCTCTAGGGGTTGGAAATGTTCTCACCAAACTGACTGAATTCTTCAAGGATTAGAATACGCTTGTAAACTTACACGAATACTTATTGTGGTTTGAAAAAATTATATTTTCAATTGAGTTGATTAAAAACGTACACACTCCCCCTCCTCTCCTTTCGTCTTACTACCCATCCGGACTACAAGCATTTTAATCACACTAATGAGCTAGAGATGAATAAGGTAGGATTTAGATTAAATGGTAACAGTATTTTATCAGATACTTTAAAATCAATAATAGATTTAAACACATAGATGCACTTTCCCCATTACGTTTTAGTTTAGCCTTAGAGTGCTATTAGAGTATGCTATTAGAGTATGCAAGAGAGTATGCTATTAGAGTATGCAAGAGAGTATGCTATTAGAGTATGCAAGAGAGTATGCTATTAGAGTATGCAAGAGAGTATGCTATTAGAGTATGCAAGAGAGTATGCTATTAGAGTATGCAAGAGAGTATGCTATTAGAGTATGCAAGAGAGTAGGGGAGGGTCGACATTAAACTGCGCAGTGAAGCTTTTAGTACAAGCAGATGATTTAACTTTGGTAGGTAAGACAGTAAGGAAGCTGTACAAAACAATAATTATACCTGGGTGTGAAACATTGCGCTCATCTTACATGAAGAATACACATTTAGGGTGTTTAGGAAGATATTAGGTCTAAAAAGGGATAATAATACTTGTAAATGGAGGAGGTTACACAATGTTGAGTTACATACAGATTGTTTCAGCACTGTGTTATGTTTCTAATGACGTACATGCATGCCTGATAGCTGACGTCACTGTGCGTCATCACGCCTCATTGATCGCCGCCATCAACTTGATTACATGGCAGTGACGAAGTCTTTGTGTCGAGATATGTGGGTTCATCCCTTAGAGACAAAATGACCAGTCCTCTCTTAAACAAGACCTACATTTCTACAACTTAACTCTTGTTTCAACAATATTTACAAAACTGTTTGATGGATTTTAGTTAAAATTTGATTTTTAGATGTTATAGGGTCAGAGTCCAAGGAGGTATTTAGATTTTGTTTCTAGCCCACATTTTTTGAATGGTTTACTGGTGACTTAATTTTGGAAATAATAAATTATTAGGAAAATTACTCTGACGATTTGGTTCAAAATTGAAGATAGGGAAAGTATTTTACAACTCAAATAACACTGTAGACTTTTTTTTTTGAAAGAAAAATTGGGGTGGCTTACTACTGATATATTTGTGAATGTTTGAATGAAATATTTTAAAATTTTTATTAATGATATAAAAATAAACTGCGTCTTATCAGGAATGAACGAAGGAAGCTTAGGAGATGTTATTAATTATTTTGATAATAACTTTAAATTGCGTATTATTCAAACTATAANAGGGGTAGTTGTTGTTTGGAAGCCGGCTGCGTGAGGGGGAAGAAGATGACGTCATATCTCGTCAGTAACTGGGTTATCTTGATACCAGTCAATGTCAATGAGGGTTGGGTGGGGGGGAGGGTAGCGTTGCCACAGTCACACCCGCATTTACCGAAAAGGGAGGAAGGAATACATCTCAACACGACACACATGGTGGAGCTCTCAGATATTTACTTCACGTGAGGAGGGGAGGGGGGGGGCACTCACCACACATGTATATAGTACTACACCTTATTAAACTAATCTTAGAATTCATTTGACACATCTTCAGTACTCTTTTTTTATAGTTGTACTTAAAAATAATTTTAATAAAAGCTTAAAATATATTATTACGTTTAATGGGGAGGGGACTAGTTCCCAGATCACCCACTATATCGTGGGCGCGCCACTGACTCCACAACTAACCGTGCATTTAGTTTACACCCGAGGGTCCAAAGACTGTGGCGCCACCAATGTGAGTGTCCTAATGAATCCACACCAAGACGTTGTCTATCTTGTTTTTTTGGAACTAGAGCGTCGTTCTCTCCGGAGAGGGCAACTCCCGTGATATATTAAAAGTAAATATAGCGATCAGATTATATCACTATATCACTCCGATACCTTAGCTCAGGAGATAGTATGCCTACATACAGGGCTAAGGGCTACGAGTTCGATTCCCGGTATGACCGAAATGTGGGCTTTCCCTTTCACAGTGATAAATTGCCGGTTGGGGGCTGAGTGTTGTGTCTGTTATAGCTTTAGGTATCGATTGTTATCGATATCTCGTATTGGTCCGGGTGAACTGTTCTGTAACGCACCTATTCACCACTTTTTACCCGCTAATGTTTTATTTTGAAGTTGAAAATAGAAGACAAATTTAATAAAAATTAAAACACATCGACTCAGCTAATAAAAGTATGAAAAAAAATAGTTAAAATTATTTTGATACAATGGGTGACCTGGTGGTCTAGGGGTAAGGTGTCAGACTTTCTGTGCTGGCGGCCGGGGTTCAATCCTCGGTCCCGGCACAGATTTATCTGATTACCAAACCCTTCCTTCACCTCTGACAAGACACCCCTCGTAAATACCACCCGCCCTACTTTCCGAGATGTCGCCAGAAAGGGGTGGGTGCCACCAATATTTCTTTGAATCGTTTTTACTCTCTTTCTCTCTCTCCGACATTGCATGAACTGTCTTTGAAAAAAAAGTTTTAATTTGTTTTTTTTAAATTTTGCCGGACAGTTTCTATATTGTGTATTTTTTCTTGTTTTTCAGAAAAAAGAAAACTAACAGAGAGACCATTTAAAAATGAGAGCGGGTTATTTAATTAAATTAAAGTTCCCTCTCTACGAGAAACTAAACTCATTAATTGGACAGAGAAACGTTTTATTTCCCGTCTAGTTTATACAGTTAATTATGTACACTAATCGGGTAGAGAAGAGAAAGGGGATTTTAGAGTAAATGTAATCACATTTTCGTGTAAGGGGAGAGTGGACAACTATTTAGGAAAACAACCTCAGTACATCCAGCCGGGATTTGAGCCCCGACATCCACTTACCCAGGAAGACCAAGTAGACAAGATGATGTGGTTTTTGTTTGCGTACCCGCAATATTCTATGTTTAAAAACTACAGTAGATGATTATTATTATTAGCACCGCGTCTTACTACCTGTTCGGGTTATACGCACTTACGCTAATGTGTGATGTGTAGGGTGATTGTGAGATGAAATGGAGGACCTACAGTTTAACGTGGGATCCGAACCACGGTGGAGGCCTGGCATCCCACACATTCACAGGTTGTGATTAATACACGTCTTGTCAGAGGTGAAGGAAGGGTTTGGAAATCAGAAAAATCTTTGCCGGGACCGAGGATTGAACCCGGGACCTTCAGCACATAAGTCTGACAGCTTACCCCCTAGACCGCCAGGCCACCTTACAGTAGATTATGTAGTCATACTTTGATAAAAGTAAATTTTACACGGAGGGTTGAACGTATGAATCATTAAAATTACTCCATTATGAAGTCGTGGTCCCCGGATGAAAAATTGCCTAGTACCACTTTGTTGCTGGCCGCACGGTTTAAGGCGACACTCTCGCAATAGACTTGGACTGCCGATGACGTGGAGATCGGAGTTTTAATCTCGGTCGAGTGTAAGGTGGTGATGGTTTTCCATTATCCCTCCACGCAAATGTGGACACACTTACTCTATTCAACCTTACTCATATCCCCGGCTCATAAGTGTAATTAGTACGTGTTTGAGTTAACTGAACGGGTAGTAAGACGTGGGGATGAAAAAGCAACAATTTATATAAAAACAAATAACAATTCTCACACCAGTCTCAAAGTACTCCCCTGGGACAACTTACACAGGTAATAATCTAATAAGATAATATAAAAACATCCCTTAAATGGTAGAGTCTAAGATAAAAATAAACTCATCCCCTAAAGGAAACAAAATCTCACGTAGTTGTCGTCTAGTTCCTTTGGAAAATCTACGACACTTTTCTACATCATTCATCAAAAGCGAGAATCAAAAGAAAATGGCGTTATTTCTCCACCCGTGTCTCATATTTTGCGAGCCTCGTCTTACCCCCTCCCCTCCCCACCAACGTTGAAAGTTTAGCAGGTCTGCCAGAACTCTGGTTGGGAGGACACGAAGAAATATGGGCCACCAGTGAAATTTGGTTAAGTCTCCCCCCACCCCCTCTGTCTCGGTGGAAGATGAAGTGGTTTGTTTTCCTGTGGGAGCCACCGAGTTACGTAACAGGGCGGCTACAAATTACAGCTGGGAGGGTTGGCTAAGCAGTGTCGCTTCTCGTAACCTACACTCTTACTGAGGGAAAACTTACCGACAAATATCCCATTTTCTGTTTTGGAAAATTTTTAATTATGTTTTATGGAAAAAATCAACCTATTTAAATAGAACAAATGCACCCAGTGATCGATATTACCTGCTATTCTAGGGGTAGTGATATTGGTTATACAATGTGCAGTGATATTACCTGCTATTCTAGGGGTAGCGATATTGGTTATACAATGTGCAGTGATATTACCTGCTATTCCAGGGGTAGTGATATTTAATTTATACATGTGCAGTGATATTCTCAAGTTTTTGTATAATTAAGTTTATTACACAGTTTAGATGTAACTAATTCACCTTAATCTCTGCGCAGCTAATAATGTTTTTCTTTTGTTTTCAGTGAAAAAGGCGCGCTACGTGGGTGCTCAAGGTAGGTTCGCTAGTAAATAATAGTAATACATAGTTTTTTCATCATTAGCTATTATTACCAAACGGGTACAGTGTCAATTACCGGGCAGTCACTTATTCATTCAAACTGAATTTGTGGCAGAACATGTCTCTGATGTTAGAAACGTAGCGTTTGGTATTTTGTAGGATACCTCCAAGTCAAACCGTCTCCACGGATATAACCGGCCACTTCAAATATCCGTGGAAAACCGAGGATTATACTTGAATTTTATGCACCGGGGGAAAAACACGGGAAAAGTGCTTACATTTTGCCGTCGGTTGGGAATTTAAATGAGAGGAACACTAAATAATGTTTAGGGGTACTACTCAAAATAGCTTCTTGGATCATTCAATTTTCAAATAATTTAGGGGGCTGAGTCCTCGGACCCTCCCTTTAATTCAGGGGACAAGTTTTTTTAAACTTTTTATAATCTCCCTCTACACAAATAACCACCGGCACTATTTGTTTAACTTGAGTGGAGGTAAAAGTGCGATGAGGAGTCCATGACTGAATTATTTTACATAGGGGTGGGAGGGGCCTATCTGTGGTGGCTCGTGGAGAGGGGCCTATCTGTGGTGACTCGTGGAGAGGGACCCTGTCTGTGGTGACTCGTGGAGAGGGACCCTATCTGTGGTGGCTCGTGGAGAGGGACCTATCTGTGGTGGCTCGTGGAGAGGGACCTATCTGTGGTGGCTCGTGGAGAGGGACCTATCTGTGGTGGCTCGTGGAGAGGGACCCTGTCTGTGGTGGCTCGTGGAGAGGGACCTATCTGTGGTGGCTCGTGGAGAGGGACCCTATCTTTGGAGATAACTATAACCACGTCTTATTAACGTTCGGGCTATAAGCCTATATAATAATTCAGATAATCGTTTTAGAGATAAGGAAGCTTATATTTATAGCAAGTGTACCCGCATTTGCGTGTATATAGTGAAAAACAATTGAGTGAAAATCACCCTCAGTACACCCAACCGAGATTTGAACTTCAATCTCCCAGTCATTGGCATTATAGTCTACTGCTAGAATGACGCCTTAGACCATGTGGCCACTGAAGTGGGTTAAGACCTGATTGAGCTCGTAGGTAGTATGAGCTGTGTAGTATTTCATAATCCAATAACCTAGGCATTGAGTAGAAATACTTACCTACCTCGGTGGCTGCACGGTCTAAGGCGTCATTCTCGTGTTGGACTAGACTGCCAATGACAGGGAGGTTGGGGTTTGAATTCCGGTTGGGTTTACTGAGGGTGATTATTTTAAAAATGGTTTTCCACTCTCACTCTACACGAATGTGTGTATACTTCCTTTAAATCCAACCTTCTTCATCCCTAACTCAGGCAATTAGTACACGGGAATCGAACCCGGGGTGCACCAGCTCCAAAGCTCCGTGGTGTCAGTGACAGATATTCAATAGAACATCTAGTTAAACTTATCCGCTAAAACAATATTGAAATTTAGGTAAAAAAAAATAGTTTTTAGTTATAAAAGTGCAACAAACATCCTGACCTTGAGCAGAGCGCCTCCCCCCGAACGAGTGTAGCAGCGATTGCAGGCTGGTAGACAGAATGTCACCATTACAAAACATCCAATACAAACCACGCTGGCAATGTTCCAGAAGGCACGAGTAGGACAGGATCACGTGATGCTATTTTTGAATGAAACAACCCCTCATGACATTGAAACTCGAGAAGAATAATGACACAAATGTTTCGAAAAGCTCTCTGGTTTGGCACACGATTCTAGCTTAATGTTTAGATAGGTATTTAATTAACCGACTCTATTTAATGTACCAATAATATTCCTTGATTAACTATCCAAATAATACGATAAATGATACAACTCAAACAATTTATTTTTATTTTTAAAAGGAGTTTTGTATTTATATTTGTATACGCACATAATACGTAACTGTTAGGTATAGGTACGTATTGCTAGCTCTACTAGGCACTTCTTACTGATACTCTTCAACATTGGTCAGCGGTCCTGTGCCTGATATCTGGCAGGGTTGACCAAGAGGTCCTGTGCCTGATATCTGGCAGGGTTGACCGAGAGGTCCTGTGTCTGATATCTTGCAGGGTTGACCAAGAGGTCCTGTGTCTGATATCTTGCAGGGTTGACCAAGAGGTCCTGTGTCTGATATCTTGCAGGGTTGACCAAGAGGTCCTGTGCCTGATATCTTGCAGAGTTGACCAAGAGGTCCTGTGCCTGATATCTTGCAGGGTTGACCAAGAGGTCCTGTGCCTGATATCTTGCAGGGTTGACCAAGAGGTCCTGTGCCTGATATCTTGCAGGGTTGACCAAGAGGTCCTGTGCCTGATATCTTGCAGGGTTGACCAAGAGGTCCCGTGTCTGATATCTTGCAGGGTTGACCAAGAGGTCCTGTGCTTGATTTCTTGCAGGGTTGACCAAGAGGTCCTGTGCCTGATATCTGGCAGGGTTGACCAAGAGGTCCTGTGCCTGATATCTTGCAGGGTTGTACCAAGAGGTCCTGTGCCTGATATCTGGAAGGGTTGACCAAGAGGTCCTGTGTCTGATATCTTGCAGGGTTGACCAAGAGGTCCTGTGCCTGATTTCTTGCAGGGTTGACCAAGAGGTCCTGTGCTTGATATCTCGCAGGGTTGACCAAGAGGTCCTGTGTCTGATATCTTGCAGGGTTGACCAAGAGGTCCTGTGCCTGATATCTGGCAGGGTTGACCAAGAGGTCCTGTGCCTGATATCATGCAGGGTTGACCAAGAGGTCCTGTGCCTGATATCTGGAAGGGTTGACCAAGAGGTCCTGTGCCTGATATCTGGAAGGGTTGACCAAGAGGTCCTGTGTCTGATATCTTGCAGGGTTGACCAAGAGGTCCTGTGTCTGATATCTTGCAGGGTTGACCAAGAGGTCCCGTGCCTGATTTCTTGCAGGGTTGACCAAGAGGTCCCGTGCCTGATATCTTGCAGGGTTGACCAAGAGGTCCCGTGTCTGATATCTTGCAGGGTTGACCAAGAGGTCCTGTGTCTGATATCTGGCAGGGTTGACCAAGAGGTCCTGTGCCTGATATCTTGCAGGGTTGGTCAAGGTGTCCTGTGCCTGATATCTTGCAGGGTTGGTCAAGGTGTCCTGTGCCTGATATATTGCTGGGTTGACCAAGAGGTCCTGTGTCTGATATCTTGCAGGGTTGACCAAGATGTCCTGTGTCTGATATCTTGCAAGGTTGACCAAGAGGTCCTGTGCCTGATATCTGGCAGGGTTGACCAAGGTGTCCTGTGTCTGATATCTTGCAGGGTTGACCAAGAGGTCCTGTGCCTGCTATCTGGAAGGGTTGACCAAGGTGTCCTGTGCCTGATATATTGCAGGGTTGACCAAGAGGTCCTGTGTCTGATATCATGCAGGGTTGACCAAGAGGTCCTGTGCCTGCTATCTGGCAGGGTTGACCAAGGTGTCCTGTGTCTGATATCTTGCAGGGTTGACCAAGAGTGCTCTTGATATCTTGCAGGGTTGACCAAGGTGTCCACGGGAAGTGTCCGAGTGCATCAGAAGCCAGATAACCACAGAGTAAAAGAAGGAATGTATAACTCGAACGGGTAGTAAGACGCACCATCTCCCGAGCAGTGAAGCTCTAAATCCACACCTGAACTCGTACCAACAGTTACTGATCCTATAACGGCACTTTCTTTTCATCGCAATAAACGTTATAACGTCAAAAACACAATCAAAGGGGCGAGAGGGGTATTCACTCTTCTATCTGTATGCCCCTAACTTATATATTTTCTGTCTTGTTTGGTTCATGCGAGGAAAATTGTTTGGAACTACAGAAACGTGAGCTCCTATAGAACTGGTTGTAAGTAATTGTTGAGTGCCCTCGCAAGCAGGGGGGAGGGGGAGAGATGTCTTTTAGAGTGTGGACATATTATTTTCCAACCTGACCTTCCATAACACAACAACAACAACAACAAACTAAGAGACGCGATGGTAGGATGCTCTCGTTGCGCTCTTGAAAACATTACACATACATTTAGTTCCTCTTTCCTCAGGCTTACTACCCATCCGGGTGATACGCGTTTACATTACGTTAATGTAGTGGAGACGATAAAGTTAGAATTGAGAGTAACTGTACCCGCATTGGCGTGGAGAGAGAGAGAGGAGACTGTTTCCTTCTCTCTCATCCTTCCTTCCTATACATCCGTTTACTCCTTTCCTGTCCTTGTTATATCTCGTCCGACACCTTGGCTCAGTGGACATAACTCGGACGCCACCCGCTCCGGTGGCCACATGGTCTAAGGCGCTACTCTCGCAATATACTAGCTTGCCAAAGACGGGGAGATCGGGGTTGGATTTCAGTCAGGTGTATTATTTTCCATTCTCCTTTCACAAAAATGTGGATACACTTCTTCTAAACTCAACCTTTCCTAATCCCTAACATATAGGAGTACACCCCGAGAAGGTAGAAAAGCTCGGATGTTCGGTTAACATCCTAGGCTAATTTAAAACTTATTTTTGCCGCCATTTAATTTCAAGATTGAGGCTACTGAACATAATTATTTGTCCCTTTTCTCGTCTTCAGCTTGTCGTGTTTTCATTGGAGCGGCTTAGTAAGGTAACTAGATATAGAACACATCCCGTGTGAAGATCGGGTAATTAGCTTGGAACTAATTAAGATAAAACTGTTTTTAAAGTTGGCCCAACCACTTTGCTATAAAAATAAAAAAAATCTTGGAAAAAGTTCTTTGAAGGGTTTAATCGGAAAACAAAATTCGATAAACCGCATCTTTTGAAACATAAAATTATCCTAATCCAAGCGGTGCTTGTATTATTAAATCAAATTTAATTTTTTATTAGGTTCTGATTTTATTACCGTCGTGAATATTAGACCAACTTATAAATGAGATAATCATCAATGGATATATAATATATCTCTTTAAGGAAAACCTCTTTTCGCTTCATGGGGCATTTTGTTATAGGCCCTACATCTTTGGAAGGTTTTACACTTCCTCGTGATGAGTTCTGATAGAATGAAACCTAGGTCGGGGGATTGTTTTTCTTCAAGATGAAGCCATCACCTCTCTGTCCAGTGTCAGTAGTGTAAAGTGTGAACTGTGTTCTTATCTTCATTGTAAAAGCCATATTGTGTTCCTTTTATTTGTTTCCATCCACCTTTCCTCCACCTTCTTCCAAATATAATACAATCATCACTGTGATATTTTCTCTTTATTTTGAATCATATTCATGATCGTAGTCTGACTGCAACGATATCAACTCTGGAAGCATCGTCTATGCTCAAATTCATACATAACGCACAGAAAGATAACAACGTTATGCATTATTCACTATTCGTTAAGTTTCCGTTGTGGACGCTATCATTGAAAGTGACGTGTTTCACTATTCTCTATTAGTTATTATTCAGAATAGTAAGTTAGAGGGGCAGGACATTTTGTCGTTGAAGAAACTTTGATAAATTAAACACCGGGAGACTGGTTGTTGTGTTTGGTCTTAAACTAAGCTAAGTTTAAGGTTAAGTGTTCTTATATACTCATTTGGTTCAGTAAATGCTCTTTAAATTCCCAAAATAGTAACTAATAATGCAATAAGGGCCCCCAAAAGGCCCGACCACTAGGACCGTGGTTTGATCCCAGAGGGCCTCATAAACTCTTTTTACATAAACTTTTCCATATTAAGTTACATTGATTTATGACGAGGAAAGAAGAATCTATGAGAAGAACGGGAAATAGCTCAGAATAAATCACCCTAGATACACCAGCCGGGAATAGAAGAACGACCTTCCCATCCCAGGCTAGTCCCCGGGCCCATCGATGCGGGTAGTATTTAATTAGTTCTATGCCTTATCACCAGACCACTTACTTTAGATTGCACGAAAAAATAACACGGAAGGAAATTAATTGCAAGTCGTTTCACTTCTTGGTGCAACATAAATACGAGCAGTTTCGGTATATTTCTTGTTTCAAACACACGAAGGTTGGCAGCCGTGTGCGTGCTAATAAATACTAATGTGAGTGCGTGCAAGTTACAAAGGGAGTGTGTGTTAAAAACTCGCGAATGGGGGCAGTATGGCGACTAACCGTCCAAGGTTTTAATCAACACAATTGCGTGTTTGCAGATAAGGTGTTCTTTCCTTGCATCTATTATTACACGGCCGACAGGTCTGGGTCGACTCAAGGCGGAGAGGACCAGACTTCACAGCCCGTAGCGAGCGATCTTTTACTCTCGACTCGAGCAAAGGCAGGCGGGACAACTTGACAGCTGGAAATTCCCCGGAGATGTACATCCAGAGTTTTCATTAGCCGGAGAGCTAACAATGAATGTTGGAGGTTGCGGGTTTTGGGTACAAACTTTTCAGATATATTTTTATGCGCGTGTATTTTTTTAAACAATACTCATATTTATTAGTAACATCTTCACAATCCAGAGTTATTTAAAAAAACAAATATTAATACTATCTAAATAAAAGTTTTTGACTATTGTTCTTAAGGAATAGGGATTGGAAGGGCAAATAGTAACAAATGCACCTACATTATTCTTTATAAACCACGATAAAGAATCCTAAGATAAGTGCTGGATGAATTCTGTGTATATCTGAATCTCCCTGGAAGGTTATATCTTTGAATACTTTGTCCAGTTCTCCAAACTTTGTGCAGTTCTGGTAAATAAGAAAAACAATCTGCTTTGAAAAATGAAGCAACTATCGTGATGTTGGCATCTCTATCACTGTGTGAAAGTAGTTTCTTAACAATTACTGCAGTCAAAACTATATTATATATACCTGGACTGGCGGTTACAAAATACCTGACCCCCTGTATAAACAACAACTTGTGCGTGTTAGTAAACAAACTCGATCTTTTCACGCGCCGGAAATGTATGTCAAATATTATTTATTATTTATTTAAGGTATTTAGCATGCACTTTCTGAGCCCTCAAGGATTTCTTTGAGCCAGAGCGAACATCGACCTCAGTTAGGTTTGAACCTACGAACATCGGGCCCTGAGGCGATCACTTTACGTTAAATATTAAGTTCAATATAGTTTAAAAATTCTCGTAAATACTTCTCATGTCATCAAATTATTTTAGCACCGTGTCTTGCTACCTGTTTATGTTATATGCATCTTTACTAATTACGCTAATGATCTAGGGATGGGTAAGATTGAATGCGCGTGGAGTGAGAGTGGAAAAACATTTTGGAAAACCAACCTCAGTACACCATACTGGGATTAAAACCCTGATCTCCCTGTCATCGGCAATCTAGTCCAACATGCGTGTGACGCCTAAGATCATGCGACCACTGAATCAGGCATTATATAAATTAATATTTCTATAATCACCTTACAAAACTTGTATTATTTTTAATATCTATAAATTTCTATGAAATGTGTATGTGTGTCAGTGCAAACACTGCATTATTTATTTTGGTTTTAATTTGATTATAAGATTATAAAAGCGTTCTTATAAATGTGTTGTTCTTGTGAGTTTTGCCAACTTCACTTAATATTCTAAGAGGCTTGAGTGTAAAAGGAGGAAGGGGGGGGGGTCGGTGTATCACTCCCGGAACAGTCTACAAGGCAGGGAGACCGCAGCGATGCGTAGAGTGAGGATGACTTGTGTGCGATCGTAATGGACGTCACGTGTTCCCTCAATCCACCGCGGGAATAATCCCCGGGCAGAGTGACACTGTCAGGGCAAATTAGCCCCGAGCCTTTCCCGGCGGTACACTACGTCGACCGGCACTGCAAGGACACTCATTTAGAAACTAATCGTTACAATATTTCAACTTGGTCGCTAGTAGTTTTGTAAACAGTAGATCTCACTCTCTTCGTGTAATTATCGTTACTAGAGACTTATTGGTAGTTATATGAAAAATAGATTACAAAACTGTAAAATACTTCCAATAATTTTCCATGAAAAATAAATTGATAGTGATACTAAAAACTCTTAAGATGTAAATTTTAAATCAAATTTATAAAGCCATTTTAAAAATATTGAAAGTTCATTAATATTAAACTATTCTTAAAGCAATATTTATTATAAAAACATGATTACAAAAATATTTATGGTGAAAAGAGCTTTTTTTAAAAAAAAGAGTTTGAAGGCACACGAGACGTCAAGATCTATCATAATCTTTAAGTCAGAAATAATCTCGATTACATTACTTAGTAATAATAAAAAAATTACACTCTATTTACCCTGAAAGATCTTACCTTGATGAATTACACTATGACCCTATCTAATAAGCTACACCATGGTGTAGCCCATCTAGGCAAGACTATCACCTTAGTTACGCCAATACTACGCTGTTGCAGCCTAGAGCAGGTGATCTTTGGTGTCAGAAGTGGGATACTCTGGGATCTCCAATATAAATAATATTACTCTACATTCTAACGATATTTGGTGTCAGAAGTGGGATACTCTGGGGTCTCCCATATAACTAACATGGCCTGATCGCGGGTATGGCCGATCCCTAAGAATGCTATTTGGTTTCGTTGTTGCTCATGTGTGAGTGAGTGTGTGTGTATCTGTTCCAGCCGTGCAGTTGAACACGTACGTGACCTTGAAGCTGCAGAACGTCAAGTCTACCACCGTCACTGTGAAGGGGCCCAATCCATGCTGGGAGCAGGACTTTCTCTTGTGAGTAGCCCATCACCTTCCTCGGGCAACTGTCTTCCATCTAGGGTTCGAGTCCCGACATCCCTCTTAGTTCAATACATTTTTTAAAATATTATCCCAATTTTTTTTCAATGTTACACTATTAATAAAGTTGTGTTGTGTTAGACTTGCGGTCCTAGGCTAGTTAATATGTAAGTCATGTGTTGAAATATTCGTATTTAGAAAGTACACGTTTAGCATCGCGAATATGGAACCGGTGTTAGAACTCTGAGGCTTCACTGTCGCTCAGTCGTATTATAATAATTAATATAACTAACACCAAACTGTGTAGACTGGATCAGAACCCCAACCTATTCCCCAGGGACTGCAGACCACCCCTGACGAGCCACCCTTCCTCCACCCCCTGGTTTCAACCCCTGGAGTTTACGCTGTTGCAAGACCCAAAGTGTTATATCGGAGTTTATTTAAGCTCTGGCAAACACTAAATTATTAAAGAACCGCTCAAACCAAGCCCGCTTTCATTTTATGAAAGGCTAGTTTAAAAAAAAAAAAAACCATACAAGTCTTTTATTTTTGTTTCTTTGTACCTCCTGTTTTACTCGTAGAAAGTATTCACCACTCTTGTTAGTCGACGAAATAGAGAAGCGATAACGCTGTGATCATGCTAAAGGAAACTAAGTCCCTTTTAAAAAATAATTATAATTACTTGCTCCTGCCTATTTTCCATAATTAATTGCGAACGAACATCGGTGGGCACGTAGACTCAATGCAAGGCTCATTCCCAGGATGAAATGTTTGGGGTTCGAATCCTAGCTGGATATATTGAATATGGTTTTCCCTAAATTGTTCCCAACTCTCCCTCCATTCGAATGCGGATACATTTCCTTTAGGTTTTACCTCCATAATTCATACCCTGATATCAAAGTTAAACACGGGCAGCTCGGACGGGTGGTAAGGCACTGTTAAAAATAAATCGCGAACGCGTTTTAAACTAATCTTACGTCTGTCTTCAACATTATGTTTTATCAACATCTTTGATACCATCACCGGGTCTTACTACCCGTTCGGGCCGCACGCAGATTGATGTTAATATTCCAGGAACTAACAAGTTTGAATTTAGGTTAAACTACCCGCATTTGAGTTGATGGAGAGTGGTAGAGAACTTAGGTAATACCAGTCTTGATTCGAACCCCGGGCTCCGCATCACCTGCAGTCCAGTCTATTGCGAGACTGACGCATTTGACCGTTTGACCACTGAAGTGGGTTTTCCTACCAGTTAATTTCCAAAATGAAACATTCTACTCCCGCCATGTTGGATGAATGGTTAGTATGCTTGAGTCTAACTCTTTGATTTCAAAGTTTAGTTATCTAACGGGTGGGTCTACACTAACCCTCACTCCTCACTCTACTCGCAATGTCCTCCTTTCCCTTCACTCTACTCGCTATTTCCTCCTCTGATTAAAATGTCACTACACATTTGTTGAGCGTGCGATCATTTCTCTCTTCTCGCTATCTATTCATTCACATCTCTTTCTCTGGACGTAAAGTACGTCTCAATTATTCTATTTACATCTCTCCGTTCTTTATCGCGTTACACTTACATTCCTCTATTCATCCATCTTTCTCACAAACAAACTCAAAGCGACCCTGACTATTTATGTAACATCTAACTATAGTAGCCGTCACGAGTGATGGGGGCTCTGTAGTGGCGTCCTGGGCAGAACCACGTGACTTCGCATACTTACTGTCTCAGCACATTTTATAACTGTCAAAGGAATCCAAGCGTGCGGACATTTAGTTTATTGGTACCCGCATTGGTGGTCGTGCGGTCTAGCACGTCACTCTCATGTTAGAATATATTGTCGGTTGGATGTACTGAGGGTAGCTTTTTACCAAATGGTTTTCCACTCTACTAACACACAAATGCGGTTATATTTCCTTTAAATTCGACTCAATTATTGTAATTAAATGCATATACCCTGGGGCCCGTTCGTGTTATAAATGTGCTAGGTATGAGGAAGGTTTACTCTCATTTTCGTGGAGGGAGAGGGAAAAACCACCCTCAGCACACCTAATCGAGATTCAAGCACGTTGTGAATCTAACGCCTTAGCTGACTTGGCTACCTGTCATTACGGTGTCTATGCTAACAAATATGAACTTTTACCCCAGATAAAAAAAGAAGGAATTATCCAACTGAGTCGTACTCGGGCGAAGAACCGCGCAAGTCTACTTTGTTATTTGAACACGTCACGATCCCAGCGCTAGGTTCGGAGGTTTGTGCGAACCACCTAACCTTTTAGAGAACTCAACGAATATTGTACAACCTGCTTCGGTGGACACATGATCTGAGGCGTCGCTCTTGTGTTGAACTAGACTGGGGTTCGAATCCCGGTCGTGTGCAATGGTGGTTTTTTCAAAGTGGTTTACCACTCACCCTTCACAGAAATTCGGGTACACCTCTTCTAAATTCAGCCTCTCTCACCCCTAGCTCACTAGCGTAGTTAGTACATGTGCGTATAAACTGTACACTGCTCTGAAACATTGGTCGAAAGAAATGATCGTTTTCTGAAGGGAGGCTACCCTTTTGAATTTTTAATAAATCTGAAATATTTGAACACAGCCGTGGGTAGTTAGATTACACCTACAAAACTAATATTGAAGTTGAATATTTATAACTTTGGGAATAATTTTTTGGAAAAGTAATCGCTTCCCGTTAAAATATATAAAATTTGGTGACCTTTTTGCAGTGAGACTGTCGGGTCCGTTATCGCTATGAAAGAGCTTGCAAGAAGTGGGAGCTGGCGTGAATATAGGGCAGGGCGTCAAGCAGTTGAATGGGAGGGGTATTAACCCATGACCCGCGGGGATAAAGAGAGACCATCAAGAAACCAACAAGCGAATATGTCAACGTTCCACATCTACTCGAGACGTGTCGTGAAGTGTTGATAGGGTAAGCAGAGTGCATTTAAACTGTAGGTACCTGTGAATTGTTCTCATCACACACTCATTGGTCAGACGTCAACCAGGATACAGTCCCATGTGAGGTGTGTAGAGCAGAGACCCTGTATGTTTGGTCAAATGGGACATAATTAGAGAGAACATAACACGGGCACAGTTTTAATAAGCTCTGCTTATCATAGAAATAGTTCACGACACAATATGAGAGAGTCTGTAGGAATAATATTTTTAAATCAGTAAGCCACCATTTAATAAGTTTTTGTCAGAAAAACAAACATACTATTTTTAATTATATTATGAAACATTTAAGTAGGATATTTTAAACAAAATTGCTATTGCCATCATCAATAGAATATCCTAGAATCTATTCTCAAACGTGGAGAAATAGGACAGACAGACAGAGCTGTGATAAATATTTGCACGAATTTGGGGAAACTTTACACGCCAAGACACATCACAATCTCAAGGTAGTAAATTCTGAAGATTACAATACTTTTTCTATATGAGAAAACAAAAATAATTAACTATTTGGATGCGGGAGGGAGTCAATTAACGTAATGAAATATATTAACTTTATATTCAGGTTAAGAGTGTTTCTTGTAATTCTTGATATTAAGGTTATTTGAATACGTTCGTGAAAGATTCCACTCGTCTGAGAGAGAGAGAGAGAGAGGATCGTAAGACAAGATAAAGAGAGGGAGCTCAGAAGCGAAACGAACGACAAAATAAGAAAGAGAGCAAGGGCTGTGTGTACAAAGCTCGAGGAGTAAAGAAGATGTGGATAAGAATGAGAGGAAAGAAGAAATATAATAAGTTGGAAGAGGGGTGAGGGTTGGGGTCTGTGTGCGTGAACAGGGTGTGATTACCACAACCCCCCAACCCTCCGACACCCCTACCCCCGCTTTTAATTCAAACTTCCTCGAAGAAAATAACCACACGCCCCCCACAAGAAATAAATTAAAGAATAAAAAAATCCGATATTTTTTAAGCCACGACGCGAATATCAGGGACTACGTAATAAATGATTTCTTGAAATTAGTTTTTTTTGTAAATTATTGCTTATTCAATTTGAAACTACTACTCGGTTTTAAATTGGTGTTTGAGAAAACCTCGCGGATTATTTTTATGTGAAGAATTACAAGTTTATTCGATTTCCTCTTTTCGTGTGTTCATAATGCGAGTATCGCAAGTTTTCCGAAAAGGAACGCGAATGAAAGATATCAGCCACGCTTGTGTATTTTATTAATTTCTTTAAGCACCGCGTCTTACTACCCGTCCGGGTTATACGCTTATGTACTAATCAGGCTAATGGTTTTAGGGACTAGGAAGGTTATATTTAAAGGAAGTGTACCCACATTTGCGTGGAGGGAGAGTGGAAAACCAATTTGAATAAAACACTCTCAGTTCACCCGACCGAGATTCGAGCCTCAAGCTCCCTGTTATCAGCAGTCCAGTCTACTGCAAGAGTAGCGCGTTAGACCACGCGGCCACCGACGCGGGTTTCATTAAATTTAACACATTTATGTATTTGTAAAATCAAAATGTTGTATTATATAAATTATTATCTAGTCTTCTATATTGAACTGTTAAACTTATTATAAAATAGATTTAAATTAATAGCAATGATTATTTTAAAGATGGATTATTTAAATGATATTATCAAGTAATGTTTACGATATTTACATTTATTTTTTATAATATGTGACGTGTAGTGTGTATTTAACGGGATTTTTTTTGACACACTGATTATTTCATCACTCGACTTACAGACTAGCTTTACCTAGGGCAGTACTCTCCCATTTCTAGCATCCAGAAGTTAAATTTGAATATCAGAACAAATAGTAAACATCCCCATCAGAACCATTTGGAATCGAACCGGGATCATCTACGCTTTAGTTCTAGCTCTTCTGACGGACCTTTATTTTTATTTTTTGTGTGGAAAAATCTGTTTCCATTAATGAACCCAGAAAGCACCTGAACTAATTATCGACCGAAAGTAGCGAGGTCCTGTTCTAACACGACCATTTGGCATTTGGTCCGTCTGTATGGAGGTCTGTCTCGCGATTACCACCAAATTCCTGGACCATTTTAAACCAAATTTGATGGGGATATTCTTTGAACCTAAGTCGAATGACATATGTATAGGTTTTTCCGATCTATGGTTCCGTTTCAATATGGCGGCCGCTCGAAAGGTATTTCGTTTAATTGCTCATCTCGAGGGACTTTAAACTAAAATGCTAAGCAATTGATTGAGTACCGAGGGCGTATTTCTTGTAAATTTTACATATTTAGCGAGACTGACGTCTTAAACAGCGTGAACTATGGTTATTAACTAAGAATATTATGTAATATTAGATATAATATTAATTTGTTTCTTGAATATCTTGATTAACAAGGGACATTATCAACTGAAATTCTCCTGATCACAGAATTACAAGTGACCGTTTTGTGGTATTTTTACTGGTGTTAGGCTTGTAAGTTTAGGGTTCACTATTCCGTTAAGAGCCTTGGAAGTTTGTAATATAATGTTTAGAAAGTGCACGCTAATTGAGGGATAGGAAGTTCTTTGATTCTAATGTTCTATTCTTGAATGAATAATAATAATGTATGTTGTATCCTCAGTGAAACGAATGATGTGAACACCGGACTTCTGATTGAGGTGTGGAGCAAAGGTCTGCTGTGGGATCGAGCCCTGGGCTACCACTGGATACCTCTGCCAGTAGTCAAGTACTCCAACGAGGTGAGTACTATCATTGGATACCACCGGATATCTCTAAAATTAAACTTACAAAACAACTTATCTAAGTCGGCGATGTTGAAACTTTCAAAATGTAATATTTTTTAAATACATAAATTAAGATGCAAGTTTAACAGTTTATCTAAATAAAGTAGAATAGTAGGTTGGTTACAACTCTCCTGGTTTCAAGGCAGGTAGAGCTCAGAATATACAAAAACAATAATTTCACCGTCCTTTCTCTTGGAGTGTGAAACTTGGTCTCTTACCTTCAGTGGCGTGGCAAAGTTTTTATTTGGGGGGATAGGAATAATAATCTACTTTTATAAGGGATAACATTTCCGAGATTAAAAAAATACCAATAAAATGTAACACAGTTGTCCCTCGCACAACGAGAGTGATTGGTTCTGATAAATAACCGCGTAACACGAAAACGCGTAAATGAGTGCAATTTTTATTAAATTATCTTACTAGTACAATACTATAGGTAGCCCACACCTTTGGTCAATCTTCAATCCCCTAAAATTTGTTAACAAATGCAGTTTTTTTATTAAATTATCAAATTAATACAATGTTACAAGTACACTTACTGTTAATCTTCAATCGCATGATAAACTAATTGGATCTGGCAAATCTGGATTATCCTCTCCTGCTGTCTCAACGTCCCTTGGCTGTTGGACTGAAGATTTTCAACTTTTTTGATGAAATGGTCCAGACTCAGCTGACGGTCAACATTCTCACCCTCTCTCTAGAGTTCTGGCAACTTTGGCGCTTCTACCCATGCAGCAATTGGTTTTGTGGAAGTTGTTTGATAAGATCAACATCATAGGGTTCTTCCTCTTCATCCTTTATGCCATTCTCCATTTCTAGAAGATCTTCATTGGTGAGTTCTGTTGAGTGGGATTGGAGCAATTCATCCACATTTTCCTGGTCTACGTCCTCAAATCCTACATCTTGCTATGTCAACATTGTCATGTCTTGGATTAGAAAGCTCGTTTTCAGGATCAAAATCATGAGAATCAAAAACTTCAGAACAAATATGTTTCCAAACTCCCTTCATACGGGACTGTTTAACTTGTGCCTCTGATCCTCCAATGTTGTCAATACCCCCCCCACAACAAACTGTACAGTACTCTCTGGAATGAGGGTGCACAAGGTCACACCTCCACCGCACAGGGTGACAGCAACATTACAGCCGACCATGCATTATTATTATTATTATTAACATTTTTAATCGTGTTATAGCGAAAACGCGTAATGTGAGATCGCGTATATAGAGAGATACCTGTCTTGAACGGTCCCATTGTGCATTTTTCTAATTTATTTTAGTCATGCCAGACATCAGCATTAATACACACAAAAGAAATTAAGAACAATTACATCTGATGGGGCTCAGCTAAAAGTTATGAAACAAATATAGTTTTTTATTCGTCCAAGCATTGAAAGCATTGATCTTGGGTTTTTTTCCACATTAATAAAACAAATGTTCTGATGACGTATTTCCGATTGTGATATCAGTTGATGAAGAGAACATGACATCACTAATTTATTGTCTGCGTGTGCAGGTCTTGATAACCCAGTCAGACACTCGGTGTGAGATAAGCCTGGCGTCTGTCAATCATTCCGTCCCAGCCTCGCGATCTGATTGGTTAGTTATGTGCTAGTTCATGTTGTTGGCTCCATGCATCGCATACGTTATAATATTGAGACCTTGCTGTAACCGTGAGGGTGTAACCAGGACTATATTTATGATCTCAAGATGGTTCTTCTTCAAACCCCAACTGTGTACTTGTGGCTCTCTATCTAATATCCTGTCGATAGTGTGAGAACACCTGTTAGTTCAAGAAGGTGCTAAGTGCCAGTATATCAGTGTTGATGAATTGTACATCAGGGTGTGTGGGGGGTGGAATGTCCCTGCAGGCAAAAGGGGGAGGAATGGGTGCTATTCGCCACGTCACTTCTCTTTACCTTAGAACAAGACACATTCTGACCCTTAGACGCGGGGAAGAGCCTTAAAGTAATGACCCCAACCATGCCGAGACTGACGCCTTGTCCCTTGTGTCCACCAGTGCAGGTGAAGGCTCACAACAGAGGAGCAATATGGATGTGTGTAAGTTTTATTTTGTGCTTTAATTGTGACACGTTCCTATAAATACTAACTTGATCAATTTAACATCAGTTAATCAGCTAATTTTCCTCTTTATTTTCGTCATTGTCAAATCATCACAAGAAGCCTCGATGAAATACGACCCCGTAATTTCAAGTCTAACACCGTCACTGATAAAGATGCTTTAGGTAAAGAAAAAAGAAAGAGGACGATAACAGAGATTCAAATCAAATAATTTATTCCGAGAGTCACGTCGAATATAACTACAGTAGTTGTTGAAAGCCATCAAGTGTGAATAATTGATCCTCTCTCTCCCATTCACAATGAACTATAGAACAAGGCAAATTGCCTCTTTTTAACCGTTCTCTTGACGTCATTCAAGGAAAGGTTATGGGCTCTACCTTCATAGACGTATAGTAAAACACCACCGAGATCACAACATCACTAGTTGGTAATGTGCCGTGGACATATTCTCGACCTTTTCCCAAGTTTAGAGTTAGTATTGTAATGTCGTCACGCGGGGATAGCTCATTGTGGACATCTTTCATCAGGCTATAAATGAAATCACCCATGTTTTTAATGGAGTCTTTATTCAGCGTCATTGATCACTGGACAGTGAGTTCACGGTCCGATATCACACGTGCTGCTATTTAACTTCTTAGGAGTTGAGCCAGTCTGGTTGTAGTCTCCTTTCGTCATTTCCGCGTGCCAACAAGGTTGTTTTCAAACACTTGGCTTCTAGAAGGTTCGAGTGACGAGACGCAGTCGTTCCTTGTCCCTCCGCTTTTGTCCTTCGAGAAGATTTGACCTGGGTGGCAGATAGAAACAGACATAAGGATTTTGCACTACTTAGATATTTACTGCGAAATATATTGCCAATTAAATACATTTAGAATATTATTGTTTTATATTGGATTTGATTATCTTATTAATTGGTAAAAAGCTGTGTGTAAAATGTAATCGTTACATGTCCATACCAACTCAGTCTTGCTTCCTCTACTATCTCACTTACTCCCTATACCTCCACTATTTCCCGGATAACTTCACTCCTATACCTGTTTCTCCTGGTGACAGACAACATGCTCTCCTAGTCTCTCTTACATTCACTGTCCTTGTTTCTCCTGGTGACAGACAACATGCTCTCCTAGTCTCTCTTACATTCACTGTCCATGTTATCCCTGGTGACAGACAACATGCTCTCCTAGTCTCTCTTACATTCACTGTCCATGTTACCCCTGGTGACAGACAACATGCTCCTCACAAACCTCGTTACCATGACTAACCAATTTTATTAAATACAATTTCCTGTTTACTAAAACTAAATTTGCATTTAAAAATTAACATTTTGGAATACCTGCCGGTGGCACTCGTGTATTTGTTGACACGTCTATGTCTGTCCGGCCGTTCACACGTGAGGGGGTTGGCGGGTCCCCGATGGAACATGCAACATTCACCAGAGTACTATATTCCGTGGCAGGAAATTACTTTTACTGCCGTTGCTATCGAAGGGGTTGAGCGCACTGAGTGCGAAATGGTGGAATCGCTCTCGAATTTCCCACGACTGCAATATAGCCGTGAAGCCATTTCTCAACGTACCAAACATTGATCTTATATTTATAATACATTTAGCTATATATCTACATATCCACCCTCTTCTCATCTAGAGCCTTCGGCTGGTTAGTGCTACCTGCACCATCTGGTAGAAACCCCATGTCCTAGAGGAGTCAAGGAAGTGTGATGGCTACCATTGTCTTCCACACTGAATGTCTATGAGCGGGCGTGAAAGGACCTACCAATTTTGCCGGTAAAGGTATGTTCAAATACCGTCCAGGGTTCTTCTACGCACCGCAAGGAAGTTGAGCTGCTGATTTTTATCGCTCTAAAGAAATCCGTTTACCCCAGCTGGGCTCGAACCCACGAACATCGTGACCTGAGACCACCAAGGTCAACCTTTTTGCCTATCTATCTATAACTGAGTCACATTGTAAGCTATGAACTGTAAGTGCTGGGGAAGGAAGTCGAACCAAGGAACTGTCTCGTCATGACCTTGAAAGGCAGAACGATATCCTCACGGCTATAGAACATGTAAGACAACAAACCACATCTGAAATAATGCTGGGTTTCATCGCTCGAGTAACTTCCTTGATCGTAGAGAGGTCCTGTCGGGTTTCCTGAGTCCTACTTACTTGACCGGCTCTCCGGGACAGCACTGGCAAGAACTCTCGACGTTGTTCCCTGGTTCAATCTCTTGATGGCCTGGATCATTATAAAACCATTACGTTAATTCTACCTTAGTACTGATCACGCAGACGAGGAGGGGAGATTGTGTCGATAATATCACGTGATAACCACACGTGGGAAGTTTAAACTAGTACTTTCAGATATTATTATTATTATTATTATTATTATTATTAGCACCGCGTCTTACTACCCGTTCGGGTTATACGCACTTACGCTAATGTGTAATGGTAGGGTGATTGTGAGATGAAATGAAGGACCTACAGTTTAACGTGGAATCCGAACCACGGTGGAGGCCTGGCATTACCCACATTCACAAGATGTCTTGTCAGAGGCGAAGGAAGGGTTTGGAAATCAGATAAATCTTTGCCGGGACCGAGGATTGAACCCCGGCCGCCAGCACAGAAGTCCGACACCTTACCCCTAGACCACCAGGTCACCCTACTTTCAGATATTGAAATTATCAACGAACCCACATCGGTGGTCGCACGATATAAGACGTAACTCACGTGATGCCGATGATGAGAGTATCGGGGTTCAAATCCCGGTCAGTTATGCTGAGGGTGGTTCCCTCTAAATTGTTTTAAACTCTTCCTACATGCAAATGAGAGTACACTTCTTGTAAAACTCAACCTTCCTGTTCTTAACATATCAGCGAAATCAGTTCAATATGTGTAAGGGGGGTGAACACCGTATTTTACCAACGAGCATAAATTAAATAATTTGTTTTGTGCATTTTCCCAAAGCTCTATTAAAAGTACCCTCAAAACCATTTTCCCGGGGAAATGAGAGTTTCTATTTTCTTTGGTATGTTAAACTGTAAATAGATACTGAGTTTTGATAAAAATCAGTGGAACGCATTTCGAGAAAATCTTATTTTTGTCTTTTCGTCCTTAAGACGCCCTTTAGCGCTAAACAATCCCTCTGGGAAATCTGAGGTACACCCTAGATACCAAGTTTTAGCCTGATTGGCCGAGCTACGGACGGACAGACAGACAGACATTCGTTCAGGAGGTCATGGAACGTGGACACTCGTCAAAATATCACTACACTTTCTTCAAGGGGGTTGCGAGAAAGTAAAACGCATATAGTTAGTGTTTTATTAGAATATGATATAGACGGATAGATGGATAGAGTGTTCCGGCTGACTTGCTCTGAACATCAGGATGTGCTGACACATCACCGCACGTCTAATGATGCGTCGCTGAGGGGGGGGGGNGGGGGATCGAGTCAGCTAAACGCTGACTTTGTTCAACTACACCCTCTCTCCAACTCACTCGAAACAAAACTCGTTTATATTTATGGTTCTCACGCCTCATTTAAAGTTATTTTTTAATAGCTAGATTACTCGTATCATTCTATGAACACTTCAAGGGGCTAATGCAATCATTAGATAATTTATTTAATTACTTTTACATTCATCAATCATAATTAAAACGGGTCACGGGGGAGTAAAAATGTAATTTTTGCTCACTGATGTATCACCTAAAACATAAATGAGTAAAAGATAAATTTGAATTAGTACTCGATAGTAAATTACTTTTAAAGTAAATTAAATTGAGTATTTATTACAAAACAGTTTAATTATCCTCTTCCCCCTTTGGATACAAATCTCGTTAAGATTCTAAATTATATTAATTATTTTTTATGCCCAGTGGATACAATTCAAAGTTTTAATTGGTTATAAAAATAATATTTGATTAAATTTGATCGATTAACATATATTTATACCACGTAAGTTGGTCAGTTACTTTTTAAAAACTTTTCAAACGATCAACAAACAGAAAATCGTAATCATACTTGGAACCAGAGAACACTATAGAGATCTATTTATCACAAACCCGCATTGGTGGTCGAATGGTTTAAGGCGTCATTCTCTCAATAGGTTGGACTGTTATAATATAGAGATCGGGCTTCGAGTACCTGTCACCTGTACTGAGAGGATTGATTAGGGGTGGCAGTTTTAAGGGGGTGTAAGGGTGGAAATATCTCACTCGGTACAAGCAACCGAGAATCGAACCCTAACCTCTCTTCAGCAGCAATTCGGTCTATTGCGCTAGAAACGTGTTAGTCCATGTGACCGCCAAGGTGTTGATTATAATAATTAATAACCACCTCAGGTTTGTGATTTAAAAAAATAATCCTATGACACACATGACCGGGGAGGACGTAACAGCCAGTTCTGTCGCCTGTATGTAGACTATTTGCCGCTCTGGGTGTTGCCTGATGGAGGTCTCAAACCTAACTTGAGCCTAATTCCTCTATAGAGGAAAATACCCGAGGTACCAGCCGGGAATCGATTCCGGGACTCCAAGGCACGTAAGAAGGTTCATTGACCGTTACACCAATGGTCTCTGGTTACTAACGAGGTCCAGGTCAGGTTTTCATTGGTGACAACCTGGACGTTACTAAAACAAGTCACGTGATCTTTAGCTATCACTGTCGATAGATATTACCAATACATATGAAATAACAATAACAATTTAGTGACATGTTGTCGCAACAAAGTGTGTTTGTATTTTGTGAAAGTTTCTGGAAACTAAATTCCTACCATACATCTAGTTTTACTCCTCCAATTTGTGGATCACAAGTTCCCCTAAATTGTTTAATTAACCCACCAATCATTAATTATAATCACTGCTTGGTCAACCACCGCGAGTTGGGGAAAAAACTGGTATGCGGTGTCAATCTAATAACCAGTCAATTAACCGCAATGGGGTAGTTAGACCCTCCCCCTCTAGTCTCACTCAGGGGTGGTTTTGTTAGGGGTTGAAGGGGAGGGAAATTGGCTGACTTTCGGCTGATTGCAGTTTATTTGCTGATATTTGTAAAAGCAATAGGGAGTCAGGTTTTACTGTCGTCTAACCTTTCATGAATGTGTCAATAGTTGACAGTTTTGGGAACATTATTAATCATTAAATTGGCACAAAGATTTGGCAGTTGTAGAAGATACGAGATCTATTTTTATCTCTTTCACACAAGATATTTTGCGTTATAGCCACATCAAGTAGCGTATGAATACATGACGGAATGAATTGAACAACCTTCAAATACGACCAATAACAGGCAAATTTGGATTATCTTTCAAATGGACATTTGGAAAACCTTTCATAAAATACAAATAAATTTTGTTGCTGTCAGCATTGATAATATTTTACTCTCTTATTGTTATTCAATATGTAGTGATAATATCTACAAAAGTGACATATGACTTGACGTATGAATATTTGAAATTAGCTCCATTATTTTTGCTATCTTCCAAAGAAAATGGAAGGAACCAGGCTCGATGCATAAACATTTTAAAGTCAAAGTTGAACTTTCTATCAAGTTTGACAGCCTGAAGGCCCAGACACAGACTCCGTATCCGTAATCACGTGACCGTTTCAACCAATGAGATAGTAAGAAACTTCATCCAATCAAAAAATTCGAAAGAAAATAGTCTACAGCACGGAGTGTGCGTGAAGCAGTCAGCTGATCAAAGAGAAAGAAACCAAAAACAACTTTGTTGAGAAAACTTCCAGTATTTATATTAAAATATAGGTTAAGAACAATCACAAGAAATATATTTATAACTTTATTCTAACTATAAACTTAAAATAATAATTGTTTGCAATAGCCTGAACATGCTAAACAGAAATAGGCCTACTGATATTTTGGATGGAAAATCTCTAGTATCCATAATTTACCAATTACAAAAAATTAAATGTCGCTATTAAATAGAGAATAAACTAAATAGGGATGTTGAACCTATAAAAGCAAAGCCAATATTTCTGAAAACTTGGTATTTCTCAGAAAAATGTTTCTGAAATAGGTCCGCGTGTAGCCATGTTTTCATTTTGTATATGTTTCCATGGCGACGGATTCTATCACGATATTCTTTCTTTATTTCAATGCGCATGCACATATTTACTCGGCTGTGATTTGTAGTCCGTAGAACGTTAAAGTTGGGCAACTTCTACGGACCATGGACCTACGGATACGGACTCTGTGTCAGGGACTTGACTCAGCATCGCGTCTACTCACTGGATAAAGGTTCCTAGGTTCGATTCCAAGCATGACCGAAAATATTACTAACGAGATTCTTCAACTATCTGCCGGGGGGCTGGATGTTGTGTTTGTTATAGAATTAAGCTTGTTTGTAAAACGTGTGCTGGTACAATCGGTCGTTTTAGAAAGTGTACGCTAAATACCCAAATAGATAATTTAAATTCGATAAAAACCAATACCTTTTTATCCTCTAGTTTACCGATGTCTCTTTAAGCATTAATTAATTGAAAATAGATTTCACGTTGATATAAGGAGGTAGTTTTGATTGACAACTATAAGATCTGCTAAAAACATTCATTCTTCATACTTTTTACGTGAAATCATGTGATCATAATATCAGTACCTATGGTTTTACTATAATATTGATAAAACGAAGAGTTTGTCGTAATTATTGTGACATATTTTACACCACACGTAGAGAGCTGAATGAATAGCTTCTGTTACCCTAAATGGTTTACCACTCTCCTCCCACACACATTCGGGTGCACTTTCTCTCATTTAAACCTTCCTAATCCCTAAACGATTAGTGTAATTAGTACATAGGCGTATAACTCAAGCGGGTAGTAAGACGCGGTGCTATAAAAAAGCTTCTGTTCACACACATGTGCACCTGGAATCTTAAAAATACCCTTTTTTGTTACACTTTTTATTATTTTATAAAATAAATCTATAGATCAAATTTTTACCCTTTTTTGTGTTCTTTTTGCAGTTTTTACCCCCTTTTTTCACTTTTAACTTCTTGTATCGATAATATTTGTCCCGCACTTCAATGTTAGTTTAAAATGTTACCCATGTGATCGTGACCAGCTGAGAATGTTTATATTTCTACTCGCAGGGGAATGTGTTGTTTCTATTTGAGTAAAGTCGAGAGTCCGCTATAATCAGATACAGCTCCCGGACTAAAACACTGTCGGTTGTCTTTTTCCGACAGTCGGGCTGATAACGGGGAAAAGGTGGGGTTGGTTGTAATTTATAATTTAGACTTGACGTGTGTTTTTGCTAGCGCGTGTTGTAACCACATCAATCGCTGGCTGGCCTGTGTCTACACAGAGCAGACATAACTCCCTCCCCTCGGTAGGTTGGAAGGGGCCTGTGTCTACACAGAGCAGACATAACTCCCTCCCCTCGGTAGGTCGGCAGGGGCCTGTGCCTACAGAGAGCAGGAACTAGTACCTCCCTCACCCCTCCCACCGACATAATAAGGGAGGGAACAAGTCCTCAATATAATGGCATTCATAATTTTCATGATGGCGTGAATTCACTTTGGTTACGGTCACATCTTTCATCATTCCGGGTTCGATTCCAGTGTACAGGTGTAATTTCATAAATACACTAAAACTGGGACTATCAGGAATAATTGGAAAGGGGTGGGGGGTTGGAGGGGAAGTGACCTGGATTAACTTAAAAACATACCAACCCCAAGAAACTAAAAAACACACATGTATACTCCATTCACCCTGAGAGGTATCAGTCTTACCTTGACTGGTTACACTATGGCCCTATCTTATAAGCTGCAGCATGGTGGAACAAGGCAAGGTAAGCCTCCTCTCAGCGTAAACAAAGTGTACAATATGTACACACAGCAGATAAATGTTATGTTACAACATTGTAACACGGGTTGAACAAGTAACATTCGAAGGTGAGTTGAATTCCCGCAGTCGGCGAATGAAGGGATGGATGTTATTAAGACATAATTCGCGATATCACAAAAAAAAGGAAGTCGAGGTCTTAAAAATAGTTACTGAGCGTTGACCTGGGAAACTTTTCTTCTGGCTACGACACGTTTGTTTGATTATATGTATGAGAGAATATATATTGCTTCCTTATCTTTATGTATATTTATTCAAGATATAGTTATATATGTTTGTGATCCGACACGTGAGCTCAGTCGATAGCGAGTCCCAATGTATCATTGGTGAAATGTGATGAATTAACGGGCGGGGACTGGATGTTGTGTCTGTCCTAGTCTGAAGTACGATACGACAAGTCTAGCAAGCCGGTGATGGAAAATATATTGCTTGAATAACCACAGACTGGAAACAATATGGTATTGGGGATTAGGAAGGTAAAATTTAGGACGTATGTACCCGCATTTGCTTGGAGGGAGAGTGGAAAATCAACCCCTGTACAACTATTCTTGCTGCTATCACGCTGACGTCACGCGTGATCTGATGGACGACCTATCGACCCTGGTTTGACCGGCAGTCAGTGGTTCGGTCACTCCAACACTCTCGGAGCAATCAGGGCGTCACGCTCGCAGTATACTGGGTTCCTGGAGACGTGAAGGTCTGGTTTCGAATCCCGGGTGGGTGTACTCTGAGGTGTTTTTTTCCTAAATTGTTTCTGACACCCCTTCATAAAAATACTAAGACATTTCCTCTAAATCTTACCTTCCCCATCCCTATCCTAGTGGTGTAAATACGTGACTAATCTGAACGGGTGGTAAGACTCACATTACACACATACACAAATATGTGGTAGTTCCACCCCTGGCCGCAGAACACCATTCTCGCTGCGATTGGCGCGCTATTTCGTGTTGTTCCTGCGTGCGCTTTTGTTCAATTACGGCCCCCTCTGTCTCTCCTCTTCTCTTTGTCCCTTCCCACATGACTTGCGCTGTGCCAGGAGCCGGCTCGGTAACACGTGTCTGCCCTTCAGTTGCATCCATAGACCTAGCATTGAGGGAACTAATGTCTAGTCTCCAGTTGTAGCCATAGACCTAGCATTGAGGGAACTAATGTCTGGTCTCCAGTTGTAGCCATAGACCTAGCATTGAGGGAACTAATGTCTGGTCTCCAGTTGTAGCCATAGACCTAGCAGTGAGGGAACTAATGTCTGGTCTCCAGTTGTAGCCATAGACCTAGCAGTGAGGGAACTAATGTCTGGTCTCCAGTTGTAGCCATAGACCTAGCAGTGAGGGAACTAATGTCTGGTCTCCAGTTGTAGCCATAGACCTAGCAGTGAGGGAACTAATGTCTGGTCTCCAGTTGTAGCCATAGACCTAGCAGTGAGGGAACTAATGTCTGGTCTCCAGTTGTAGCCATAGACCTAGCAGTGAGGGAACTAATGTCTGGTCTCCAGTTGTAGCCATAGACCTAGCAGTGAGGGAACTAATGTCTGGTCTCCAGTTGTAGCCATAGACCTAGCAGTGAGGGAACTAATGTCTGGTCTCCAGTTGTAGCCATAGACCTAGCAGTGAGGGAACTAATGTCTGGTCTCCAGTTGTAGCCATAGACCTAGCAGTGAGGGAACTAATGTCTGGTCTCCAGTTGTAGCCATAGACCTAGCAGTGAGGGAACTAATGTCTGGTCTCCAGTTGTAGCCATAGACCTAGCAGTGAGGGAACTAATGTCTGGTCTCCAGTTGTAGCCATAGACCTAGCAGTGAGGGAACTAATGTCTGGTCTCCAGTTGTAGCCATAGACCTAGCAGTGAGGGAACTAATGTCTGGTCTCCAGTTGTAGCCATAGACCTAGCAGTGAGGGAACTAATGTCTGGTCTCCAGTTGTAGCCATAGACCTAGCAGTGAGGGAACTAATGTCTGGTCTCCAGTTGTAGCCATAGACCTAGCAGTGAGGGAACTAATGTCTGGTGTCCAGTTGTAGCCATAGACCTAGCAGTGAGGGAACTAATGTCTAGTCTCCAGTTGTAGCCATAGACCTAGCATTGAGGGAACTAATGTCTGGTGTCCAGTTGTAGCCATAGACCTAGCAGTGAGGGAACACTGATGTAATGAGGTGGACTGGATAGAACTGGCTCCAGATAGGGATATAACACGTACTTTGGTTCCCAAGGTCATATAATCGCGAATGTCCCTAGCGGGGAGTAGAATGTGTACTCACGAGTCAAGTGTGTGTACAAACAACCAGCCTATAGTTCTGAAAAGAACCGCCAGGGCCATCATCCAACCTGAAATATGCTGGAAAGGAGGGGCTGCGTTCGAACCTCGTTTATTTCTAGAGCATTAAATTGCGGATGTTGGGGAGGGGGTTGGGGGTTCGAATACCCGATAGAAACTAGACCGAGCATTCCGGAGCGTCTATAAATAGGTCGGACAAACAGAGGACTGCCTAAATAATGCAGTAAAGAGACGAACAATCGCCGGTTCGATCCAGTCTTGTCTTTCTTATCTCCTAATGACCGCTCTTCCTCTTCTCTACCTCTCCTATTCCTTCTCTCCCATCCGTCCTCTCCGTTCTGAATAGCAGTCCCCAAATGAAAGTTTTATGTAAATTGTTGTTTTGTTTAGCTAAACGAAAACCAATCGATTCGCACCTCATGTTTCTCTTCATCCCTGGATACTAATGTAAATGTTGCCTTTACCGTCAGGGCTAGGGGAGCGGTTAACACGCCCGCCTCCCGCCAGGGTCCATTTGACACGGCGCGGGGTTTTTAATTAGTGTTTTTATTCCTCATCAGTAAAGCGGTGTGAGTTAGTCTTTTTAACTTCGAGGTGAGTTAGAATGAAAACATCCAGTTGTACTGAGCAATATGTATACTACTGTCAGTGTCTAGTAACAGTGGAACATAGGTATGTTACATATCAGTAAGCTCTAAGTAGGTGCGGAACGTGGACAAGGGGTTCTAGTTTTCGGAGACCCTTTGAAGAGTATTAAGAGAGTTTTGATAGTTGATAGCACTTGTGCAACAAGTTTGGTTATTTTAAACCCCCCACCCTTTGATGGGCTACCCTGACAGATTGACAGGGGGAGACGGGCATCGACAGAACAACTGATTTCAAGTTGAATCTTAATACTGTCTGTCTGTCTGTCTGTCTGTATTTCCACTTCTAGGTATCCTGTAGCAGTGTTTCTCAACGTGTGGTTCTCGGCAGCCTATCAAGGGGTCCACAGGGAGTTTAGTAGTAATAATAATAATAATAATAATAAATTAAAGAGTGTTGATCACATTTAATACAAACATTTGAAATGCAAAATAAATATCCACGAAAGAAATGAAATATTCATATAATGGTGTATTTATTTGTTGGATAGACAGACAACTCACACAAGTCAAATAGAAAAGGAAATCTGTACAATTATTTGTCAAAGATTATGAATGTAAACAATCTTACTGTGGCAGCGACTGACAGATAAACAGATAGACTTGGGACAGACAGAATGGTATTACCTACCAGGGGGTTAGGACCACTTTAAACTTGAAGCTCCATCTTAACTTGGAAAGTCGGAAACAAAACATTCTCTCTAAAGTAAAAAGAATCAGTTTGAAATGGCGGTGACTGTAGCCTACAATATTGTGTGCACGGAATTGTAATCTTATTGGTTAACTAAATACCACTTTTCTCAAGATAGGACCCGAGATATTTTTCTTGAAATAGCTTTTATTTTTCTTCTAAACTTTCTTTGAACTTTAACATGAAAGTTTCTCTACTTTAGTGTCTCGGCGCGTTTTATGACCAATCAGAAATAACGTCTGCTAATTGTCGGACGGACAGTTTAATGTAAAGTATCCCTGCGCTGTTACAAGTAACCCCTCTCCCCCTTTTGTCTCTTAACTAAAAGCGTACCTGCGTCCATCCCTTTTGATCTAACTCAAAGTGCTGAAGTTTCAAGTTTGATTCTTGTACTCGGGGTATTATTGTTAATAATTATGTATGTATGTGTCAAAACGTCTCTACCCTTTTCTTCTTTCCTTGGCACGCCACTGTCTATCTCCTCCAACAATCACGTGTCCTCGCATGAATGAATGATGGCTAACGGCTCCTGATTGGTTTCCATTGACCCATCACGACACCCTCCCACCCTCCGGGTCCCATACCCCCTTTCCCTCGGTCATTTCCCAGATACGGCAAGAACATGGTAAAAAGGACGAGTCAAAAGACACATACCAAGGTAAACATTGCTCATACAGTAAATATCTGATCAAGCTGGTCAGCTACCCTACGTGGTCAGGTGAGAGGCCAACCTGTCAAGGACATGTTCAAATGGAGCGATAAATAAAGTGTTATTAGTCACGAGCAACAGTATTTACCTCCTCTAGTATATCACTGTGAAAATTTACTCCTAAATTATTTTAATTAATACAAACATTAAATCTTATATTCGAAGATATTTTTTTATATGTGATGATAAACAATAAATACAACTGTTTATAAAACTTTTATATGTTTTACAGATTCCTTTTTATGATCATTGACTGTAGAATAAAGGTGGACATCCAGTTTAAAGTACTTGGTTCATTTCCCAGGAAGTGCCTGGAAACTAGTTACTAATTTTGTGCCGCACTGTACTTTATCCAGCCCAGTCAGGGCTAAAGGGCAACGTCTTTTCAAAGGTAGAAATATTCACTTCACATAGAGCGAGGAACTGACGCTTCAAAACCACAAAAATAATCTTCAAATAACTTTTAACTCTCTGCACCAAGCAAGGCTCGAGCGAGTTTCCATCTTTGAGGAGCTACACCGACCAAGCGGCCGTCGTTTGTTTGTGAAGACAATAGATGTTGCCAACTTATGTGGATATAGGGTGTCATGTTGTCAGCACAACAAACAGTCCGGCCGCTAATCTCAGTTTTATAGACCGGCGATTTAAGTATAACGTCGTTGAAAATTAGATAATTTTATTTCTACATTTTTTATTGTGTTGATCTCATAAATGTAAGAATGTACCCTTTTGGGTATATTTCAACTTTATTTTGAAATAAAGCCACGATAATTTTAATATCGCGATACAGCGACAAGTTTCAACGCTGTGAAGTAGGCGACACCCTTAAGTTAGTTTGTATAACAGTGGTCATTTGATCAATAATGGAGGTTTGATGAACAAACTAAAATTACAATCCTTAATGGGCTCTATTTGTTTTACGAAGGACTGTACGTGTACACACACACACACACACACACACACACTACTCCTGACACACGAAGAAAACTTAGAGAGGGGAATGGGTGTGTTTTATAATAATAATAATAATAATAATAATAGTAGCTTTCACGCACGTCAGACACATTCATTATTCATACAAAGTTTGCGTGCCGTGTAAGGTCTTACCCCTCCCCCTTCCCGACATATTCTGCTCCGATCTTAGCGGTTGGGTAAAACCAGCCTCGGACTTTCTCTCGGCGAGTTATTGAACGTTTGGTGTTGTTTCCCGCCATTTTCGTCGAGAGAGGAAATGTTCAATACAGGGGGAGGGGGAGAAAGAGTGAGTTCTGAATCTCCATTCTACCCACGAGTGTCGAACTTGGGTCTGAATCTCCATTCTACCCACGAGTGTCGAACTTGGGTCTGAATCTCCAAATGTGCAGTAACAAAGCTCTAAGACAAATTACAACTCAAAAAGAATAAAAAAGTAAATTCTAATCTGGAGTATATTTAAAGATTTGAGGACTCCATCACTAATATAGAATGTATTAATTAAAAGAGGATATCAATTGGAACACAAGAGCACTAATTGAGTTAATACGGAGCTAATGAGAGCTCTGGATTTGTTTATAAAAACACAGTTTTATTGATTAACTTGCAGCAAAGTGGCCCAACACTGATAAGCTATTTTTGCATATTGTCTTACCTTGACTGGTTACACTATGGCCCTATCTTATAAGCTGCACCATAGTGGACCCAAGCAAGGTAAGCTACTTTTCAATGTGGACAGAGTGTACTTATGAATATCGAGCCTTGGCATTAACGACATAAATGTTTCATTCTTGAGGAAGTTTGGTTTTGGATGCAGCCAATGCGGGCATTTTGTAAGAATTGGTCAGAAAATATTTCCTGACATAAAGGAAAGATCTGTCAAAAATATACACTAAATACCCGCGGAAAAAGATAGCAGGATAAATAAGATGCAAAGATAGCAGGATAAATAAGATGCGAAGATAGCAGGATAAATAAGATGCGAAGATAGCAGGATAAATAAGATGCGAAGATAGAGGAAGTGGAGGAAGGTTCTTTGTTGGTAATACAACAACCGTATCCTAATTTAAAACTCTGGGACAGAATGGGGGGAGGAGATTGTTCTGTGGGACTCGGAGAAACCAAACTAATGGAGTTTGTTGGCTCTGTGCATCCTCAGATCGTACAAGAATATGGAAAACACTAGGATAAAAATTAAAATAGAAATTGAAGAGAAATAGCTATTTAAAATCATTTCCCCCACTTCTGTGTCCGGGTGGTCTGACGCGCGACTCTCGCAGTAGACTAGATTGCTGATGATGGGGAGATAAAGGTTCGAATCTAGGTCGGTTGTATTCAGGGGGGTTGTTCCAAAATGATTTGCCATTTTCCCTCCATGCAAATGCGGGTACACTTCCTATAAATATCACGTCCTTAATCCCTAAAACCATTGGCGTAATAGGTACTTAGTAGTATAACCCGAACGGTTAATAAGACACGGTGGTAAAAAACTATAATATCTAAAACAAGAACTTTTAACGTGATAGGATACTTGTATTTATATATCTTATAACTCGCTTTGCTCGTTGGTTTGTTGGTTCGTTCATTCGTTTGTTGGTTCGTTCATTCGTTTGTTGGTTCGTTCGTTGGTTCGTTTGTTCGTGAGTTTTCTTTGCAAGTGGATGTAAACTAATGTAATACCAGAGCCGTTTTTTGATAGGTCTTACCGTTTAGCCACAAGTTACCTCCAAATAAAGGTCCGCACCAACTTTAAAGTTGCTTCGCCATTTTGAATTTTTTTCGGGGTGTTAAATATTTTTATTTTAAACTTTTTGAAATTTTCCCGTCGGTTACAGGCTATAAGCTATAAGTTTTCCAAATTTCAAGTTTCTAGCTCATCTGGAAGTGGATAAACATTAATGTCAGTGAGTGAGTCAGCCGTGTGGCTTTATAGTAGTATAATAATATTATTTAAAGTGAAAAATAACATCTGGACACGTGAATCGAAGCCGGGACCTTTGGCTTAGTACGCCAAAGCTCTAACCGCTGGTCTTTTCATTATTCGTCCCGTGCCCAGGGTCATTCTTCACTCATGTTTTAAGGCGAAGTCTGTGATGGATTTAATTCGGTTTATAAGTCACATGTTGATATAATCAATCAGTTCAGAAAGTGCACGTTAAATACCTAGGATAATTAATATTGATAATTGAATCGAGGCGTTCAACAAGGAATAAGTCAATTTTTATAATAAATAAAAAACATCTTATTTCTTCATTATTTGCTTCAATTGCATAATATCTTAATGGAGGATTTGTGGCTCACTTATATATTTTGTGGTGGAATCGATTTATTTTCTAACTTCTGGGTTTTTAAAATAAATATGTATTGACTTAGTTCCTTTAAGAATCAGCTCAGATGAATGGTAACAATGTGTGTACCTGTAAAAAACTATCAAAACTTACATATTCATATGTTAGATGAAAATATACTTTGACTGGGTATCTCCCTTATAGTTGACTGTCATCAGAAGGGATGGTTGCTGTCAAATGGTGGTGAATGGAACTTAGACATTGACTTGGTGTGTTTCTGTACAACTGGTGGTGAATGCAACTTAGTCGTTGACTTGGTGTGTTTCTATACAACTGATGGTGAATGGAACTTAGTCATCGACTTGGTGTGTTTCTGTACAACTGGTGGTGAATGAAACTTAGACATTGACTTGGTGTGTTTCTGTACAACTGATGGTGAATGGAACTTAGTCATCGACTTGGTGTGTTTCTGTACAACTGGTGGTGAATGGAACTTAGACATTGACTTGGTGTGTTTCTGTACAACTGATGGTGAATGGAACTTAGTCATCGACTTGGTGTGTTTCTATACAACTGGTGGTGAATGAAACTTAGACATTGACTTGGTGTGTTTCTGTACAACTGATGGTGAATGGAACTTAGTCATTGACTTGGTGTGTTTCTGTACAACTGATGGTGAATGAAACTTAGACAATGACTTGGTGTGTTTCTGTACAACTGATGGTGAATGGAACTTAGTCATTGACTTGGTGTGTTTCTGTACAACTGATGGTGAATGGAACTTAGACATTGACTTGGTGTGTTTCTGTACAACTGATGGTGAATGGAACTTAGACATTGACTTGGTGTGTTTCTGTACAACTGGTGGTGAATAGCTCAACCCCCATAACTTTAGTCACTTGAGTTACTTTAATCATACTTTGACTTAGTTTATTTTTGCACGCATCGATTCAATAATATGGAAATCAGTGGCGGCTCGTGGTTTCTTCACTAGCCTTCAGACCGACCACACACACAATAATGTAAAAACAAAACAAAGGGTGAGTTAGATACCGTGAGAGTTGCATCGGTGGTCACATGGTCTAACGCGTTACTCTTGGGTTAAGTCTGGATTGCCGATGATGGGAAGGTTGGGATACGAATCTCGGTAAGGTCTACACTGAGAGTGGACTTTCACTCAACGGCTCCTCACTTTATCTCTACGCAAATCCGGGTACGTTTCCTCTAAAGTTCTACCTTCCTTATTACTACTCCACTGTCGTAATGAATGAATGCAAGGTGTGAAATAGTTAATGACGCGGTGTTCTGTTTTGTGGACTGCAGGAAGGCACTGGCCAGTGGCTGTCACTGGACTCCGAGCAAGTGATGCGCGATGGGGAGGTTGCTGGGACCAAGACTCCAACCGGACACTCTCTTCTGGTGGACTGCCGCTTCGAGCTGCCTTTTGGTAAGACGTAACGACTACTTGCACTTCTTACCACCAAAACATACGTTTAGTTTCATTCTCTACATCTAGTAATATCTGTCATAAAAATAATGGCCAATTTTTCTCTCCAATTTGAAAGTCCTGTTCCAATGTCACAAAATGTCCGACAGATATTCATGTGTAGACAATTAAAACAAACGTATCTACTGAAGTGATGTTTAATTAAAAAAAATATTTTTTGCATAGAAACCTTAAAAATATAGTTCTATGTCTAATGAACCATTAATCTTTTGTACCTTATTAATTAATTAACTAAAAAGCTTGATGGGTATTTAAAGATTACCATTTATCTTAAACAGATTATAATCTAAACATTTGCATACTTTAAGTAGGAATTACTTTTCAAAGTTGATTTCTGTTAAATGCTAGAAATTAGACGAATATTTCTTCCACTCTTTACCTAAACACATTTTATTTCTTCTGCTGTTAATGTTTTTTACACACATACACACACATTACATCACATCACCTCGTTAAATGTGGGATCATGGACTCCGACCAATAAGATAGCGTCACAAACATGTTGTGGTAAATATTATTGGTTGGTATTTGGTTATTAAGACATATTTTATTTCGAAACGAATCTTTGTCTAGTAGCAATAGAATAGTGCCCTGATTAAAACATGTCGCAACCAAACTATTTCAAAATGTAGAGTTAAAACAAACTTAGTCATTGAATAAGTTACACCGCAACTTAGAGATTTATCTCATGTGACTTAAGTGTCTCTTCACGAAATACAACACATTAGTTTGAAAGTACAGTAGACATGTGACTTTGGCTACTTTGTATTAAATGATTAGATGTTGTTTAGAAAAGTTAATATTTAAGAAAGTGCTGGGTACATTTTAATCTCATCTTAGTTATATTATTAACAACTATAAATAGTTCTCGAACTTAGGCAAGGAAGTTTATTTTAAAATGGAAAGCACCTTACACATTTTGTCACTGCGTCTTACTACCCGTTTGGGTCGTACGCAAATGTGTTAGGTATGAGTAGGTTTGAATTTAGAAGAAAAGTACCCACATTTTCGTGAAAGGAGAGTGGAAAACCATTTAGTAAAAATCACCCTCAGTAGACCCTACCAAGCTTCGAACCACAATCTTACAGTCATCGGCATTCGAGTCTATTGTGACAGATGCCTTGGACCGTGCGGCCACCGGAAGCGTGTCACTTTAAAGTAACACTTTATTTACTTCAAACTATATTGTTCGAAGATGAGCTGTATTTTTACGTGATAAAAACAACTCAATACGCGTGCTTTAAAATCAAAAAGGTTTCTCGCCCCGAATGTTGGAATGTTGACACACGCCTCATTTGCACCCCCCCCCCCCCCCC
>CABFVZ010000796.1:218517-239783 GCA_902151445.1 Timema monikensis | reverse complement strand
TGTCCCCCGGCTGTGCAACTCCCCCTTCCCTGAGATAACGTGTGAAATGTTGGATGCTATAACCCCCCTGTCCCCCGGCTGTGCAACTCCCCCCCCTGAGCCAGTGTGTGCTGTGCAGGGAGATGTGACCCCCCAACGGGCTGGAGGAGTTTTCTCACAGAGGATGTCCTGAGACTCCAGCAGCTCCGCGAGACCAGAGCAGGTAACAGACAGACAGACAGGAGAGGAGGTGCTCACTCTCTGTCGTCACTGCTCGTGCTGCTCTCTATGTGCCTCTCTCTTTATCTGCTACACTCTCTCTCTCTCGTCTGAGAGATCAGCACAACCTCACATCGATATTATTAATGTTATTAAACAACTCCTTTTTAATATTTATAGAACTATAACATTTTTTAAATGAAGCTACTCGCATCGCTGGTCACGGGGATCAAACGTCAAACTCGTCTAATCTGCTAACGGAGGTCCGGGTTCCAATCCCGGCCGGGCGTATCTTAGGCCAGTTTTTATAGAAGGAAATTCCAACTCTTTCACGCAAATACGGGTACATCTACTCAAATTCTACGCACCTCATTTCTACCTATTATAGTAGTGGACGGGTGATAAGACGTATTTAAAATAATAATAATAATAATATGTTTTACACTTTTGTATCCGTGGACATTTTAGTTTTTTTTTTCATTTTAAAAGATGCTGGGTACATTTACATAATGTCATCGCAATTCCTGTTTTATACATTCAATTCTATATTATTTCTACATTGATAAGACATCGTTTAAAAATTAATTTCTTTATGGATTACTTTCCTATTTCTCAGAGAAACGTGTCTCTTTTTCTCAAATGTTAGTGCTGATCTCTCGTGACGTGAGAGGGGGTTCTAGTCTTGTTGAGGATGATACTACGGTGCACCTTGTTCTGGAACACCCGAGCACACTTGTACACACCCGCTACTTCCAACACTATCTCTCTTTCAGTCACGTGTCCACTTATCTCTTTCTATTCCTCAACAGTTAAGACTTTATCCATCACTCGCCCCTTTACATTCTTTACAAATAGGCAACTTGTTACTCGTTGCCATATTTTTTAACTCATCTCTCTTTTTTTAGCTCTGTTCGTTGAATGCTCTAGAAATAATTTGTATCTCTTACTTTTCCCTCTTTTTGTTCACGCAGGATTATCACAATTAAAATAGTAATATATGAGTACCATAAAGAGATAAGTTAGGAGAGAAGGGATGGTGAGATAAGATAAGTATTTCAGAAGTTTTTTTAATAACAAAAGTGGATTTTGACCAAAATAAATAAAATATTCCTCCAACAATATCAACAGTTGTTGTTGAATATCTGTACCAAGCAGAAGAAGCTGGCGTTGCCTGGATTGCGTGGTTACCCCGTGTAACGCTTTTTATTGCTTCAAACAGACAGAAAAAAAAAATTCTCTTCATTAACTTATCTCTTCCGAACCAGTTTTTAATTAATATTTAAAAAATCCAATTATTACAATTCCGGCTTTGAGATTCAGCGGCTACTAAATTTAGAATGTCAGACCTCTGTGTGAGGTAGATATCATGTAACATTCATGCAGACAAACAGACAAACTCTTCAGATTATTAACATAAATAGAAGATAAACATCACGAAATTTGATCATAACATTTAATTTTTATCTAAAAAGTTTATCTCCAAATGCTAATGTGCTCATGACAGATATTCAACAACTGTTGAGGTCAACGTGGGAGGAAAGATCTGCAAGAATACAGACCTTAACTCGACGTCTCTTTACATGTTTACAAGTCAAACTTGTCTTTTTAAGTGCTGGATCGATTAAAACTAATCTGTCACAAACTCTGTTTATATAATTTGTGCAAAAACATCGTCGCAGGATTTTTGGTAAAAAATAAATCAATAATAATCCCCCGCCCTCCTCTGTCGTCACACGATTTGAATCGACGGGCTAATAAATAATTCGTAAAGATTCAACATCGACCAGACGTCCAACCTTTACAACGCTCGCTTCGAGACCACGAGAGGACGTCAGGAATGTCTGAATAACTCTCGTCAGACCGGGGGTGAAAAGAGAAACGTTCCCGTGAAATATTTATGTATCGATAGAAATGTAACCACAGATTTAGAATATTTTCATGCTGTTTTCCCCAAGAGACGGTATTCTAGCATGGCTGCCCAAGTAGCTTAGATACTGACATAAGATGTTGCGTTAAGGTTAAATATCCTTTAACAATAGCTCCACCCAAGCACTTTATAAACCCACGTGGTTTCTGATCGCCTTAATGTGATGACAGTCATTAGTAGGACGCTATGTAAAATAGTCTGACGGGCCAAGGAAACTTCTTAGTAGATCCTAGTATGTTATGTGTACTAGTAGGTCACCAGTTTCCTAGTAGGTCCTAGGTAACCAGTGTCCTAGCAGAGGTCACCATTGTACTAGTATATACATTGGCTTATGAGCTGCTCCATAGTATAACCAAGCAAGGTAGACTTGATACTTCTCAGAGTTTGCGAAAAGTAGGTTAACTTTTAGCCAATTATTTTCTCTCTCCTTTGATTTATTCCAAAACAATTCACTATTAGTCTTGTTTTGAAGAAGGTTCTAAGGTCGTGTCATCTTAAAACTACCAAACGTTCAGAGCAAAGTCTTATAATATTAAAACTACCATACATCCAGAGCAAAATCTTGTAATCTTAAAACTACCAAACTTTCAGAGCAAAGTCTTGTAATCTTAAAATTACCATACAATCAAAGCGAGGTCATGTCATCTTAAAACTACCATAGAGTCAAAGCGAGGTCATGTCATCTTAAAACTACCATACAGTCAAAGCATAAGCCGTCGTATCTGCGCCTATTTCGCCTTAGCCGAGAGGCTGTGTTGCCAAGTGTAATTTAGAGCGCTGTATCGCGCTTCGCTGTGCTGTAGTTGTTGTGGCAACACTGTACACGGCTATGTCGCTGTAGCTAGTGCTCACAACTATAAATGTTCATTAGAGTAGCTTATTTTTACTATCAATGTTTAGAAAATAAATATTGCCACATTCATCCAATCAATTTATAAAAGAGGCGTAAAATATTAATTTTTAAGTAGTTTGTGTTTTAACTTGTATTCTCTAGTCTTTAATAAAGAACAATGAAAACTTCAAAATAAACTTATTTCTGCTTCAATATTATTTAGAAACTGGCTTCACTTTGATTTTCTGGACTACACTCAACTTGAATAATATGTTGGATTTTTTAACAATTAAAAGTTAATTATTTTGTGTGACTATCATTTTAACTTTTTAAGATCTCTTTGAAAATATACCCCGAATACCTTTATACCTTCTCTATTCATGCCCTGCGCTCATGACGTCACAACTGAGTCGTGACGTCACCAGGGATTGGGCCTTCCCCGTGGTTTTTGAAAACTCGTGTGTGGGATTGTGGGACAAGTATTTAGGAGGTGATTTTTGTTGTTGTACTAATATGTATTTTTATCAATCCAGAAAACCAAAGTGTTTGTTATGACTTGCATTCAAATTTGTCTGATGGTCCAGCCATGTTGTAAAATGTCATATTTAATGTTGTTATTCGATGACTTAAGGGGTCTGTGCAGCTACATCCCTAAATATAGGAGGGAATAGAAACATTTATATTGCCAAAGACACGTTTAAATTAACATATAAATAAAACTATTATGATCATATTTTCATATATTAGCTTTCTTAAGAATACCTTTTTGGGGATAAAAATGGCAATTTTTCAAAATTGTGCAATCATATTTGATAGTTACATACGATAATATATTATGTAATGTTTGTTCAAATATTTGTATTTAAAAAATATATAAAGCGATTTTAAGTAATTCAAAACACTGAATAGTTTCTAAATGAAAATTGCCACATTTAATACTTATAGATGGGCTTCAATTTTGATTATTAATGATGAAGGTTAATATGTTAAATTTAATATATTAATAGAAATAAAAAATATGCTGTAGGTTGGAGTTAAATTTATGCCATAAAAATAATATTTAATTAATCACGAACACAAAAATATCAACTATATTTTAACCAGTCTTCACAACCCAAAGTAGAGGAGGAAATATTAAATTATTGTAATTTATTCTTGACGTGTTCTCGCCGTAAGACGTCTTACTTCCCTAGTAATCTTCTCACTGGCCGCCACTACTCGGCACATATCTGAGTCTGTCTGTCCACTTACCCTTCCCTCCCACTTAGCACTGACAAGCACCGCATCTGTGTTAATCACATGTGCTCACAGAATGTCGGGGGATTGTTGGAAAAACCAGTTAACTCCATGTTTACTACTCACGGTAAATGGCCGAGGATAACTTTCAATGTTCACCTATTTGAAATCAAACCATTTTTTTAACTGAGCTATGCTTATAAAATATACTGAAAGCTAATTTTTGTGTGTGTAGAAAAAGGTTTAATTGAATTTCTTTGACGCAAGTTAATGCTCCTTTATATAGAATTTAACCGAGTAAAAGTTAAACGCGCTACCGTTGAGGTAACTATACAGTTAAATCGGGTAAGAAGATCAATAACTCTCTTAAAAAAATACCCGCAATTTTGCCAACGCATGCTTAAGAAATATATTTTAAGAAAAATAAATGTGTTCCGATTTATGTTGCGATATTTATCTTAGTATTATCATCTTATTCAAAACTAATGTATATTATATAATATCATGCTTGATCCGGTAGTTGTCTTTAAATTAATTTAAAATATTAACACAGCCCCTTAAGACAGCACCTAAGGAGGATTTAAAACAGTTGCTATTAAAGTATTTTCAATAAACAAGGCCTGGGCTCATATTTATATGTCAAATCATGGAACATTTCTCTCTCTAGATATGAAAACATGGACTTATCTGGTTTATGAAAGAAACTTTATTCGTCGCATTCATGAGAAATGTCACCAACCACACTCCCTTGACACCCAGATGGCATGATTATAATAAACTCATTACGAAATAAGAAACCACTATAAGACGTAATACATGTATTTTAATATCACAATTTGTATTATTTTGTTTGAAATAAACACTTTAAAGAATAATTAACCTTTGGTTCCTCTACTAGGCTTATAATATAATATGACAATAATAATGATTGTTAATATATTTTAAATTGTTATAATATTGCATTAATAATTCACGACACATTATGTTATGATATGATGGACCGGCTGGTGGAAATAGGGGGAAGATATGGCATGGAGAGCAACATTGATGGGTCAAAAGTAATGGGGATTTCAAAAAATTAAGAGCCGTTGAAAATCAAAATTGGAAACCAGAAGTTGGAAAGTATTGAGCAGTTGAAGTACCTGTGAGGTCTGGTAACAAAGGATGTCTACTGCACCAAGGACATTAGGTCGAGGATCGCCAGGACCAAGGAAGCTGACCAGCAAGTTGAGTTTGGAACTGAGGAAGAAACTGATGAGAAGAAAAACCTGGAGAGCCTTGAAATGTGTTAGAGAAGAGTTGAGAATATCAGGGGGACAGATGAACAAGTCCTGAGAAGAGAACCATTTTGGATGTGATTCTTTGGTACATCCTTAGTAGAAACTGTCTTCTGCACGTCATAGGAGGAAAGGTTGAGGGAAAGAGGAGCTTAGGAAGGAGGAGGATTCAAATACTAGATGACTTGAAGGAAAGAAGAACATTCTGGGAGCTGAAGAAGGCAGTGGAGAGGCTGCATTGGTGGTATAAGTTGACGACCAAAAGGAATGCACCTGTCGTAAGAGAGAACACCTAATAATAATAATAATACTGATTAGTGATTTCGTAATAAAACAACAGCGCATACATACAAACATTATCCAACATTTAGACAAAGTTTTAACCACAGGGATTTAGAACAATTCAGTTTAAATCTTGAAATTAAATTGCAAAAACTCTAGCTGTTAAATTAGTTTAAAATTGAACAAAACCCCCGATAGTCCCACGAATATGCAATCTCTGATCCTGTTTGTATGGCGAGAGGTATCTGCATACCACAAGGGGCTTAGAGTGTCACAAGTCAACTTGCTGCACTTGAATGTCTGGGGGGGAGTCTACCTGGTCAGGCGCTAGTCTTAGAGCGTGTAACTTGTTTAATATGAATGGCTTGTACGTGTGTGTGTTTGTGTAGACCCTGATAACACGGAGGCCGTAGATCTGCAGAGGAAGTTGGAGCTGCTCAACAGCATAATGGACCAAGAGGCGCGTGCAGAGCAGGCGAGACGACAGCTGCAGTACTACGGCCATTGTAAGTACTACATGTTGTGACAGCTGCAATACTACATGTTGTGACAGGTGCAGTATTACTGATATTGTTAGCACAATACTAAACGTACTGCAATACAATGGATACAAACACAATAAGGAAACAGTGTCTTATTATTATGGTTAGCAAACATAAAACATTTAAACCACTCCCTTACAATCGATCTGTCTTTATAAATAAATGGGAGGGAGCGCATCATTTTATCTTGGAACTATTTTAGCCACACAAGTAAACGTAAATGCCACAATTGCACACAATATGTTTTTTCTTTATCCGATGATATATTTTCACCTCGTTCATAAGAGGGCGGGGCTGGATAATTAGGATACTTTTTAGTCACCAAAATGCCTTCCTCTTTCTCCTTTAATCGTTATAATTCTTCTCCCCTCACTTGCACATTGCTATCTGGTCCTCCCGTCTCTTTCCTTTGCGGTATTTTTCCTACAAATTTCTTCTCCACTATTCTCTTTGGCATTCTTTCCTTTTACATCCTCATTAAACGTATTATACGTATGAAATTTAAAAAAAAACTCCATAAATGATGGCTGTTTAGACCATAAAGTTATAGTTGTAACAAAATACAAGCTTGAACTTTGATTAACAGTGGGTATGATACTGTTAGCAGCTTTATATATATTAACAAACACCAGTATTTATATGTAATATATAACGCTTGATTCTAATAAATATGATAAATATGTACAAATATAGTGAATATCTTTAAATAACTCGTAGAACATTGTGTGTTTATTACCAAGAAGCAAACAAGTATTCAACACGGATGTACCGTACATATTTAATACTCTATTAACTTTCATTTACTTTAGGTAAGTCTTCGTGTAACTAGGCTACGACAAAGTTTTAATAATATACTGGGACTAAAATATTATCAAACATTATTTATAAGCGTAAACAGGATGTTGTAAAGAAAACAAATTTAAAAAGAGCATCCCACTCCGTGCGTCAAGTCAAGCTTGTACAAAATTGATATAATTTTGAAAATATTTATTTCCAATTTTACAATAATATTTCTACCATTAAATAACTACGTGGTGATTTTCCCATATGTGTTTAACAAGTATCGACGTTTTGTTGTTGTCAAAGTGTAGCTAAACATTTTTTCTTTGTTGTAAATTGGTAGCCTAAATTCATCCCAAAATCGAAGCTTTACTTGGGTCCCGACATCAAGTTCATAAACAGGTCTGGACCATGCGGAATCTCATGTGCTGCCATCTAGATGTGTTTGATAGAGTTGTTCACTTATAGTTGGGAAACTTGCTCCAAGATGGCATGCTTTTATATTTACAGTTAATGGAAGTTGTGTAAACTCATTCCGCGAAAGATAAGTTTTTTTTTAAGAATAAACATTCTTTTTATTTTATCGCGAGAGTTAAATACGGCTTTATATGAATGCATTAGTTAAAATTAAACTCATTCTAAAACTGGATCCAATTTTTGACCATGTGAGACATCATTTAAATCCCCTTACGTCAAAGCCTCGTGTATCATTTTGGAAAATTTTCACCTCAATTGGTGAAGCAATTATATTATTATTAGTTTTCAGAGCGTGTGGTTTTTAAAAGCGGTAATCATTTCAAATATTATAATAATGTAACGTAATGATGGAGGGTAACTTTAAACTACTCCTAACGTACACCTCGTTTACCCTGAACGGCAGCAGTCTTATCTTGATCTGTTACAACCTGCACGATAGTGGATATCTACCGTTAGTTAAAGAGCTGTACATTGTTTTAATATTATTTTAATATAATAATAAATCTTATAAATAAAATTAATTATTTTGTGGGAAAAGGGATCCCAGAGAGTACATTGTTCAACTGTAGTTTATTAATAACTAGTTTTAAAAATGTTAATATTTAAAAAATAATTGTTCTGATGTTTTCTGTTCAAAATGGGTTTTTGAAATGTGTTTTACATTATACATAATACAGTATGTTCGTTTTTATAAAAAATTAATCAAATAAAGATGGCTAATTTTTGAAAATTTATAATTTATTTAAAATGTCTGTAACAATTTTATTCGAAATGTATTTCTGAGGGAACGATGTATTCTGTCTGTGTGTCTAATACGACTGAACTCCGAGGGAAGCTCGCCTAACTCTCGCTCCCTCATTTCCAGCCGGATACTCAGAGGACAGCGACTACACCTCGGACCTCAACTACCCCGTGGGACAAGCCGCCAACTCCTCGGTGTCCCAGTTCCGGTCCGCGGCCCATCAGTTGACCACTCCGCAGCGCTCGCTGGAGACGAGCAGAGAGAACTCTTACGAGCGAGACGAGTACCACCAGCACCAGGGGTACGCGCACGGCGATGGTGGCGCTGCCAACAGGCGGTACAGCGATAACGAGTCGGAGCCCCTCTACTACAACAGCCGGCCCAAGAACTACAAGGAGTTTGCCAGGTTGGTGGACCCCACGCTCTCCCCTCATTTTAATATACGGTCTTGGCTCTGGTTAGTTGCCCGAGGGACTATTACAACCTACCCCTGTCTTTGTTAGAAATGTGTCTTCGTCCGCGTAGCACTACATTTCTGATGTTGCGCGAATAATTCTGAGCTCCCCTCCAAAGTCCGTTCCCAGGAGCAAATAGGCTTTCTTGTGTTAAGAGATAGTTGGTAATAATAATAATAATGATCCTATATATTATTTCTGTTGTCAACATCCCTTTTTCTCAACCAATACAGCGATGAATGTGATTTCTCACCGACTTCTGACATTACGTTAAAACACATTGTTTGCTTAAAATTTAAGTTAAAATTAAAATCTAACAATATTTTTATATCAATTACCGAAAACAAACTCTTTGCTATTTTGAGTATACACTTCGCAGAGTATTTAATTTAAAAAATCCAACAAAATACTACATCATTTTTGGGTGAGTGGGGGAGGGTTGAATGTGCGAATGTTTCACTGGTAATAATAATAATAATAATAATAGATCAATTATATTTGTGTAAAGCGTGAACAAATCCAAGATTTTAAATATTTTTACTTGTCACGTCTGTCTCAATTAAATTCCCTAAATAATTGAAACGTCTCACTCCCCCGCCACTGTTTAATTATTCTTCTCTCTGGTAAATCTGCTTTACCTCAAAGTTCTCGATGTTAATTTCTTCACTGGATATTTCATCACAGTTTAAAGTTCTTCTTCCATTACCATCTGCGTGTATCTCACTGCGCTATCACATGTCCTCCTATTTTGGAATCTCAAGATCATTCATAAGTTTCCTTAGGAAGCCATTTCGCCTAAAACTGGGATAGAGTTGCCCTGCCTTACTCTTCTCCCTTTAATATTGCTTTCACTTAGCTTCGTGTAAAAGTATGCCATTAATCTTCTATTTCGCCGGTCAATTCCCATTTTCTTGAGCATCTTCATCAGTTTCTTCCAGTTCATCCGGTCGAATGCTTTTTCCCAGTCGTTGAATCAATAACATTCTTCTTTACCTAACGTCTAATTCTCTTTCTGATACTTTCTTTATCACCCCAATATTCTCTATGGTTTCTTTTCTATTACTTAAACCCAATTATTCTCCTGGTACTTCCTCTATCTTCTTCTATAGCTTCTTGTCTCTGCCACGTGTGCTATCAAAGTGAAGGTCGTGTTGTTTCTGCCACGTGTGATATCAAACTGAAGGTCGTGTTGTCTCTGCCACGTGTGATATCAAACTGAAGGTCGTGTTGTCTTTGCCACGTGTAGAAAGTCTTTGTGACATTCCCTTGTGTTGTAAATCTTGTTTACTTAATAACAATAGCTACATAATTAAAACTTGCAGTAAAAAGTTTTAAGTGTTAGACAAAAAAATGAAATCTAACTTCAACTTTACCAAGCTATTCTCGCACAATGGATATTGTGTGTGACGTCACCGCGTGAGGTTTTTTGTTCAGCTTCGCTAGCTGTTATTCTATTGTTCGTATTGTTCGCGACCTCGCCATTTTATTGGAAGGCTTCTTTTTGATCTTGGATGGAGTGAGAAGTGGGATTGGGACGAACAGGAATCGATCTACTTTTCTCGCTATTCCCAACAATACAAACCATTTCTTTATCATTCCAATGAATTATCAGTACCGCGTGAAGTCTACCTGCAAGGGGGAGGTATGATCGGTTCTTTTATAACGCTTGTAACACAATACAAACTCCGTTATGACTTTCAGAAAATAAGTATTAATTTAAACTTGTACAGTTAATATATAATGTTGTATATTAATATTAATTTGGAGTGGTAAAGAACTCGATTTAAGACAGTCATTTTTGGTATTTGTGTAACAAACTTTATTTACCACGATATATAAAATTTTGCTTCAGTAGATAATTATGTTTAGTTTAATTTTTACACGTGGTAATATCAACAGTTCTTGAATATCGTGATGAATTAATGATAAACTTTTTGAATGAGGATAAAAAGTTATCATAAATTGTTATTCATAACAGATACATTCAAGAATGGTTAGAATGTCTAGGGTTAAAAAATTACGCCTACCATTGGAGCAATATTTTACCATTATGTTCAAAATTAATTTTTTTTTTTCGAAAAACTGTTAAACAACTGGCTTAAACTCGCGTCACCCGCACAAGGTCTAAAAGATCAATTAAATTAAATTTAAATACAACAAGCATATCTTACATAGATCAATTTTATTTTATTAAATGTAATTGAAATATAAAAAAACATTTAAGTTTTATGGGGTTATATAATAAGGCGCAGTGATAGTTTCATATAGTTTGTCCTTTAAAAATATTCAAAGGAGTGTTAATGTTAGTAAGAAAATATAAAATCTAAATTACTTATTTACTGACAAACCTTAAAGGTAGTCGTTTAACAATTTCAATAAGCGCTCCTAGATCGCACCACCATACACACTGATCTCACCGCTATCTACTAACCTCTAACAAAACCAACAAAACAAGGGATTACTGCACTCTAGCGCCACAATTTAAAATCTCTCGTAAGGGCTCACGCTCGATAATTATTGGGTTTTAGACTTTTGGACCATAAATATATACTTATTTCTATTTTTAGTTGATTGGTTCTTTTAATCAGTGAAATGCAACATGTGGACATTTAAAAAGAATTGTTTAGTTGGATTATTTTGAATAACCTTAATAATACAGTTTGAATTTATTGATTAACTTGTTAACTTGTTTATACTTTTAATACGTATAGGAAAACTTTTTAAAATATACGAATAATTATTCACTAATTATTTATTTAGAAAAACTTAAATATAAATCGATTAAAAAATTAAAAACAAATATTATAAACAAATTCAAAGTGGTTTCTAGTTATTGTTTATTGTGTATGTTGGGAGTTTATATTTTAATAAGCAATACGTTTCCTTAGTCTATCAATAATTTATTATTGAATTGAATTTGAATTTTACTCTAAGTTTCCATTTTTATTATTAATTATAAATCTCATTTGTGTACGTTATTAACTTTGCCACCACTGCGGTTTGACTTAAGAGCTCTGGGACCGAATCCTAGTGAACTCCGAAACTCTCGTATTCAATCTGCCTTACGAATGAGAACTTATTGGTCCCCTCCTTAATCCCAGTTTACATCCACCACCGGGATCGAACCAAGGTCTTTAAAATGAGGTCAGCCATCATTTGTAGCGTAACACCTTAACGATCGTCTCCATGGACGAGGTTAAGGGATTGTATCTACCCTGATAACTATTTGTCCCTTCAAAATTTTAATGTTACAATTAATTTTATATAACTTATTTAAAAAAAATACCTTTTATAAAAAAAACTGCATTTGAATGAAATTTTAGAAACGAGACTTTAATCTTAAAATTTGTCATTATTATTTATTTTACCAACTAACAAACATACTTTTAAAAAGTCGTTGAAAATGAGCTACTGTAGCATCGGATGGTTTACGAAAGACACTAAACAACAAAAAAGACGAGACTTACCCCGTTTACTTGCTGACTGGGGCTGCGTGGAAGAACGACACAATTCCGTCGGACGCACCTTCGCGGTACCGGGAAAATAGAACACTGGCAGGGTAAAATGTGACGCGAGTGCAACGAACATCTTGAGTTGATTTGACATGCGCAGTGAAGATATCCCCTTCGATAATGTTCTCGAACGGCCACGGACCTTCCCGAAGCTGTGTTGACATGCGCAGTGAAGATATCCCCTTCGATAATGTTCTCGAACGGCCACGGACCTTCCCGGAGCTGTGTTGACATGCGCAGTGAAGATATCCCCTTCGATAATGTTCTCGAACGGCCACGGACCTTCCCGAAGCTGTGTTGGCATGCGCTATCTATGTATTCCTTGGTGATCTAGAATGTGACCTCCCCTTAATTTTCCCATCTCTCCCTCTTCTGTGCTTTATGGTATATATACTGGCGCTTGTGCCAACCAAATTTACAATTGGGCCTAAGTCGTAAATGAGATAGGATAAGCTCCGGCTTTCTTCTACTTAAAATGTAAGGTCAAAATTCACTCTAGGCAAATTTAACTCTTTTTTTTAACTGTAAGATGTTACCAAAATTTCTTTTTGACCTATTTTCCTAAGATTCAAAATAATTTAGAAATAAATCAAACTGTTAGAAAATTACTTTATTGTTCTTTAGCTGTCGCTTCGTTGCTAGGTGATGACGTCTTATTGCCAGTTGAGATATAATTAATCGATTGTATCGATAAGTATGTTTAGTGGGTATCGTTTCCATGAATAGCTATATTTAAATAATCTTCACGTGAACTATAAAATATTTGATTTTAGATTTCTTGTTGTTGTTTTGCTACATGCCAGTTCTGATGGGCAGATATTTAAATATTTGAATTTAGATTTCTTGTTGTTTTGCAACATGCTAGTTCTCATGGACGAATATTTAATAATTGAATACATATCTTGTCGTTATTTTTTGCATATAAGAAAGGCGCCCTATCAAATGGACTTAGAATTAACTACGTTTAACTAAATTTTCTTGTTGTAATGCCGTCTGGCTATGTTCATAACTTTTAATGAGTCTAATTTACATTTATACCTTTTATCAATATCTTATGTTAACGTTTAATTAATCTGATGTTTCACCTCAGACTCTTAACTTTGGCTACAATTCGTTGTGGTATGTGAATTTAGTTTATATTTTTTATATACATCTTCACTACAACAATGTTAACGTTGAATAGAACTGTTAAATATCTAATTGTGCAATTGCAAATAAATATCGACTTATCATGACTTATACTAATATTTACTATATATGCCTCTCCATACCCTAGGTATTAGATTTAATATATTTCTATTAATTTATTGTGAGCTGATAGGCATGTTGCAGTATCTCACTGCTTTCTAGAGGTAGACGGCAATTCCAATACCGAAGCTCGCAACTTAAACCTGTTGCTGGGTTATTCAAAAGGGGCCGTCTACCTCTAGAAAGCAGTGAGATACTGCAACCTGCCTATCAGCTCATAATAAATTAATAGAAATATATTAAATCTAATACCTAGGGTATGGAGAGGCATATATAGTAAATATTAGTATAAGTCATGATAAGTCGATATTTATTTGCAATTGCACAATTAGATATTTAACAGTTCTATTCAACGTTAACATTGTTGTAGTGAAGATGTATATAAAAAATATAAACTAAATTCACATACCACAACGAATTGTAGCCAAAGTTAAGAGTCTGAGGTGAAACATCAGATTAATTAAACGTTAACATAAGATATTGATAAAAGGTATAAATGTAAATTAGACTCATTAAAAGTTATGAACATAGCCAGACGGCATTACAACAAGAAAATTTAGTTAAACGTAGTTAATTCTAAGTCCATTTGATAGGGCGCCTTTCTTATATGCAAAAAATAACGACAAGATATGTATTCAATTATTAAATATTCGTCCATGAGAACTAGCATGTTGCAAAACAACAAGAAATCTAAATTCAAATATTTAAATATCTGCCCATCAGAACTGGCATGTAGCAAAACAACAACAAGAAATCTAAAATCAAATATTTTATAGTTCACGTGAAGATTATTTAAATATAGCTATTCATGGAAACGATACCCACTAAACATACTTATCGATACAATCGATTAATTATATCTCAACTGGCAATAAGACGTCATCACCTAGCAACGAAGCGACAGCTAAAGAACAATAAAGTAATTTTCTAACAGTTTGATTTATTTCTAAATTATTTTGAATCTTAGGAAAATAGGTCAAAAAGAAATTTTGGTAACATCTTACAGTTAAAAAAAAGAGTTAAATTTGCCTAGAGTGAATTTTGACCTTACATTTTAAGTAGAAGAAAGCCGGAGCTTATCCTATCTCATTTACGACTTAGGCCCAATTGTAAATTTGGTTGGCACAAGCGCCAGTATATATACCATAAAGCACAGAAGAGGGAGAGATGGGAAAATTAAGGGGAGGTCACATTCTAGATCACCAAGGAATACATAGATAGCGCATGCCAACACAGCTTCGGGAAGGTCCGTGGCCGTTCGAGAACATTATCGAAGGGGATATCTTCACTGCGCATGTCAACACAGCTCCGGGAAGGTCCGTGGCCGTTCGAGAACATTATCGAAGGGGATATCTTCACTGCGCATGTCAACACAGCTCCGGGAAGGTCCGTGGCCGTTCGAGAACATTATCGAAGGGGATATCTTCACTGCGCATGTCAACACAGCTTCGGGAAGGTCCGTGGCCGTTCGAGAACATTATCGAAGGGGATATCTTCACTGCGCATGTCAAATCAACTCAAGATGTTCGTTGCACTCGCGTCACATTTTACCCTGCCAGTGTTCTATTTTCCCGGTACCGCGAAGGTGCGTCCGACGGAATTGTGTCGTTCTTCCACGCAGCCCCAGTCAGCAAGCAAATGGGGTAAGTCTCGTCTATTTTGTTGTTTAGTGTATTTCGTAAACCATCCGATGCTACACTACTGTCACATTTTTCTATCAATACAACTCAAACTATAGGGTTATTCAGGTAAAACAATCTTTCGACTTCATTTTGGCGTGGACCATATTTTTAAATAACGAATCGTAGAATTTTATATTGAATCTGATCCAAATTGTACGCGGCAATTTATCGCTTCTTGGGGCGGTCCCCTTAATATTACATTAAATACAATGTTTATATTAATTTGTTCTTAGTTTGTAAGTCGAATGTATCGTGCATTTGGTTAGTAGAAAGATTGTGATGCGCACAAGGTGTGGTTCGGAACTGTCCAATCTTTGTATTGTCATATTTTGTTTGTAGTGCGATGATTATTTGTGAGAGATTGACAAACTGTCTCATAAGACAACATTACAACATTTTAGTGTTTTGTTATTGTCTAATAACTTAAATAGGCCTACACTTTCTACAAAATATATCAAATGTCCAAAGTTTTCGAATTAACACGATGGTACCCTGAAAGGTCTTACCTTGACTGGTTACACTATGGTCTTACCTTGACTGGTTACACTATGGTCTTACCTTGACTAGTTACACTATGGTCATATCGACTAACTTGCACATTTCTTTGCTTCAAACTATTTGATAACTATTCCCAGTGTTTCACGATCATCGAAGTATGGTTGACTCCAAAACAGGAGGACGGGGTTATAATCCGGGTTGGGATATTGAGTTTACTCGGACTTAAAGGGCGCTAATTGCCCCCGCACCGCTTCTAATCCTGCCCTAGATTATTGACTTGTACTAATTACCGCTCTTAAGACAAATCTTCAAGTCTCAATATTTGGCTCTCTTATTGATTTTTTAATTACAAATCTTCAAAATTAAGAACTACCTATATTTTATTATTTTTTCTTGAGGATTTTGCGTCAGCTTAACATTTTGATGTTTAAACTCTTTATAACTAACATATCAATCTAAACTTTAAATTTAAATATTTATGTAAAAAACTAAAAAATATGAAAAGCTTAAGCCAAAAAAATAAGAATAAATTTTGGTCAATAAAATAATTTAATATTTATTTGCTCATTTATATTAGGGCATGAGTGTGTGTCCTGGGGATTTCTGTCTTAAGTAAGTCTGTAAGTCGTATTTTGGGAACTGTGTTTGGAAAGTGCACGTTACATCAAATAGTATTAAGAAAGATGTTAGAATCCAATATTTTCCATTTCGAATTGGTTCCTAAGATTTGTTTACTAACCGGAGTAGACTCTGAATTGAATCATTTTAATGATCTTAATGGATCTTAAGGGAGCACAAACTAATATAAATATTGTTTATAGAGTTTATATTAAATAACCTTTTGAACTGAAATAAATCAAAACATATACTTTCGGTAAATAGGTTGAATAGTTTAATTTTCTACACAAATAAATTCCAATAATTCTCGAATATTCGTCGTGAGAAATTTGAACAGGACTATTTTTCTTAATTTATTGTTGTTATTAATGTAATAATGATTGCTCTCCTTGTGCATTGCCTGTCTGTCTGTCTGTCTGACTGACTGCATTGTGTTTGTGTTCTCCATGCACGTGTGTTGCTGTTGTGTGTAGACGCAAGAAGACCTCCACCTGGGACTCTCAGACCAGGTCAGTTCACTTACCTCCTCCACTGGGACTCTCAGACCAGGTCAGTTCACTTACCTCCTCCACTGGGACTCTCAGACCAGGTCAGTTCACTTACCTCCTCCACTGGGACTCTCAGAGCAGGTCAGTTCACTTACCTCCTCCACTGGGACTCTCAGAGCAGGTCAGTTCACTTACCTCCTCCACTGGGACTCTCAGAGCAGGTCAGTTCACTTACCTCCTCCACTGGGACTCTCAGAGCAGGTCAGTTCACTTACCTCCTCCACTGGGACTCTCAGAGCAGGTCAGTTCACTTACCTCCTCCACTGGGACTCTCAGAGCAGGTCAGTTCACTTACCTCCTCCACTGGGACTCTCAGAGCAGGTCAGTTCACTTACCTCCTCCACTGGGACTCTCAGAGCAGGTCAGTTCACTTACCTCCTCCACTGGGACTCTCAGAGCAGGTCAGTTCACTTACCTCCTCCACTGGGACTCTCAGAGCAGGTCAGTTCACTTACCTCCTCCACTGGGACTCTCAGAGCAGGTCAGTTCACTTACCTCCTCCACTGGGACTCTCAGAGCAGGTCAGTTCACTTACCTCCTCCACTGGGACTCTCAGAGCAGGTCAGTTCACTTACCTCCTCCACTGGGACTCTCAGAGCAGGTCAGTTCACTTACCTCCTCCACTGGGACTCTCAGAGCAGGTCAGTTCACTTACCTCCTCCACTGGAACTCTCAGAGCAGGTCAGTTCACTTACCTCCTCCACTGGGACTCTCAGAGCAGGTCAGTTCACTTACCTCCTCCACTGGGACTCTCAGAGCAGGTCAGTTCACTTACCTCCTCCACTGGGACTCTCAGAGCAGGTCAGTTCACTTACCTCCTCCACTGGAACTCTCAGAGCAGGTCAGTTCACTTACCTCCTCCACTGGGACTCTCAGAGCAGGTCAGTTAACTATATTATTATTGTTATTTTACAAATATTTATATTATCTACGAAAAGTGACAGTTGCGGATCACAAGACTTGACGTATGAGCACATTAAAGTAGATCTAGTAGCTCTGTTCTAGCTGTCAGATATGTCCATTTGTAAGAAGTAATAGTATATTTCTCTACTGAAGGGAAGGTTGTTGTCCGTGTGTTGGCAGCCCTGACGCTTGGTACTCGACCGAGACTTACAACAATAGTTTCTCTCAGGATGTGGCGGAGATGGATGGCGGATACTATCCGGTCAGTGGTACCAACATCAAGAGGACGAGAGGTGAGCCAACTCTGCAATAACGGGGATATTTATAAATAAAAACACTTTTCCATTATTTATATTTTATATAAAAACCGCTTCACTCCAATCAATATTTTTATTTTTATCTTAGAAAGAAAGTATTGTAATCGTGAAAATGTCTGACCTTGAGGATCTTCACTTTTAATGTGTCCCCAAACACAAACAGTTTTCTCTGTCCCTGGGACCAAATCGCACCCCCTCCCCCCTCGACCCAATTGTTTAATGGATTTTGATCAAACTTGATATTTTGATGCTGCCAGGTCACATCTCGAGGGGAAATCGTGGTTTTGACTTTAGCTATAAAATAACGGGTGGCTGATTTTTAAAAATGTTCTCAAATCCCTCAAACAATTTTGTTAGAAGTGGGAAACATGTTGTAAACATTATTTTGTTAGAAGTGGGAAACATGTTGTAAACATTATTTTCAGGGGGAAATCAATGTGATGTAAGTTTTCTAATTAATGATAGTTTAAAATTAGAAATTAATACATTAAAACGTGTGTACGATCTTATCGGATTGTCAGGTTGTTCCTGACAAGTGTGTCAACGATAGTAAAGGTTGAATTTAGAGGAAGTGTACCCTCATTTGTATGTAGTTAGAGTGGAAAACCATTTAGTTAAATTAACCCAAAGTACACCCAACCGGGATTGAAACCCTGATCTTCCCTAAACAGTTGGTATCCTTAACCACGTGACCGTGCAAACCAATGAGATAGTCAAATCTCCATCTCCTTACGGTGTAGGCAAGAAGCTGTGCATATCTCAGAGAAGCACAACTCTCTACTCCATCCATCCTCACTTCCCTGTCCTTGCATACATCCTTCAACATCCATACAGAGTCATACATGCTCTTTAACATCCATACAGAGAGTCACACATGCTCTTTAACATCCATACAGAGAGTCACACATGCTCTTCAACATCCATACAGAGAGTCACACATGCTCTTCAACATCCATACAGAGAGTCATACATGCTCTTTAACATCCATACAGAGTCATACATGCTCTTTAACATCCATACAGAGAGTCATACATGCTCTTTAACATCCATACAGAGAGTCACACATGCTCTTTATTCTTAAAAGTCTTAATGTTTCTCTTATTCACGTCTTACATGGCCTACCCCTTCCTTTTGATCCACACACTCTACCTTCATATATTGACCTATCAGAGTTATAATTAGTGTTCTGCCATTGGTGCTATTATTTAGATGCACGTTCACATATTTACTTGACTGTGATTGGTTGTCCGTGTGAACTCTTCCTTAGAAAGTGAAAGCTGACTATCTTGTAAGGAGCACTGACTTGGACTCTGTTGCAAGGCTGTAATCTGGGACTGTTGTTGCTGTTTTAAGGAGTCTGTCTGTTGCAAGGCTGTAATCTGGGACTGTTGTTGCTGTTTTAAGGCTGCCGACGCCCCAGTCTTGAAAGGCAGACGACGCTGTATGACGACTCCTACTACGCAGACACCTACTATGGCACCGAGGACCAAACAGACTCCTACAGGTAACACCGACACGGTCTAGATGTTATTCACAATCAGGGATTAGTTTGTAAGTCGTGTGCTGGTATAACAACCAGTTTGACTAAGGTATTAACTATCTAATCTAAAAGTATATTTTGTTTATTTGATGTATTTAACATGCACATGCTTTACAAACCGTCTTAAATACATGAGACACAACATCCAGCCCCCCGACCGTAATTTCATCGCTATGAAAGGTGAATCACACATATCACTAATAAATAGTTTTATCCAAGGAGAGAATCGAACCTCTGACCCTCTGATCGGCCGGCGAACAGGCTGAGCCGTGGTGGAGATTGTGCAGGGATAATAGAGGAGCAATACCAGGATGAGGAGGTTGAATTTGGAGATAGTGTATTCACATTTGCGTGTACGAAGAGTGGAAAACGACGTATTAAAAACCACCCTCAATACACATGACTGGAATTAAAACCCCGATCTCCCCATCTTCAGCAGTCCAATCTATTGTGAATCTTACGCCTTAGACCATTCGACCACCGAGGCGGGTTCGTTATTGTTAATTGTTTGCTTGCACTAGAACGTAATATCTGAGTGGAAGAACAATATGTGGTCACGTGGTCTGAATGTCAGGCTCATACGGTCTTGGTGACGGGGATGTTAGGGTTCGAGCCCTGGTGTTTTCCCACTCTCTCTCCACGCTAATGCTATCTAGCTGATTCCCGCCCCTGTTCTGCGGTTTGTTGAACTGTGTTTGTGTCCACCTTTGTAGGGGGTACGACCAGGCGCCGGTCTATAGCGTCGACTATTACGACGCGACTACGGGATACGGCTACCAGGACGACAGGTTGGTTTATTATCGTCTGGTCGCCGAGCTGTGGCGCTCCCTAGACGTGCGCATGCGCGACTATTCCACTAAGGAACAAGACAATCTCTGTCCTATCCATCATGGATGTTAGGTTAAGTTAGATTGAGCATGAACATATTTATATTTTAAAATATGTCACGTCAAATTGTTGCTAGCATCTTGTTGTGACCTTGCCGGGAAACGAACTGGAGCTCCATGTTTCGGTTCCCGTGGGTTGTTGCCAGGGTAAACAAGACTTGACGGGACTGTACCAGTACAATCCACCCTCTGTTGCTCACTGTCCATCAGACCGAACCACACACAGTAATGTAGTGCACGACCGAATGTTTGTTGGCTTTATAAGGGGAGGGTACAGTCCCGTCCCTTCTTGCGCCTTTGTTCGGCGACCAGAGGATAGGTTCGTGTCTGATTGGCTCCCTCCCTCGCACAACGGACCCACTTGCGCAAATCAACCAATCGCGGGCCGAGTTGCAAACAAGATGGGGTCGGTCGTAGACTGATATTAAATGAATGGAGGATACATTTTCAAAATTGATGAAATCCCCACAGAAACAGCTCAAAAACAATCGCACAATGTTCGTGGCATTAGTTAATAACAATATAATATATAATATATAATATAATTAATGATGGTACTAAGGATATTTTACAGTCGAAAGAAACTAGATACATATTTTAAATTAAAAATATCTTTGAGTTACCTCTTATTGGTATTTTCCAACCGATATAATTAAAAACCAGAATCCATCCCGGTATTTTAGCAACTAAGAGAATGTATAAATGTTCTAATAATTGCTTATATAATTATATAAAACAAATATTTAACATTTATAATCCACTCGC
>CABFVZ010000796.1:101883-182928 GCA_902151445.1 Timema monikensis | reverse complement strand
GGGGGGGGCTGATGATGTGAGGAAGGCATATCTCTGTAGGCTTTGCAATAGTCTTAAAAAAATGTTATGAAGCGAAGACCGTGCTAAAAATATCTCTGACAAACAAATAGATTGACTGTTGAGATAGGGACAGTAGTAGGAAATATATCTGACAAACAAATAGATTGACTGTTGAGACAGGGACAGTGTAGCAGGAAATATACCGAGTGTAAAGCAAAACGGATGAATAATTCAGTAAGTCCCCGAGTCGACTGACCCCTCACATGATTGTCGGTTGAAACTACAGAGGAAACTGTCCATGTGTTGATTTGAACGGGGCTTTTTGTTTGGCTTCTTCCCAACCATGTCTTACTACCCGTCCTTGATACATACATTTAACTACTCTGATAATACCCGCCGCTTCGGTGGGCGAGTGGATTAAGGCATCACTCTCGCAATAGACTGGACTGGAAATTTGGGTTCAAATCCCGGTTTAGTGTATTGAGGTAGAATTTTTCCTAAACAGTTTTCATCTCTTCCTTCACGCATATGCTGGGACACTTCACCTAGATTCAACTTTCTTCATCCCTTATACAGTATTGTAAAGAGATAATATGCCTATAACTCGAATGGGTAGTAAGACACTGTGGTAAAAACAACTAGGTTAATGGGATAGTTATAAGAAAGGTACAGTTTAAATAAATATATCTTCAATTGCATGGAGGGAGAGTATAAAACCATTCAAGAAAAACACCACTCAGTACAATCGACCTGGATTCGACCCCCATCCTTCCTATCAGTGGCATATCAGACTATATGAGTCTGACATTTAGTCCGCGTGTCCACCTGTGCGGGTCTTGACTAACTGATAACAAACCCCCATCGGTGGTCGCGTGGTGTAAGGTGCGAAACTCGCACTATACTTGGGTTTGAATCCCATTTGGATAGTCTGTTCTGGAAGGCCTTTCATCCTACCTAAATATTAATATAAAGTAGGATTCTGGTACGAAATATGACCTTACAGAGCGGGCATCCTTCCAAAATCAGGGTATATCTAGGATGTTTTTTCCCACTCTAAATTCACACAAATGCGTGTACATTTCTTTTAAATACTATCTGCCTCTTCTATGGAGTGCTAGTGTAAATATGCGGATAGCCCGTACTGGCATTGAGACGCGATGTACAAACAATTAATAACTTCAAAATGCAGGTATTGGTTTAAATTGCTCCCCACTGGAACTAAAGTGATGTTCCCCGCCTTAAAGAGACCCTCGCTCTACTCTCTCGTAACGTCTGGGAAGTTTTATTACCCTGTACAAAATACGGAACACTTTTTAGTTCATCTGTCGAGTGTTCGATTGGATTTCAATTCTTGTGCGCAGTCGAATAGGAATTGAATGATACGGCCAATAATTCTGGTTGGCAATAAACGAGGCCAGTCCATACATCTGGATAGAACAGAACCAAATCAAGTCATTCTCTTTTATGCTGATATTTATTGCATGGAATATTATAAATGGCGAACATTCGGGCAAACGCCTCACCGTCGTTAGTTGTAATAAGTATTTAAAGAAGAATATTAGAATATGTTAGGGTTATTGAAGTTAAGAACTGTATGTAACAATAATTGTTAGAAAACACAGTTCTAACTTCGATAACTTGAACATAATATTATTAATATTCTTCTTTAAATACTTATTGTGAAATATTACTTAATACATTGATAAGCTTAAAATAAAAATCCTTACAGAAAGATCATAGAATTGTAAAAATCATATATATCTATTATTTGTGTTGTCAACATCCCTTTTTCTCAACTAATACAAAGAGCCCACAGCGATGAATGAGGTATCAGTGGATAGGATTTCTTACCGACTTCTGATGCTCAGTTTACGTTAAAACACGTGGTTTGTTTAAAATTTTAAGTTAAAAGAAAAACATAACAATACTTTTGTATCAATTACTGAAACTAAACTCTCTTTGATATTTTGAGTACACACTTCGCTGAATAATTAATTTCAACGACCCAACAAAAGACTAAATCATTTTTTGTGGGTGGGTGTGGGGGAGGGTTGAATGTGCGAAAGTTTCACAAGGGTTTACTGGTATATTCTAATTTAGCCCACAATCTACCAACACACAAATGAGACAACTATCACGAGCTTGCAGGGTTCCGTGTTATCCGAGGCGACAATTGTACGGGAAATAATCTGCATTAAACTAGCTCAGCCGTCTAGTACGAGTAGTGGAGTGACTCATTGGGTGACTCATCGTTTCCAAGTTCTCTGGCACCGTCATTCTTTTTCTCCGCTCAAATTAATTGATACAGTTGATAAGATACACTTATTAAAACTATATATTAACAGTACTGTGAGCAGACGAACGTATTGTTCCGAGGGAAAAAACCGATATGTTAATAATTAACCTTTAATTTTAATTAACCGGGTATTTGGATAGACGAGGCAGTCATTAACCTCGGATAGTCAAACTAACTTAACCGAGGAGAGGAAGTCTAGTACGACACACAAGTTCTGGCACAAATATAATTCTATGACGTATTCGTACATAAACAGTAAACATATTCGTGTCTTCATCACCCCTTGGAATCGAACCAAGGCTCTCTAGACTAGTGGTAGATCACTCTAACCATCAATCGAAGGTGGCAAGGTCTCCAGAGTTTTTTTATTTAAAATAATTACTAAACAATATCATTAAAATAAAAACTAATTAACGCTACAAGTAAGTAGGTTTGTTGACACGCATCGGTGGGCGTGTGGACTAGGTTTTAGACTCGCATAGTCTAGTTTGTCGGTGACAGGGAGTTTTGGGGGTGGAAGGTCCTAAATGTGTTCTCCCTCTACTTCCAATCAAACGAAGGTACATTTCCTTTACATTCTATTGTTTTCCTACTTACTCTACATATATATATGCGTGCCCGGGCTACAGCGCTTCCTCGCCTCGGTGGCGGCGGTCGAACGCACTACTCTTGCAATAGACTGCTGATGACGGGGAAATCGATGTCCGAATCTCAGTCGAGTAGATTGAAGGTTTTTTCCCCACTCTCCCACCATGAAAATGCGAGTACACTTCATTTAATATAACCTTCCTAATGCCTAAAACCGTGAGCTTGGTTCATAAGCTTATAACCTGAAAGGTAGTAAGACGCAATGCTAAGAATAAATAAATATATCATTCGTAGCCCAGTAGTGTAAAGATTAGCCAGTACTAATGTACTAATGTACTAATGTACTAATCGTACAACCTTTCCGTGGAGGCTCTTTACACGTCCCTATGAGATGAGGGCGAGAGTGAGAGTGAGAGTGACAGTGAGTGTGAGGGTGTGGAACCAGTAGAAAATCTCAAACAGCCTAATCAAACAAACCCTGGTGACCGTTGGGGTAATTCCTTTTTTCGGTAATAATACCCAAGTTACCTACCAGGAATTGAACTGGGGTCCCTAGGTTCGTAGCCAGGTGCACTGACCACTACACCACGTGGCCATTTACTCTAAAAGTACACATGCGTACAGCCGGAATGGGTGGTAAGAAAGAGAGTAAGAGACAACTCTTGTCTGTTTGTCGGAGAACTATTACCTACGTCCTTTTCACCCCCTCTCCCCTCAATTTGCAACCCCCTCCCCTTCCCGGGATGAGCAGCCAAGTAAAACTTTCCCCCTCGGGTTTCCACGGCCGGGAATCCCTTCTTGATGTATCGTAGGTGTTAGCTCAGAGAGCAAGAGCTAGACAAACATAACGACTCTGGAGAGGGAGATCCCCGCCGGGCCCATTGCCTCAGAGATAACGTCCGTCCATCCATAGTAATGGCGCAACGTAGAAATGCTGCTCTTAAAGACAAAATATTTTATTTTTTATTTTGGAAGGTGGGGGAGACTATCACACCATTTTGGAGAGAACAAGAGGTTAATATTTTTGTGGCCGTTTTATGAGGCAGCAATTTTATATTTTCGTCAACAAATAGGTGATCGCAAGAGAAAATATTTGTTGTTGTGTTTGTTTATTTGAGCATGGATATATATGTTTGAGCTCAATTTACAATAAAACGAAAGCATCACATTAAGGGGATGTAGCGGATGCGAACTAAGGGAAGTATTTTTGCAGTTTTTATTCCCAAACTTTTTTGGTCCAAATAAATGAAATATTGCTTTAGTAGAAACAGAGTTTAACTTTCCTCACACGGGGACTTCAAGAGTAGATGAGAAACTTTTTATATGAAGAAAAAAATTATCATTAAATTCCAGGACACCCTCAACTGGTATTCAACACCTGTTGATATCACCGTGTGAAGAAAACTAAACTCTATGTTTGTACTGTAGAAATATTTTATTTATTTTGGTCAAAGAAATTTTTTTACTATAAAAAGTGTAAAAATACTGGCCTTAATTAGAGTTCTCTACATTGCCACCTTAATAAAGATAACTTATCAAAAGTCCATCTTACAGATTTGAAAGTTGGTTAGTTTAATAAACGCTGTTTAAAGTAAACAATTCAAGCGGTAAATTTATACAAAAAATGCCATTTATTCTATTTTACTCTATTTATAGCCAATAAAATACATATAATGGTACCAAAACTCTAATGGTTGAAATAAAATAGTTTTAAAACACGGAAACTGGTTTTTAAAAATAGGTAAATAGAAACCAATCAGTACAAACAAAATAACGCCAGGAAAAACTAAAAATTAAAGTAGTCTTTAGAATCCAATATAAGTACTGAAATGTCTCCTTTTGTTTTATTATAATTTGTTAAATGTGTCACACATTATCAAAACTCAAATTTAAATTTATATGCTGTATAGTAGAGCTGATATATGCGTCGCTGACGTTTAGAAATCCCACAATATTTAACAAGTGGTTTGATATGTTTTCAAATATTGTTTTCGATAAAATGTAGGCGAAAATTATTAGCAGGTTTCTGACCAGTTTAAAAGTTAAAATTTTTAGTTCGAAGCTAAAATTTTTTAACGAAGCATTACGCAAAAATATGTTCTTCTGAAATTAAATCAAAAGTTTATAAACCTACATTTAGGCTTCCTTTCTCAAGTAAAGTCATGTTTTGTCAGGGTTACAACAAACTTTTTCAAAATATGTGGGATTGTTCAATAGGGCTACCACGCCGTTTAAAAAACAACTAAAACTTTCGAAATATAAACTTTTTAACAAGCCAGAACTTTTGCCTACATTTTGTTGAAAACATTAAAAAATATCAAACCGTTTAGTAAATAATCCGGGATTTCTAAACATGTGTAGCTTTCTGCTATACTATAAAGCCCTCTTCAATTTTGATTTTTTAACCTTTATCAAAAATAGAGAGAATAAAAAAACATAAATACAAAAATACTTAATGTCAACTATAACTCCACCCACTTTGGTGGCCGCGTGGTCTAAGACGTCAGTCTCGCAACAGACTAGACTGCCGATGATGGGAAGCTTAGGGTTCGGGTCTACTCAGTTGTTTCCACTTTCCCGCCACTTCCTATAAATTCAACCTCCCTAACACACTAGCGTTCAACCCGAACGTGTGACTAAGGCACACTAGAACTTATCAAAGTATAAACAAAGTTTATTTTAATGGTTTATCCTTACAGACTGACTTAAGTTCCCACTAGTTTCTCTTCTCTACCGAGCGTTTTATTGTCGTCTCAAGTTTTGTCGTAATAAACTCCAAAAGTTATTAAATATCGTACTTTCGTTACCATCAACATATTTTTATTTCAAATATTTATCCACCACTCCTCGTAAAACCTCCCTTTGTGTGTGTGCGCGTAAAGTAAACAAGAAAGTTTTTTTTCGAAGAAAACTAAAACTAAACGGAAGTGTTTTCTTTCAATCGGAGTGTACCGGAAGTTGCGAGTCGGAAGCTAGTATTGATGCAAGAACTTTAATCTCTTCAATTTGGAATCTAGACCTTGGCATGAAAATATATTAGTGGTGACTTTGGGGCTAAGAGTTGACTCCCGCTTTTGAGATAGGGGGGAGGGTGGGGCTGTCACGTGTAGGTAGCCAAGAACATTAAACTTCTATTTTGAATGTTGTTGCGGTCAACACTATTCTATATTAATGGTAGGTACTGATAATGCACTAGAATCGCGATTATCCGGCCCTCCGTATTATCCGTGTTAACAAGCTCATATTAAAATAAACAAACCGGTACATGTCCACCGTAAAACATTTACTGAATTGATAATGTACTCCATTTGACGCTCCGTTTTCACTTGTTCTTGTCTTGTAGCTGATGTTTCACTTTAAAAAATAAAGTACTGTCTGATAAAGATTGTAAAAAAGATTTTAGTTTAATTTTTACTGACCCCCTAAAATTACTACACTCCTATTTTATATCTGAATCAGAAACTGGACAGATTCTATTATAACAAAGTTAAATGTTCTGTGAAACCCAAACCCGAAACGAGAATTATTTGCGCTCGGATTCTGAGCTATCCGGCTAGGGAGGTCGTCACTTAGGGCCGGATAGTTGTAGACAACATGACTTGACGTACGAATACATGAAAGTAGTTTCAGTGAGTTTTGAAACTGGACCAAAACAAACAGTTACTTGTACATTAACAGCAACTATTAGGGAACATCATTGTGATACAGGTGGACACGTGGGATAAGGAGTCGTCTCGTCTTGTTTGGTTGCGGGTGATGAGGAAAGTCCAGTTTGTGATCCTTGCAGTTGAGTGTATAATACGAGGCTAATCTGGTTGGGTAGTAATCCACACACATTAATATGACGTGAACATACATCAAGAGTCTGGCTGCTAGACTCAGTCCTACAAGTTCAGACAAATGGAGTCAAATGGGGCAAGTGTCAGCTTGACAGGCGCCCAGGATGAGGGGGGGGGGGTAAAAAGGGAAGGATCATTTAACATATTTTTGGGAGGAAGAACTCTCGCTTGCAACATTTGACACTTTTTAAAAATAGTTTTTAATTTTCGTGACCTGCGTCTTACCTGCTCAGGTTATACGCAGACGCACTAATTATGCTCATTTGTTAGGTATAATGAAAGTTGAATTTATATTCAGTGTACCCGCAATTGCGTGAATGGAGAGTGGAAAACCATCTAGGAAGAATCACCCTCAGTACATCTGACCGGGATTTGAACCCTAATCCTCCTGTCCTTGGTACTAGTCCATTACGAGAGTGACGCCCTAGACCATGAGGCCACTAAAGTATGTTGCGTCTTAGTAAGCTTTCACTCTTCCCAAATTAACTCTAATGGGCGTAGAGAGGGATGAAGGTATCATTTTATAAGAACCGTACCCGCATTTGCAGGGTATAGGGTAAATTATTTAGGAAAAATCCCCCCTCAGTTCACCCGACTGGGATACGACTTCCCATCACAGGACAATCAGAGTATACGAGCCTGACAACTGTCCCGCGTGGCCAGAGTTGCAGGTATTTACCATATTAACTGATTGTTTATTTGTACAATGTCCTGGGAAGGCTGATATTAAATTACTAGCCATCGGGTTGAGAGGAAAAATCGTCCAAGTCTAACTTTGCTGCTGGTCCAAATCACGGGCTTGTAGTTTGTGTAAAATGTTTATTTATTGCAAATTAGTCTACCTATCAGGGGCGGCTCGAGTGTTTTTCCAAAGCAAACAAGGCCTGGCGGGCCTTGTCGTCCCGCATCGAACTTTTATAGCCCTTTATAGCCAATAAACAAACATCCGTTCATCACGTCATGACTGTGTGGGGGTGGTCATATGGATAACTGGGCTAGAGGACAGTTTACTGTACAGTCCTGTCGAGAATTGCTTGCCTTGGTAACAACCCGCCAGCCAAACCACATGCACATGTCAAATAATTCCAGACCCAAACTAAATTTCTTTGGAGGACTGTTAGAAATAATATAACTTGTGTCGGTGGACGTGTGATCCGTCTAGTTTGCGGGAGATCGGAGTTCGAATCCCAAATAGATGTACTGAATGTTTTCCCACTGATCAATCCCCGCACACGCGGGTACATTTATTTTAAATTATAACTTCCTAATATCTACCCCACTACTCACTCCGGTGGTCGGACAGTCTAAGGCGTCAGTCCCGCAATATACTGGGCTTCTAATGAAGGGGACATTGGGGGTAAAATCCCTGTCAGGTGTACTTTTCCTAAATGATTTTTCACTCTCGCTTTCAACGTGCAAATGCGGGTACACATTTCACTAAATTCAACCTTCCTCATCCTTAAAACTTTAGTGTAATTATTTCATATGCGTTTAGTTTGGACGGGTAGTAAGACGCGGTGGAGGGAAAAAAAGAGAATAATATATTTATTATTATATTAAGTTTGTTGAGTATCCGGATTCGATCCTAGGTCATTCCGGTCACGTAAAATATTGTGTGGGCCCCGAGCCATTCGGAACTGACTGCTGCAATCGTCTTACTTCATTAATAATAAAAACATCCCTGAGACTCTCACAAAGAGAATGAGAGTATTCTCTTTCTCTCTCTCTCTCTCTCTCTCTCTCCCTGTTCTCGGGAAAATTACATTCCTCGCATTCCTCCTGGCTTAAAGAATGCACAAATAAATCCAGTGGCGGCTGCAGAATTATTCCTCATATCGGACGGCGCGACGCGCGGCCGCCTCGGTTATTACTGTCGGAGAGAGAGAGAGAGATGAAAGACACGAGTCCCGTTCAAACCGTTAACAAGAGACGGAGAAATCCGTTCAATTTCCCCTGACCGGTGCGTCTCCGTTCAGAGACTCGTGGGTGACATAAGGCTGGGGTTCGACTGTCAGTGAGATCGATTTTTAAAAAATCATGTGATAAATTAAGGATCTGGAGAGTGGGTGTTGTGTGTGCTCTGAAACTAAGCTTAGGATTGCCACGCACCTGGAAATCACAGGAAATTTCACAAATACGCTAAAATAAATACTAGAATGTTTGTGAATCTGTAATATTAAACTAACTAACCCGCCCCGGTGGCCTAGTTGACTAACGTGCTAGTTTCGTGTTGAGCTAGACTGCTGAGGACGGGGAGATCGAGGTTCTAATCTCGGTCGGGTGAACTAGGGGTGGTTTTTCATAAATGGTTTTCCACTCTCCCTCCACGCAAGTGCAGGTTCACTTCCTCTAATTCAAACTTCCAAATTCCTAATCCATTAGCGTAATTAGTACCTAAAGTGTATAACCCGAACGGGTAGTAAGACGCGGTGCTAATATTATTATTATTATTATTAATATTAAACTAAAAGTAGGTCTTTGTCTAGTATAACAAAAGCTAAACAAATAAGCCGACCCGTCGCCATTTATTTCTTCTTGACACTTTGGGCTGAGTAACAAAATCAAGGTCCGGTCATGATGTTTTAGACATGAATGTCATGACTTCACAATAATCTACTAATATCTAAAGGTCTCCTCCTGGGTAACGAAGGGGCGACCATGTAAGTTAGTCCCACTTAGTTGGGTCTTGGGCCAATGTTTTCCAAAATTAACGAGAACATGTTGTTGTGTTTGTCTCTCCGAATATAGCACACGGGTTCACATCTTCATGGTTGTTATAACTACACTTTGAAAAGAATCGGTTGAATGTTCTTTTAGATATCTTTAAAAGCGTTATGGGATTGGTCCATAAATTTACAAAAACATAGCGGCTTTAACAGATTTAACTAAATATTTTCTACTCAGGAGTTCTTTCTTCGAACATGTGTGTTTTTATTATGTCTGACATAATTTCTGTTCCAGAAGGACTGTATATGAATTTTGAAAATGTTAATATTTTAGTGATAAAAATTTAATGTAAGCTAATGAGCAGCACTGCTATTTTAAACAAAGCAATGTAAGCTAATGAGCAGCACTGCTATTTAAACAAAGCAATGTAAGCTAATGAGCAGCACTGCTATTTTAAACAAAGCAATGTAAGCTAATGAGCAGCACTGCTATTTAAACAAAGCAATGTAAGCTAATGAGCAGCACTGCTATTTAAACAAAGCAATGTAAGCTAATGAGCAGCACTGCTATTTTAAACAAAGCAATGTAAGCTAATGAGCAGCACTGCTTTTTAAACAAAGCAATGTAAGCTAATGAGCAGCACTGCTATTTAAACAAAGCAATGTAAGCTAATGAGCAGCACTGCTATTTAAACAAAGCAATGTAAGCTAATGAGCAGCACTGATATTTAAACAAAGCAATGTAAGCTAATGAGCAGCACTGCTATTTTAAACAAAGCAATGTAAGCTAATGAGCAGCACTGATATTTAAACAAAGCAATGCAATAACAAAAGGTCACATAGCTCGCACACGATAAAATGCTTGTTTTTTTACTGAACTAATATTTTTTAGAACTGCGTCTTACTACCCGTTCGGGTTACACGCTTATGTACTAATTATGCTAATGGTTTTAGGGATTAGGAAGGTTATATTTATAGGAAGTGTACTCGCATTTGCGTGGAAAGTGGAAAACCGTTTTGGAAAAAACACCCTTAGTGCACCTAACCGAGATTCGAACCTCGATCTACCCGTCATCGGCAGTATATTCTACTGCGAGAGTAGCGTGTTAGACCATGCGGCCACCAATGTGGGTTAGTCTTTATTCCTCTTTATAACGAAAGTGACCCAACTATCTACACTTACCGAGGGTAGAGACTGTCAACCCATTTTGACCAAAATAGAAGTCATTTATGCGAACACGAGCCCAATCTTGACTTGTCACTCCCCCTCTTTCATTTATAACCCCCCCCCCCATTTCCGCCCCACTGTTAATTAACTAAGCTGCCATAAGCACTCATTCATTACATCCCATAAGGCACGATGAATAATTCATTTGCCTATCAAAATAATAATAGAGGGAGTTTTAATCAAAATTGTATTCGTTATTGTGCGGGCTGATAGAATTAACGGGCGCCATTGGGGAATTGTTCAAACCGTAAAAATGAAAGATCAAGAAAGAATATAATGAAGTAATTTATATGAAGAAATAATTTGCATGTCTTTTCTAGGACATTGTGTTCTCGTCCTGGGCTGCCTGTTCATACCGCGGTGCATGATGGGTGCTTATTCGCCAAATAGGACTGGACCATCGTGGGTCTATGACCTTTTATATCGGACACCCCCACTCTATTCTCCCTTCATACAAAAATGTAACGTGGATAAATCCTGAATACTAAGAGAACTCGTAGTGTTACATTGTGTAGGTATGACGTCATTGTCTACTCTCAGTATTTGCTCGTGAAGTATGGCTAGTATATAATATAATCTATTGCGTTAGTTTGTAAACAAATTGTGTCCTATTCATCTTTCGTTCGCACGACCATAAGACCTTGATATTGACAGTAATAAAATGTCCGGAAACAATTACTGCAAGTACACGATCATTACACCTTCAAAAGACGGCTGAGGGAAGAGAGCTAAGCAGTAGGCCTATGTCCAAGGGGCAATCGAGAATTCCACCGCGATCAAACTCCTGGAAACATCACAGGGAAACAATTTCATTTTAAATACAACCCAATCAACTGTACAGTTAATTATATTGTCAAACGATTTCCGATAAACGGATTAGTATTAGCTTTAAATGTTGTCTTTGTCAACAAAATTAATTGGATTTCTAAATTATACTATTCAAGTATTTGTATCATTTTAACTAGAAAAAAATATATTTAATTCAATATTTAAAAAAAAATTCATCATAAAACAGGAAATAATCCTTCAAATTTTAAAACACATTTGGGAATATTAAAACAAGAATTTATGAGCTAAAAGGGGTATAGTATAATATATTTAATATGATTTGCATTATTTCTAAACCCCCCTCCTCCTCCAAACATGATCATGTGTGTATGACACTGAAGGATAATTAAGTCGTGATTGGACTGTCGAGGGATTTGATGTAAGAGTCCTTTTTCATCTGCAGGACTCTACAGGACTCGCTCTTGATCGTCCACAGAACCGGAAACTCACGATAAACACTGATAGAATCTGCATGGACTCTACAGGACTCGCTTTTGATCGTCCACAGAACCTGAAACTCACGATAAACACTGATAGAATCTGCAGGACTCTACAGGACTCGATTTTGATCGTCCACAGAACCGGAAACTCACGATAAACACTGATAGAATCGTGTAGAAAGTATTTCCCTGCCAGTAAGATCCATCACGTTCAAACTCGCATGTCAATCATTGTCATGGACACCATATGCCCTCTTTTCTCCGGGCATGTTCTAATTTTCACAATGAAATGTGAGTGTGGTCGGATTTTTTTAACGTGAAATTGTCCAGAAGATATCTTTCCAATAAAATAAAAGTCATATATATGCATATAATAATATTTAAGGTATGGTTTCTTATAATTGGTTCATTTTAAAAAGATCCTCATCTTGCGAAGGCAGTGAAAGAAGCTAATCCCTGATTTCTGTTGGAAGAACACCTTAGAAAGTTCAAACATATTTCCTCGCAGCCAATATTGATAACATTTAAACCCGCCCAGGTGGCCGCATGGTCTAACGCGCTACTATCGTGTTAGTTTAGACTGCCCAAGACAACAAGGAGATCGGGGTTGGATCCCTGTCGGGTACATTAAGGGTGGGTTTTCACTCTAATGCGGGTGCACTTCCTCTAGATTAAACCTTCTTAATCCTTAACACATTTATGTAATTAGTGCATAGGCGTATAACCCGAACCGGATCGGGTAGTATGATGCGATACTAGAAAGAGATAACATTATTTAACTATTTTAGTTGTGTGTTGTGTTATGTTATAGGTATTTATAATATCTATCAAAAGTTACAGCTGCCAATAACATGGCTTGATGTATGAATATATTAAAATTGTTTTAGTAACTTTAGTACCTATCAGATTCTGTTCCTCAAACCAAAACGATATTACACCTGACTGGTTTCATGAGACGTTTCATGGTCGTCGCTAGAAATACCGTGTTTTCATTTAGCATCAAGTTACTCCCCTGTGCACACATGTCTGTTTGTCAGTTTGTCAGTAACTATATTGGCTTAGGGGGCTGTTACGATGAATGGGGAAGACTTTGTTACTGTGGAGATCATTTAAACACATCGTTTTGGGACTCGCATATCCTAGAAATCATGTCACTTTTGTACTTTGATAGAAAATAAACAAGTTTTTTGAACCTGCCCTCTTTTTATACTCTCACAAATATTGTATACCTGATCATTGTCCAAATATTCAAACTGTTTGAAATCCATCATATATGATCATGGCATGTCAATCACCTTCCTGCACAGCCATTCACGATCATTCTTGTATGTCGATCACGACAACTGTGATGCGCACATGATCATGTATGGGTTCATCAAAGTAATAATAAAATTGTTAAATTGACGCAACATTTAAAAGTGTCCGTAGAGTTATCCCGCTAACAGCTACTCTCATTATTCCTCTATTCTTTGCTACATTGTATCTAGCTTCTCTCTCACACAACAGTTAACTATAACAAATTAACCACTTAGCTAAAACAAACATGTAGCACAATACCTCCACCAGGTCCAGAGACACTAGAAATATAATTATCATTAATTAACAAAAGGAGGTATTTACTGGAACACATGTTCTGTTGTGTGTTCTCATTTAGTTTAATTACATGGACTTACAGAGATGGGCTACCGACAAACATAGAGATGGGCTACCGACAAACATAGAGATGGGCTACCGACAAACATAGATTATCCATCTGACAAATTACACACACAATAATGTGATGAACGAATAAAACAAATATGTTTATTGATCTTAGAGCGACTCCATGGAAGGAGAAAGTTTACTGGTACAGTCCTGTCGAACCTTAGTTGACTCGTCAAAGACACACGAGTGTGATTAGAAAGTTCGCGTCAGATTGTTTAGTTAAAACACATACCTACTCCTAGAATGAGTTGTCTGAATGTTCTTGTTTGTTTGTTTTCAGGTAAGTACCCCAATAAGGAGAGACGGGACACCACAGGTGAGTACATGCTGCTTTGTAATATCTTGCCTCGCCGTCAGTGTGAATCTACCTTTAACATTGTCACGTGTATAATGGTGTATGATGTAGCTTGTCTCATCTTTGAAGTCGACCTCACACAGAGATATAATTTTAGCTATTTAGGTTCTAAAACCTGCTTTATAATTTGTTTTATTTTTCAAAATGGTTTTAACAGATGTATCTTACAACAAATGGTGTTAATTTCTAATTATTCGAATACTTGTGGTGTTTCTTGGGGCTACACCCCGCGGTATGTATCCTTTGAGAGTTAAGATATTGTGTTGATTACAACCCAACCTTGTCGGAACATTGGCTGGCAGTGTCTTGTTGTGGATATTTCACCAGGAACTAATATTTGACGACGGTCACACGGAGATGTGTCAACAATAACTACCCAGCCTTGTTAAATCAGGAGAGAATATTTTAACACATAAGGAATCATTAAATTAATTATCATAGAATTGTCCATTAACATTAAATATATTAAGAGTGGGAACTTTTGATTTGTAACAACATGACAGGAGACATCTTGATTACATACTGACGATGTGATGTAATATCAGTGAAGTGCATCTAGGGACGACATTGGTGTGTTGTATTATTGTATATGAAGGCTCTCACGTGACTATGAATTACACTATAGAGCATTACAAAATGTTACACAGCTATTCCCGGACCTGGTAATTATAGTAATGAGGTGTTTTATAAGCAGTTCAAACTGTTCGCTCCGTTACTCACACTAACATCTAGAGAAGAGGTGACATTTAGAGGAAATGTACCAGCTAGAAACAAGCCGTGAATACCCAGGGACTTGTGCACAATCTAGTAAAAATGTTCTTTCGAGCCAGGGTTTGATAACCGCGGGACTAAGAGAGCTCATAATTCCTTTTTTATATTTCTCACTTGGACCGAAACTAGAACACCCCCTTTTCCCCTCTCCTGGTGAGCTATTCTCTCATCAATCACTGATATTCCTTGGTGAGATCACTCGGAATTATTCCGGTTTCAAGTATNCCCCCTCGTTCACATGCAACTACGTAACTTGTTACTCTACTCTCGGGATCAAAGGCGCGTAACCGCTCTCTTTTGTTCAACATGGAACACAATTACGTGGGAAAATGAAATAAGTGCAATTAATCATATTAGAGGAATATTTTGATAAACTTTCCCTTAAGGTCACTGCCTACTTTGGGGGAAGATAAATAACCATTGAGGTATTAATTATGTTAATGTCAGTTCTAAACATTCTCAACTACTCAAACAATTATCCTTAATAATCTTAGAATGTTCTGTTGTGACATACTGATACCTCACACCTCCATTTTAACTTAACTATATTTTGAAATTGCCAACCATTACTTAGATAACGCGGGGTTTCTGTACGTCTGTAATACGTCTCTGTGCTCTGGTAGGCGGGCACCTTAACATCATAACAATAAACTTTAACTGCAGTTTATCAACAGTTTTTATATTTATAGTCAAAATATCGTTGACAATAAAGTGTTTAGTATGTATGAAAGTGTTTAATTACATGTTTGTAAGGGTGTATTTTACATACACTTAAAAAGGTGTTTATTTAAACGAAAGTAAGGTTAATTTTGCAAAACAAACACATTCCACGCATAAAATAAACACATTTGAAATGTTATGAGTCTCCAGAGCTAATTTAAATTTAAGTATAAATAATAGCTTCTTTGTGCAAGCTGTAAAGTAATTAGTCTAGAAGGAAATGTGTTCAATGTGGAATCTCTAAATCAGCTCTTAAGATAAGTCTTTTACTAAAAGACTAAATAAAATAGTTCCAGTACTTAGAAGATACAAATGGGTGAAGTAAATATAAAGGGAGATAAAAAGTATCACATTGTTTTAATGGAGCAATGTATAGCTTTCAATTAAGCTTTTTTTCTAAAGATAACTAAACAATTGTAACGACCTTTTAAATAAACGTAGATGTTAGTATAAAAAGATATAGTAATAAAATTATCTTGCTCTCCAATACAAATAATGCTTTATTAATATTTAACGGCTCGTTACTATTTCTATTTTCTACCATGTTTAACAAATGATATATTAACAGTAATTCCGTTATGTTTACCATGTTTTCTAAATGTGAATTAGACCTTACTCTGGTTATAGTTTATTGTAATCTATTTGCTTACACTTGTTATACTATTCATATCAAAAACAGATAGTTATTTTGTTGTATGAATGTTTTCGTGATGTTTGGTCCAACATGTGTTGTTAGCATTTCATAGGTTTGTGTTATACTAGACCTAGACCTAGACCTAGACCAGCAGGGACTAGCTCGTCTATTGGGGAATACAACATTACGCCTGTAAGTAAGGAGTACTGGGTTGTATTCCCTGTAACGACAGTCATATTTGTGTTTATAAGAGTTATCACGTGCACTTTTCTGAGCCGACTGATCATATCAGCACACGGGAATTTCTATGGGCGAGAGAGAAAGGGCCTACCAATTTGGCCGGAAAGGTATGTTCACATACCTTCCAGGGTTCAATCACACGTCACAATCAACATGAGACCGATGACTTTATTTCCCCTCCGAAGGAAATTGTGCTACGGGTTTTTAACGCTCAAGAGAGATTCGTCGACCCCGATTAGGTTTGAACCCACGAACATCTCGCAAACCAGATAGAATGTTCTTGACGTTTGGACCACGTGCCCACCGATGCGGGTTAAAAACTCTAAACTAAAATCAAAGGTGTATAAAAAACCAATACTTGTGAACTTCTTTATGTAAGCACAAGTTGGTTCATTGACACAAACGATCACGTTCTGTGTCAGCTTGAGGACCAAAGTATTGGAACATAATAAAGAAATTAGCTTAACCTAAGTTCGTAAACAAAATATTCAAAAACGGTCCCCGGTGTTGATGTTGGGTTAACTCGCGCATATCCTCAGTACCGGGAATTCCCCTCCAAACCATTTCCTAATACTTCCACAATTTACATTTTGTAGGCCTAGATATTTCCAAAGTGGTATTTAATTGATAGAATTCCTAGGATGCTGACACATTTACTTTTGTAGCTCGCACTCCTGTCTCTGTCTTAGTAGGCAGGGGTTTATATCTGACATAGGGGAGTTTTAACCATTAGTGATCTTCTTGTGCATTTCCTTAAACCTTTCCCTCGTCATCCTTATACCAGAGCTGGGTGCAGATAATATAAACATACCATTGCGGGCAGTTTCCTCCCTCCTCATCCTTATCTCCTTAGCTTATAGCCCGATACTCTGGAATGCGAGGTGTAGTTGTGCTGTTGTTGCACCAAGTCTTGTCCAGGCTGTTCTGGCTTTTAGGGGATTGAGGGGGTGTGCGGGGAAGGGGAAGAGTTTAATCTTTACCACGCCACTGGAAGGACCAACACACCCCTCTCCCCTCAGTCCTCGCCATTGTTCAGGCGATATTGCTTCAGATTTCACAGAGAAGTTAACAATAGTTCAATGCAGCGTGATCCACGATAAAAACAACACACACACACCATTACCACGGCTCCTACCCCGTCTAGATGTTGGGGTGGTATTAGCTGGTAACAGGAAACTATCTCAGTGAAACAAGATATTTTCACCCAAAATACTTAGTTTGTGACCCACGCAGGTCAAAGGTATCGGACTTGTTATGGGGAGGTCAGGGTTCGAATTCCGGCCGGGCGAACAATTGTCTCGTTCTCCTTCCTTGAAAATGAGGGTGCACTTCCTCTAATTTCGTCCGCCTTCATCCCTACCCCATTAGTATAAATTTTCTTTTAGTTTGAACGGTTGTTGAAACACGTGGAACGATAAAGATAAAAATTACTAAAATGGTTGTAATTAGAAAGTACGGTTTTAGTTTTGGACGAACACGAGACAACGATAGGTAAATTTGGGTAAAACCACTTTTTATCGAAACCTAATCTTAATTTTAGCTACAAATCTCGAATCTTGAATCCTATAAAATAAAAAAATATGTAATAAAAGGGCATCATAATAGCTCAAGTTTAATGAATGTACACTTCGTATATACTTAAAGGTAGCAGTCTTACCTTGACTGATTACACTATGGCTCTATCTTGTAAGCTACACCATAGTGGAACAAAGCGAGGTAATGTCCTTAATACCTTTCAGGATAAGCTAGGGGTTCATAATTTGTTAATTTGTTGATTGTGATCGTTGACTAATTTAATTTTCTATTTGGTTTAAGCTCAAGAGAATTGAGAAGCCCTAACTTAGCAATTAAAGCTGTATTACTATTATTACGGGCCCTTTTGACCGTTGTATTCACAGCGTAAACTCTAAATTTGCTAAATTTAACTTTTATCACGAAAGAAGTCAAACCAAGCTTTTTAAGGAGCTACCATGTAATTAAGAACTTTTAAGAACTATATGTTATTGATTAAAATATTTTTTAAATATGTTTCTTTTTATTGGCCTTAAATTAAATGAATTTTTATTTTAATCATTTACTTCACTGAATCAACTAAATTGCTACATTTGATAATTGTAATGTTTGTCTTATGTCAGCACTAAAGTAAAGGAAATTGAAATTATTGTAATAGCTCTAAAAATTGAATTCAAAATTGAGACAAAACTTGAATCTGATGTGTTTTCGGGTCCTTGAGCATCCTCTAAGGATTCAATGCTACAACCAATATCTTCTGCCTATTTTCCGGGTCAATGTTGTGCCCTCTCCCAATGACCTATGACCCGGGGAAATAATTGATGCTGGTGGGTAATGACCCCCCCCCCCCTCGCCCCCACCAAACCAGATATCGAGCTGGGCTAGTAGTGACCATATGATGGACCGTGAGGATTGGGAGGACTTCTTGCACCGGGAATGTATGTCAAACAAACCACGGGCCCTTAGTTTACCCTGAAACGTAGCAGCTTGCCTTGATTTGTTCCACTATGGTGCAGCTTATAAGATAGGGCCATAGTGCAATTACAGCAAGTAGACCCCCTGACGGTAATGTACCCCATCCGTGATGCTTCCTTTCAAGCAGTACAGACCCTCCATGTACTGAGGGCAGCACGAAACCTACCCCAGGTCAGATTTACACACGTCCATCACAGATTCTGTCTTGAAATGTGAATGAACACTGGACGATGCCTAGATAGCCCGGTGGTAGAGCAGTGTCGTGTCAAACCAAGGTAACAGGGTTCGATTCCTGTGCCCAGGTGTCATTTGTCGAATTTATACTTTGTCCTCTCTCTGCCTGAGATGTTCGGCACAGGAGAACCAATCAAATCTCAGAACCAACCATCTCACCTCAGTGCGCATGCGCTGTAGAGCTAGAACGAGCAGACGGCTTCACTGTCCGTTGTGAGAAGGTTTGTAATAACCCGTTAATGTAAACTTTGTTTATCGATGTATTGGGTTGAGCCAAGACACAGCGTTATAGTTTGTGAACATACATCGGGAGAATGGTCTAGAATATGTGTTTTATCAACTAGACAGTAAAATATGTTGGTAATGAGCTGTTTAAAGTTAGCGTTGCAATGCATCTTGGGTCAACTTAGGACAGTGTGCGAATTACTGCGCAGAGTCTGGTCTCTATTTTCAGTGAAAGTGTGATTCAAGCTTTAAACCGTTTATTTGATATTGTACTCACATTATACAGTAATTGATAAGGAAGTATTATTGAAGGCTTTTGATCAGTTTTTAAATGACCTTAATAATGACTAGATCAAATAAGAAATATTTCCAGAACTTGTGGCTTCAGTGACTTCCATCACTGTTAGGTTGAAAGTGGTATTTAAAGAGCACTTTCTAAACCGACTGTTTATATCAGCACACGACTTACAGACTAATTCAATACATTCCAGAACGTACACATCACCCAGCTCCCTCATCTAACTCATCATTCTTCATCCTGGAGTCGAACCCGGGACTCCGAGCTCAGCTGACAGTGATAAGGTGCCGGACTCTGGATTTTATTAAATTACATGTTGAGTGATTTTAATTGATAAGTTTTACTACCGTTCCCTGGGGCTGGTCAAATGGGGCACTGAGTCTAGTACCGTAAATAGTCAGTGAATTTATCTTATTCACGTTTGGAGCAACGCGTACAACTAAACAAGCACCCGTTTCGGTGGCCGCATGGTATAAGGCGTTACTCTCGCAGTAGACTAGACTTCCGATGACGGGGAGATCGAGGTTTGAATATCTGTTGAGTCTATTGAGGGTGGTTTTTCCAAAAATAGTTTTCCCCTCTCTCTATCTTCCCACAATGTTGGGTACAATTCATCTAAATATAACCACCCTAATCGCTAAAACCATTAACGTAATTAGTACATAAGTGAATAGCCCAAACGTGTAGTAAGAAGCAGTGCTAAATAAAATAATAATTAAATATTAAAGTTTATACTATGTAAACAACTTAATAGGTGATTAAAACATGCTTAAATGAGTTGTTTGGTGAACATCCAAACATTAGCACTGTACTCAGTCGCGGGTTTTGTCTGAGACTGTACATGGTGTGGTGAATGGGGCAAATAAGTTTCCTGTGTGATAATACAATCAGTGATGTACCTCTTTACACTTCAATAAATTCACAGACCAGACTCTAATATGGACAGGTCGAGTTCGAGACTCTGTTGGAGTGTTTATCCAACATCACTGGTATATAGGTAGGCCTACATTTTGTCACCGCGTCTTACTAACCGCTTGGGCTATAAACATATGTGATAATTACGCTAATGTGATTAGTAAGGTTGAATTTAGAGGAAGTGTACTCCTATTTGCGTAAAGGGAGTGGAAATCCATTTAAGGAAAAAACACCAAATTCACCCGACCGGGATTCGAACTCTGATCAGGCCGTCATCGACTCTAAAGACTATTGGGAGCGGGATGCTTTAGACAGTTAAATAAGTAATAGGTTGTTTTTTGTCCAACTTAGTTAAAAACAATGTACTTGCTAATCCCTAGTATATTTTTTAAATGACTGTCTATACATAATTTAATTATAACGTAATATTAGAACAGCATTAAAAATTAATATTATTCATTAAATAAACTACGTAGGACGTGGTTTTAATTATTTTTCAAAATAATGAGCTTACAAAAGTTGAGAGCAGTAAAAGGTGTCGCTGACGTTTTGAAATCCCGCATTATTTAATAAATTGTTTGATATTTTTCCAAATATTGTTTTCGACAAAATGTAGGCAAAAATTATCGGCAGGTTTTTGATCAGTTAAATGTTTAAATTTTGAGAATAAAGTTCAAAAAATTAAATACACTCTACGCTAAAATGTGTTCTTGTGAGATTAAAGCAAAAGTTTATAAACCTAGATCTAGGTTTACTCTATCAATTAAAGTCGTGTTTTGTCAGGGTCACAACCCACTTTTACAAGATAATGTGGAATTCTTTTAACTGGCCAGAACTTTCGCCTACATTTTGGTGAAATAAAATTTAAAAATATCAAACAACTTAATAAATAATTCGGGATTTCCAAACGTCTGCACCGCTTCTCAATGCTCGCCCATATAGTGCTTCTCAATACTCGCCCATATAGCGCTTCTCAGTCCTCGCCCATATAGCGCTTCTCAATCCTCGCCCATATAGCGCTTCTCAATGCTCGCCCATATAGCGCTTCTCAATGCTCGCCCATGTAGCGCTTCTCAATGCTCGCCCATGTAGCGCTTCTCAATACTTGCCCATATAGTGCTTCTCAATACTCGCCCATATAGTGCTTCTCAATACTCGCCCATATAGTGCTTCTCAATACTCGCCCATATAGCGCTTCTCAATGCTCGCCCATATAGCGCTTCTCAATGTTCGCCCATATAGCGCTTCTCAATAGTCGCCCATGTAGCGCTTCTCAATACTTGCCCATATAGCGCTTCTCAATGCTCGCCCATGTAGCGCTTCTCAATGCTCGCCCATATAGTGCTTCTCAATACTCGCCCATATAGCGCTTCTCAATGCTCGCCCATATAGCGCTTCTCAATGTTCGCCCATATAGCGCTTCTCAATAGTCGCCCATGTAGCGCTTCTCAATACTCGCCCATATAGCGCTCCTCAATGCTCGCCCATGTAGCGCTTCTCAATGCTCGCCCATATAGCGCTTCTCAATAGTCGCCCATATAGTGCTTCTCAATACTCCCCCATATAGTGCTTCTCAATACTCGCCCATATAGCGCTTCTCAATACTCGCCCATATAGCGCTTCTCAATGCTCGCCCATATAGCGCTTCTCAATGCTCGCCCATATAGCGCTTCTCAATCCTCGCCCATGTAGCGCTTCTCAATAGTCGCCCATGTAGCGCTTCTCAATACTCGCCCATGTAGCGCTTCTCAATGCTCGCCCATATAGCGCTTCTCAATACTCGCCCATATAGCGCTTGCCCTTAAGGTAAAAATGTATCAATATTTCAAATTTATTTTAAAATGTATCTTTATTTTGTAAAGGATCAAACTGATTTCCTCCTTTAATTTAGGTCTGTAGATTATCTTGACTGTAATTAACTAAATACCCGGCCGGTGTAATGTGTGGTACCAGACTAGTACCGATATTCCTCGCTGTATGTAGCTAATGGACCTGGAGATTGATAGTGTCACCACCACACACGTTGTCACCATTGTCACTTGTGCACGTGACAGAGACGGATTCACTCCATCAAAAGCTTTTCTTGAATCAGTAGAGAAAAAAATCAATTAACTTCTTTAAAATAAAATAAAAATTGAGTTTTCTTTTAATAATTTTACGTGCCTCGACCTAATAAACTTAAAATACGACATAGTGGGGTCTTCAGAAGGTTTTATAATCCTAAACTACGACTAATTTTAAATTGGTGTAAAATTGTTCTAAATATTTGACAAAGATTAACGAAGTTCATCAAAACCTTATATTTTTATTATTATTATTATTATTGCCCGTTTGGGTTACACTTCTCTGTACTAATTATTCTGTGTTTTAGGAATAAGAAAGATTGAAATTAGAGCAAGCGTGCCCGCATTTGCGGGCAGAGAGTAGAAAGCAATACACTTGACTGGGATCAAAGCCCGATCTCCCCATCATCGGCAGTCTAATCTAACATGAGAGTGACGCCTTAGACCATGCGTCCACCGAAGTGGGTAAAACCTTTTATTGAATCAAAAGAAATAAAATATCTATTTTTAAAAATATCTTGCGGCTTCTTTTAACTGTTTTATGCACCTTGGCCTAATTAAGTTAAATTATGACATTGTGGTTATTACGATTCTAATAGTAATATACTAATATTGTAATTATATTACTCTTAGTATCGTATAGTCGTATGGTGTGAGTATAATTGTTCAGTAAATTATAGCTACATATCAAGCTGGAGACTTACATTGTGATAGTGTTAGCTGAACACCTTATGTTATCAGTTGTGATATCATACATTTATATCTAATGGTTGGTAGCATTGTGTTCATCAACACACACACAAAAAGTAGATTCTATTCCCGTGTATATATTTGTGAAAGAATCGAGAAATTGTTTATTGCAATAATAAAATAAAAATGTTATTTCCAAACACAAACTGCATTATAAAAAATAGGCTTGAAAATATAACAATACAATACTAGAAATATTAATATAGCTTTATGTGGCTGGTTTAAAAAACATACGATTAAAAATAAATGGTATGTCGTACTTTTGATTAAATTTGCCTTTTTGTCTGTTTTAAAAATAATTGTTTCACAAACATTATTTGAATGTAATACATTTACAAACTCGTGTATTTCGTCAGAATCTGCTGAGTTTAATCTTCCGTTCCTCACTGTTATAATGTTATATTGCTTTCGGAAGGGGGTGAAGGGTGATAGGGGGGGGGGGAGACCGCCTTGACCAGCGTTACCAACGTCACGTCACGTTCGAACTAAACTTCTCTCCACCGGCTTTGCTCAGTCAGCGCTGATTGCACGACAATGCCTCGTAATTAGAGCATGAAGATTCGCGCGAGCTGTTTCCTTTTGCTGGCCAGATGTTTATCTCTGTCTGTCTATCGTTACCTTTCTCCATTTGTCTCTCCAAGTCCCTCGGCCTTCTCTGCGTCTATCTGGCCGGCAAAGGTTGGTATTCCTGGCCGCCGAGACGCGTCTCTGGAATTCAGAAATACTGAGCTACTTAAGATGTAAGTTTTTACTTTAATTAATGGATCACTTCAAAATTATAAGCCTTACATGTTTGATTCTAAAGTTTTAAAAATAATATTAGAGCTAACCCGTTTTTAAAGACGTTTAACGTGAAGTGTTGGAGCTTTAAAATGAAAGTAAATGTTTAGAAGAATAGATCTAGCTTTCCTCAAACAAATTGATCAATTTTTAACAGGGTCAAAACAGGGCACTTTAAGATGATTGAGGGGTTATTTCAGTCGTTTTTGAGATTAAAAGATACCCTTAAGATAATAAATACCTCAGTATGATATTTCCCTTCAAGTAATACCTTTACAACCAATATAAATACTGCATTCCAAAACGTCTGGTTCGAGCTGTATTATCTACCTAGGTTAGGTGTTATTTGGTTTATTTCCTGTTGTCTCAGAGTAAATCTTCATCATTGTGCTAGCATCTAGTTCAGTCGTTACAGGGGACTAATTGCTCGGTATTTGGCCTCAAAAAAACCCACCGCGTCCTAACCTCACTCCCAGTTCTAACAAACACAAAACGAGTACAAACTAACAACAGAGTTTAAGTTATTCATGGTCTGAGTGTAATGTAATTCCACTCCCCCCTCAACGATAACGATGTTAGGTTCGACTTTGCGGGACGGGATCAGCTCGTCTTTTGTTTGGGTTGTACTCGCCAGAAGAGGAGAGCCATTGTATATTCATTCATAGCGGGTAAAAATATGCGTGTAACGTTTTCCTTATAAAGGTTTGAGTTTAATTCCAAATAACCGTCATTTGAATGTCCAAATAAGGCAGGAAAAGTCCAGAGTAAGCCAGTATGTGTTTGTGTAAGCGTCGCATATGTTATAGTATGTCCACACACGTGAACTAATAATAATTCGTGTGTGTTGTAGTTATTGTATGTAATGTTTGTTTCAACGCAAGCGTTATTTGTTAGCGGCTTGATTTAAGTATTCTGTGCACCGCGTCTTACTAACCGTCCATACTATCCTCATACTCACACTAAGGGAAAGGGTACGATTTAGATAATATGTACTCTTATTTGCGTGGAGATAGAGGGTGAAACCATTTAGAATACACTCACTAAGACAGTCGAGATGGACACCTTGTTCAGTTCAGGATGAAAGGGATAATATTAGGAAATGCACCCGCACTAGTATGGAGAAAGTATGGGGAAATCGTATTGATTTGTCACGTCTTTTACCGCAATGCACTCATTTGAGATAAAAACGACTTCTCGTCACTGGTGACGTTGATCTAGTTAGGTACAAGTCTGACGCATTAGACCACGTGATCACCAGTACGGGTTTGCATGTTCTGTTCCCACGGGATATCGGAAGACAGTTTAGCAGGGCTGGGCTCGTGGGTTGTTACCGAAACATACAATACTTGACGGGACTGTACTAGTAAACATTATCTCCCGTTTATTATTAAACTTGCCACAATAAAACTAATAAGTATTGCATTATTGTGTGTGTGGTTGGTGAGGTGGGGAGATAATCGCTTACAGGTACAGTCCCCGTAAAGAGCTACTTGCCCTGGTAACAGCCCACGAGCTACCCTGTACATTTCTCAGGTACAGTCAGTTACAAGAGCCTCAATGTAATGTTCGTGTCAGTGTTTTCAACAGTAATTACGGGCCTGTAAGCAGGAGGAAATGTTTCAACCATATTTATATGGAAGCCCGAGAAGTTTTACGACTAATTCAATCAGCGTCATTAGATGACATATTTATTATAATTCTGTTTCGACCCGCTCGTTCAAATAATAAGGAAACGAGAGAGGAATAAGGCAGGGTTAAAAAAATAACTTAAACGCATTTATAAAATAAACCTCTTTTTTACATTACTGGGATTCACTAAGAAATATAAAAAATCGTTATAAAAACTGTTTTGAGAATAAACTCATTTAAAAAGGCTCAAAGTGGAAGCTTGTTCCGTAGTTGGTGGGGGTGGGGGTTGTATCATGGATTGAGGAAGGGGAAGATGCGAGAGTTGAACCTTCCTAGGGCTCTTTCAAAGGGAAACTTTACTTCCCCTCAGCCTGCGCTCTGTCGTAAAGTTCGTCCCCTCCCCTCATCTTGTTGTCTCTCTCTGTCACTCCTCTCTATCATACCGAGTGTTGAACTGGGCTAGCACGTAAGGAATGCCCGCTACGTTACGTAAGATCCGTAATATTATGGCTATAAGCGCTTCACACGGGGAGATGTGATTTTAACTCCCACCACGTGGGGTAGTTCCTTTGGATTGATCACTGTAATGCAGACTATACAGGGTGCACCAATTGATCGGACCTAGGGGGGAGAACATCGAGCCGGAACTTTCCTTTGCTCGCAGAATTTTGAATGGTGTTCAAATGTTAGACCTTTTATCTCTTATGACATCAATGTTTTAATTTCAAATTTAAAAAAAGCTTCTATGACTTTGTTCAAAATGGACTTCGCGAAAGGGTTTAACACGATAAAAATATTATTTGATGGTAATCTACCAATAACCTTTTTTTTAATAATGTTGTTCCAAGTTGCTCTAAGAATCCTACTGTACAGTATAAGGCCTTTCAGATGTCCAGTCGTGCGAAACTCGGTGCACACATCTAGTTCCAGTCGGTTGTTTTAGAATTGGACTGTACATTACTTGTTCCGGACACAAGTCAAAAGCGATCAATCATCGCTGTCTATTTTATTTTCCTGGTTGTGTGTGCTTAGAAGTGAACAGCAACTTTGATGAAATAAGTTTGTTCCAACAGGAATGTCTGCCCGGATAGATTGCAGTGAACTTAAGTTGGCGTTACAGGATGAAACTGTACCTAACTTCCGGGCCACACACTCGACGAACATGTAGAAACACCTCAAGACGCTCCGATATCCACCTTACATGTGTCTTACATCGTCATACACGTCGATAAAAGTATAATAATGGATTAAACTTCAGCGCCCGAGGATAAAGTAAATATATTAGGTATAAGAAAAGCTATTCAAACTATTATAAACTAACATATTTTAGATATATTTATTGTTTAGGAACATGACCTCTCACATTACATGACGAGAATAAATTTAGGATGCACGGAAACAAAGTACTTAGAAATATATTCGCTCCAAAAAGGAATGAAGATATTGAGAGTCTAGTGTAGGATTACATAATGATGAGTTGCATACCCTGTACTATACAGTATTAGGTTTATAATATCTCGTAGATTATGGTGGGCAGGGCATGCAGTAGGAATGAGAATCTAGAACCTTGTTCATAATGTTGACTGACAAACACAATGGGAAGAGATCTTGGGGAAGACCTAGACGCAGATGGGAAGATAACATTAGAATGGACCTGAATGAGATAGTGTAATGAGGTGGACTGGATAGAACTAGCTCAAGCTAAAGATAGGGTGTAATGAAGTATTTTATAATAAGTATCTATATCAAGTAATCTTTAAAAGTGAGTCCAGTTAAAATCCGATGAGCAAAAGCTGAGAATAAAGCCAAAGAGTAAAGTTGTGTAGCCTCCACATTGAAACAAAATGGCGTGCGTAAATTTTAACTATCCCATATGCTACCGGGACATGTGAGTTATATCCGTGCGAGATCTCGTTACATTTGGTTTTTACGTCAGAGAGAAACAGGCCAGCTAATTCCCATTCTTCAGTTATATTACCAAGGGAGGGTCTAACAGTAAATAATCATCGCCATATCTCACAGAAAAACACAATGGTTTGTGTTGTGGGGCTTTAATTTGCCGAGAATCTTCGGAGAGAGGAAATATTATGATCGTAAAAAAAATCTAATTAGAGATGTGTGTGTATGTCGATGTCTCATTATCCCCTTACCTCCCCCCCCCCAAAAAAAAGTGGTTTTTACGATGCCCTATGATTGTCTGTTTTATATTTGGCCTTGAGCCGAGACCATTTTACTGATAAGACTAAAACTTGGTATCTACGTTTTTAATAAGTTTACCCATAGGGATTTTGGGAAATCCATACGACTCTAAAATTAAGAGCAGTTAACTTATGGGTGTAACCTCGTTACAACAAGTAAACAATAAACGGTTGCATCGCTTACAACCCTGGCCCCATTTGACTCGTCTTAGCAAGACCGCGGCCTTACAACATTTCACGGCACTGTCTAAAACCTGACTGAATCGGGGTCCATGGTTCATTCCCCTTCGTGAGTACCGAGCAACGCCCAGAACAAAATAATAACGTTATGCAAGGGAGCAGGCAAAGGGATAAACAACCCTTAATATCATCCAGTTAAGAGTGGGCTAAGTGACAGAACAGTTAATTCAATACACGATTGTCCTTGTTTACACTCAAAAAATCCCAGCCTAACCTCACACTTCTCGGCATATTTTTGTAGGGTTTGCTAAAGTAAAAATTTGGGTGAAAATAACTCGAACTAATGACCTTACAAAAGAATATCATGAATTGAATTCTGCAATTAATTCTGCAGCGCTGGCGGCAACATCAAAGAACAGTGAGCGCTGGTCCACGCGTATGAACTATCTTATTTTTATATTAATATGTTAGAGGTGAGGAGGGTATAATTTAGAGAAAATATACCCACTTTTCCATGAAGAAAGAGTTATTATTATTAGCACCGCGTCTTACTACCCGTTCGGGTTATACGCACTTACGCTAATGTGTAATGGTAGGGTGATTGTGAGATAAAATGGAGGACCTACAGTTTAACGTGGAATCCGAACCACGGTGGCGACCTGGCATTCCACACATTCACAAGATGTCTTGTCTCAGAGGTGTAGAAAGGGTTTGGAAATCAGATAAATCTTTGCCCGGACCGAGGATTGAACCCCGGCCGCCAGCTCAGAAGTCTGACACCTTACCCCTAGACCACCAGGTCACCAAGAAAGAGTTGAAAACCATTGAGTAAAAATTCCTTAGTGGCCTTTATTAAAACTTGAAATTTGACAACAGTTTTAAAATAGTATATAAAATTAGTAACTGGCAATAAGAGACAGTAAAAAGGATTTTTATTGTTTTTCAAAGAGATCATTTTAATATCTAGCCTGTATATTTAGTGCTACGTATTTCTAATTTTTAGCACCGCGTTATACCTACAAGAGAATTACTACCCGTTCGCGTTATACGCCTATATACTAACTACGCTAATGTGTTTAGGGATGAGTAAGGTTGAATCTAGAGGAACTGCACCCAATTTTTCGTGGAGTGAGAGTGGAAAACCATTTATGAAAATCCACCTTCAGTCAATCGACTGGGGTGGAACCCCGATGAATGGTCTCGACGTTTAAGGTGTCAGGTGGAGAATGAAGCATATTTACTTAGTATGGTTTCAAACAGTTTCAGAATATTTCAGGAACGGGTGGTAAGCAGGAAGGACATATCGTTTAAGGTACAAGATCTAAGCCGTCAGGTATCAAGGAGTGGGTGGTAAGATGATGGTTACATCGTTTCAGGTACAAGATCTAATCTGTCAAGGTTTAAGGACCTGCTGGTAAGCAGGGTGGGTAGTAAGAGGATGGAGTGGAGCTGGATGGAATCAACATGGTTGTGTTCGTGCCAGACTACTCTTGCTCAGGATGGATATAAGAAGTTGTATGGCTGGAAGGAGGTAAGAGTACAGAATGGGGACTGGAAGTTGTGCAGATCAAGGCTGGGGGTAGGAAACTGGGAGGAGGGGGGCTTCAAGGGGGAGAACGACAAACACAGGGACATAAAGTAATCTTGTGAAATTAAGACGGTTAGGTTAGGTTAGGTTAGAGGAGAAAGTGATCCACCCAATTCAATGTGGTGGATCAATGTTAACCTTATGGGAGTAAGTGGTCCAGAACTATCATTTCAACCACTACTACTATACTTATAGCTTTTTTAGTTTTGAAATAACTGTTCTGTCACTTGAGCCACTCTTAACTGGATTCATCTCGATGTTTGTCGAGCAGTTGGTCCTCTCGTGTCGATCACTCTCTATCACTTTGTACTCCTAAACATGAGCTTGTCGTGTCTTTTATTTGAAATAAATTTTTAACAAACCAACAATTTCCGAGCTATAGCTAAGCTAATATATATTTAAATTGAGGTTTAGGAAATGGAAAGTTAATTGTTATGATCTTTGGTGAACAGAGATGTTTCCGTAACAATGTATATTATTTGGTGGAATATTTCTGCAGCGCTGTCTATTATTTGTTCACATATATTAAGAGTACTAAGTAACTATCTCTATTTTTAAGTCAAGGGGAAAGTCCGTGTTTTACTCAGTACTTGTTTCTCGGCGGAGTTAAGGCCGTTCCAAGTCGAGAGAGCATTTGGTGTCAACACACGCCGTGTTCCGGTGAAAGTTTGGTGACTGCTGAGTTATGGTGATGCTATGCGGCATTTGGTACGAGGCGCACATTATCTGTCTCGACAACACGTTCTACTGCAGGGAGGTCAACTGGAGAACTACGTACTCTGCCTTCTTTAATATTACTATAGCTCAGCACTAGTTGATATAGATTATAATGTATTGTACCTCGTCTTCAAACTTAGACACTGTTTCTAAATACTATGATGATGATGATGATAATAATAGCACCAAAGTCGCGATTATCCGGGCCGATTAACAAGTACGTTTTAAAATAAACAAACCGGTACATGTCCACCGTAAAACGTTTACTGAATTGATAATGTACTCCATTTGACGCTCCGTTTTCACTTGTTCTTGTCTTGTGGCTGATGTTTCATTTACATAAATAAAGGTGACCTGGCGGTCTAGGGGTAAGGTGTTGGACTTCTGTACTGGGGTCCGGGGTTCAATCCTTGGTCCCGGCACAGATTTATCCGATTTCCAAACCCTTCCTTCACCTCTGACAAGACCTCTTGTGAATGTGGGGAATGCCAGGCCTCCACCGTGGTTCGGATCCCATGTTAAACTGTAGGTCCTTCATTTCATCTCACAATCACCCTACCATTACACATTAGCGTAAGTGCGTATAACCCGAACGGGTAATAATAATAATAATAATTAATAATAATAATAATAATACATAATAAAGCACTGTCTGGTAAATATTTTAAAGATTTATTTTAATTTTAATAGTTTAATTTTATTTCTATTCCTATTTCACATCGCAATCAGAAAATGAGCAGATTCTATTAAAACAAAGTTAAATGTTCTGTGAAAATTAAAAAATTACACAAGCAAACCCATACTGAAAATTATTTACACTTGTCTTCTGTATTATCCGACCCGGAATTCCGCCACTTCATACCGGATAATCGAGACTCTGGTGTATTAATAACGGAATACTGAGCACAACTGACGAAATATTTTTAATCGGATACCGGCAAAACTAGGAAAGTGAGTAAGTTTCTTAAAATGGCTGGCGTAAGAGCTAGGGGAACGATTAAACTTTTTAAACCGGTTATCAGAAGAGTTAGAGAAACGATTAAGCGTTTTAACCACTCACCAGTAACGTTAGGTGTAACTTTTTTTTTAACAGATATTTAAGACTTTATAGGTTCCTTTAAAAATATATATGTACGTTAAAAATAATAATTCGTGCGTCTATAAATGTTTATTTACGATGAAAGTAGTAATAAAACCCTTGTGACGGGTTGAACAGGCATATTCTGATAGGTCGTTCGTTATGTGTGAAATTGTATGCATGTAGTCCACACATGGTCAGTAGGTGTGACATTGTGTTCATGTAGTCCACACATGGTCAGTAGGTGTGACATTGTATGCATGTAGTCCACACATGGTCAGTAGGTGTGACATTGTATGCATGTAGTCCACACATGGTCAGTAGGTGTGACATTGTATGCATGTAGTCCACACATGGTCAGTAGGTGTGACATTGTATGCATGTAGTCCACACATGGTCAGTAGGTGTGACATTGTGTGCATGTAGTCCACACATGGTCAGTAGGTGTGACATTGTGTACATGTAGTCCACACATGGTCAGTAGGTGTGACATTGTATGCATGTATTCCACACATGGTCAGTAGGTGTGACATTGTGTACATGTAGTCCACACATAGTCAGGTGTGAAATTGTGTGCATGTAGTCCACACATAGTCAGGTGTGAAATTGTGTGCATGTAGTCCACACATGGTCAGTAGGTGTGAAACTGTTTGCATGTAGTCCACACATGGTCAGTAGGTGTGACATTGTGTACATGTAGTCCACACATGGTCAGTAGGTGTGACATTGTGTGCATGTAGTCCAAACACAGCGCCTAGACCCTAGCACCCTAGAATAAAGAAGCCGACGTCAGCTTCACTAAAAGAGAACTCCTCTAATAATACAATCCATATTCATAAACCTCCCCTCAGTCCTGTGTTTGCTGCCACCACGATCACAACTTAGAACACCTCCAAGAACTAATTTGAATATAAACAAGGAGCAGGAAGTTTTAAAACTAAAGATACAATATTTAAATAAATCGAGATCATATAGAAAGTCTTTGGAAAATATAAAATCAATCATGTTTTCTCAAATAATTACATAGCGAAGACTAACGGTGGATCTTCGGTTAAACGCTCCACTAGTTTACAAATTGAACTACACACTGACTGATTCTGTGAAGAAAAAAGTGTCCTTGAGGTGTAAGGAAGTGTTGTACTAGACGTACTTTGTACCTATTGCCATATATAAAGCAGGAACATGGACAGTGAATGTAAAAGAGACTAGGAGAGTATGTTGTCTGTCACCAGGAGAAACATGGACAGTGAATGTAAGAGAGACTAGGAGAGTATGTTAGCTGTCACCAGGACAAACAAGGACAGTGAATGTAAAAGAGACTAGGAGAGCATGTTGTCTGTCACGAGGACAAACATGGACAGTGAATGTAAGAGAGACTAGGAGAGTATGTTGTCTGTCACCAGGAGAAACAGGATTAGGAATGAAGTTATCCTGGAAAGAGTTGGAGTACATGAGATAGTGGAGGAAGTAAAGGCGAGGTTTAATAAGGATAACGAAGGAGAGGATGACAAAGCAAATGATAGAACTGATGTATGAAGGAAAAAGACCGCAAGGGAGGCCAACATAGAGATGGGAGGAGCAGATAACAGAACATGTGTAGGAGTGAGAGGAGAAGAGTGGTGGAAGATGAGGGCAGTTCACCCAGGAATCGTACTATCGCTTGTTTTGGTAATAGTTTCCTACCAACAAAAATATCAATTATTTTCAGAAAACAGTTTGCGCGTGGATTAGTTAAAACTTTAATGTATATCTAAATAAAACCTATTCTTTAATCATAAATATAGTCCATCTATTAATAACATTCGATTCAAACCACTTCCATCAAACATTTCTTACAAGACAATGTTTTGTTTTAAAGACAAGGCCATGTTTACTAAATCGTCTGACGTAAGACAACTTGTATCTCCTGAAGTAAGACGACATGTATCTCCTGACGTATGACAACTTGTATCTCCTGACGTAGGACAACTTGTATCTCCTGACGTAGGACGACTTGTATCTCCTGAAGTAAGACAACTTGTATCTCCTGACGTAAGACAACTTGTATCCTGTAGTGAAACATCGCTGAAACTCCGGACCTGAATTACCAAGGAGCTCATTTAGTCGCCATGATAGTCGGCCATTAACACGGCCATAGTTGACTCGTAATGAATTCACTACTGAATTAAGTAGGAGAAGCCATGGTCCATGCGTACTGGGACACTAGACAGTGTATCCTGTTTTTTGTTCTTTCATTCAAGGGTCCACGCCCATCACCCCTCAAGGGGGGCCAAGCTGAAACCATTCAGATTCATTTGCAAAGCAAATAAGAACATTCTGGAAGAACGAGAGAGCGAGTGAGAGAGTGTCGCTTAGTGGCCTAGCACAAGCATGAGAGCACTTGAGAGCTGCTGATTACGTTGAGAGGCGGGCCTGCCGTTTGCAGGGGAATGGAGATTGAAGACGATAGAGGGAGGGGGGGAGGTGGCGTCTCTCCTGCGGGAGATTTTCACTCTCGGGACATTACTTCCAGCGTCAGTAAGTGTATGGAGGGTGATTTTCTCGACTCGCCTTCAACGCAAATGTGGGTATATTTCCTGTAAATCCTACCCTCCTATTTCCTACTTCAAATGAGAAATTAAAACGCGTATAGTCCAGACTTGTAAGACGTGGAGCAATAATTAATATAAGACACATGGTGTGGTGTGTTGTGGGTCTGACGTAATAAATACAGTAGGGCCTGGTTAGTTCGAACCACCAAGATTTCACATAAAGTTCCTTAATAAATAAACGGTAAAAAAACCACTTTAATTCGAAGGCTTAGGCCTATCATCCATTGTCAATCATTTCAAACCTAACTTAACGATCTTTATTAAACCGAGAGTGTCTGATAAATTTGGAGTTGTCCTGTTGACAATAGTAAATAAGAAAGAGGGTAGCTATGCACCGGCAGCGGGCGGGTTGCCTAACATAGGGGAAGTGTTGCCTCGGCTTTCATTAATTTTAAGTCTGAAATTTTCGTTTGCTAATTTTTCATATTTTGTGTTTATATTTTTCTTGTTTTTTATGTATGTATTTATTGTGTATGTGTGCTAGCATATAAAAAATATGTTTTGCAGCATATTATATTTTAAGATTATTGATTTACTTTGAACCAGCTGCCTGAATACTCGTGAAAACAGTTCGAATTAGGGATATTTTGAATTTGTTTAGATATACCTTGTTTGAATTTAGAATTAAAAAGTTCTTACATTGGCTATACATAGTAGCCTTTAAAAGTTACTTCAGTGAAAATTCTATAAATAGTAGCTGATAAAAAGACCGAAAAGTAGTGTTTTATAATCACTACCTTGAAACAAAATGGTTGATGTAAACTGCGCAGCCATCATCTCCATCTTGTGCTGCGCTCTCGCGAGCTACGGCAGACATAGGGCCTGTAGCTATCGTGGGAAGTTTCTGACCCTGAAGGGAAACGAACCAGAGGTCGGAGGATCAAGGACATCTCCATCTTTGGCACAAATAAAGCAGCAATAAAACAGTCCAAACAGCGCTGTAAGTTACCAAACACTCGTAGGGACGATATACTGCTGTGTGTGTGTGTGGCGTCATCCGTCTGCCGGCGTCCTTTTCCCCTCCGTCCACTGAGCGTCTTCGCGTCTAGCCCGGGAGTGAGTTAGTTGGGCCTACAGCCACTCTGGCCACTCTAGCCCTCTCCACCCCCCACAGACCGCCCCGGGAGACTCTCTCGGTCGCCTGATACGAGCTCTTATCACCCCCCTTGGACTCAATTAGTGGACCCGCTGTCCGGCGACTGACCGCTGAGATCAGACACGTGCTTGAGTGACGTCATCGCTTCTTCAGAACATGTTACAATATTATTATTAGTGTTGATAGTATCTATCATTAGTGACAACTGGAGATCACGTGACTTGACGTATGAACCCATGAGAGTAGGTCTAGTAGCCTTTATAGAGCTCATTTCCTATAGAAATTGGAATAATATATGTGTGTGTGTGTGTGTGTGGAGAAAGCATATTAGAGGTGTAATAAGTTCATTTTTCAAATACGAAGTCGAAGCAAAGCTTGAAACATGCGAAGTAAAGTATAAGTCGAAGTTAACGTTTTTATAGTTGCGATATAGGGTTGGGAAGAAACAATTAGATGAGCCATGTTGAGGAAAGTGATGGACAACGAGCTGAAGTTTGTCTGACGTCCGGTAGAGCTCACCTCAGTCACACTAGTGTCAAAAGAGGTTTGCTTTTATTTAACTAGTGAGTAGTTAATTTTCAATTAAAGCGTTAGTTTTCAAGTTAGCAATAGTTTCGATCCCACCCTTCATAACACTACCTTTAAAAAATATTTTTTATTTTTCATTTTGATGTGTTTATTGTATTGAATTCAATATATTTAAATTGGGTTTAATTAAGAATGCTAGTCATGGACTATAATTACCTAAGTAGAAAGTGAGGTTTGTCATTGCTCATGACTTTCAGAAGTTTATTGAAGATTTACGTAAGAAGTGTTTGATCATATTTATTCGTTTTTTGACTAGCCGATTTAAAAAAAAAATCAATTTGTTTGATCTATTAAGTCATTATTGGTTGGCTTTTGTCAACGGTGTGTATCATTAGGTTAATCTCTGCCGCATGTAATGCTGTGTTGATTTGACACTAATATTGTCTGATTTCGAGAGTTGGATCTATTTGATTTGTTTTATCTGTGACGCCCTTAACAAGGACGGAAGCGTGTGTAAAGAACAGCCAAGGGATCACAAGAGAAGACATAGTTTTATTTGAATTTGGTTAATCACAAAGGTAGAGTAGATACATAGAATAGTTCAAAAAAAGGCATAAAGAGCGTGCGATTAGACTGGCAAAAACATTAACTTAGCCATCACAAATATACTTAATATTTACAGCCCTCACAGGGGGAATTGTTGGAGTGAAAACCCTGACATCTAAATTTAAACTGACCGCCGAAAGGCGTATATAACTCCAAAAACCAAGATGGCTGACATATAGTTATGAATGCCAATGACGTTAAACAAAATATATAAAATATAGAGCCCATAAAAATTAACTTTAGATACCTAATATATATACGATATAGTGGTTAAATATCTTACAAATAGACCCCAACAATAGCCATTGAGCCCTAATCGTGAGTAACAATGTATAATCTAATTTTACAACTTTGTTCAAAATGCATAGAATAAGTTTAGCGTTACATCCATACGTATTAGCATGAAAACCTCATCAGAGACGAATAAGTGTAAAATAATCTTCGTAACTAAAGCGAGCATATATTATCTTTAATACCCTCTGAAACCCAAGAAAATATCAAAAGCAACCGCTTAGTTACGCTAAGTTAAGATAAGGGCGCGCCACTAGTACAAAAGGAGTACTGAAGTCAATCAAGACTTCACCTTGAAAACTAACATCATAAACTCGCGGTTCACCCGCGTTAAACCCCATTTAGTAAAACCCATCCATGAATCATAATAACATTAAAAACCCAAACAGTAATTTTGAATAAGTATCCCCCCATTTACCAAAACTGAATTTTGATTAATATTCCCAAACATTAGTTTTATACCGGCGCCCTCACCTTGTGTAAGCCAGTGGTACAATGAATGATGCTCTAAACAACACCAGCTATTTTATAGTACAAACAGCCCACACATGTTCTCAGAAGAGGGGGGGGAGGAGGGGGATACAACGAACAAAAGAAGGGAGAAGACTAGCGCTCTGGAAGCGTAGCGGACAGTCCAGTAATTACTCGAAGATCGGAGAACATCCGAGAAGCGGAAACGGAAATTGGCTTAGTCAAGTTGAGTTCTAGTTTGTTGTGGGCCGGGCCTGGATGACGAGCGAGGTGCCGACCAACGTCTCGTTTCAGTCTTATTCATTGAAGCCACGGGCGAGGTTGTTTTGGTGCGTGAGTTAGCGTTCCATCTGACGGAGAGAAGCCATGCCAGCCTTGGTGAGTGTTGAAACTCCATATTACAGGGTGATAGGCGTTAGATGTTTGTTGTTGTTTGGAACATCGTTACATATCTTGTGCTTTGTTTGGAATATTACTCTCTTGTAGGATATATTGCTGATGTGTTCTATCACGCACAAGTCGGTAATACTGTCGGCTTGTTTTCATTTAAGATCAAGACATGGAAAACGTATCTACAAACATTTTAAAAGATTGTTTTTTATTGCCTGGATGTTTTAGGAAAATTGCCAAACCATATTTGTATGTGAATAAATGATTGTTTATTATATAAACATTTTCGTGCCATGAACTGCCTTATTGTTTTAATTATTTGGGTGATACTTGCACTTTGATAGATGTTTGATTCGATATTGTTATTTTATCCGATTGACATGTTGTAATCTAGAGATTAGGCTTTTCTTTAGGACTAGACGCTTGAATTAGATTCCTTAGGGCTCATAACAATAGAGTTATCACGTACGTTGCTTCTATCTTGTATTTTTCAACAAATGTGTTGTTGATGTTCATTTCATATCTAAATTTATTTATAAATTTCTTTCACAGATGATTACCGGAGCTATAGACAACCGATTTTAATTTTTTTTAAATCAATGGAATATCATACAACTAAAATGTGCTCAAAATTTCAAAATAAAAAATAATGAAGGTGCAGTTACAAATTTAGAAACGTTAGTTTCTTTCGACAGAAACTTCTAGAGTTCCACCAAGTATATTTAAAAAAACAACAAAAAAACATAATTTACTTTGAAGATTGTCGTTTCAAAATTTATAAATATTGAATGTCGTAATTTCAATCTGTGTATATTTTATGTTATTGGTTGAATGTGAGGGCAATGTTAAGATAAGTCTCAAGGGTGTAGTCATATCTCTCTTTGTTATATTAATATAGAGACATTTACTAGAACACAATAATATACACTGTTACCTAAACATCTGTCCACCAAATAGCAAAACAATCAATTTTACATTCAAAAGACCTGGATATATATATATATATATATATCAGAAAATTTTAATATTAAAATGTTTCAAATACATTTTAATATTAATATTATTGTAATTTTACAACGATATGTTATTAATTCGAATCTCAAATAGCTGCGGAGATAATTATGATCAAAGTTGGAAATCTGTGTTCATTTAAAGTACCCTTAAACTATTTTCATGGGGAAACGGGGTTTTATTTGGTTTGTAATGCTTAACTTAGATAAAAAATTTAATCAAAATCTTTAAAGAGGATTTTAGAGAAAATCTATTTTTCTCTTTTTGCGCTTCAGTAAATTACCCTTAATTTTAAAGATTGATAACGAAAACTCCTCGAAGGTACCTTAAAAAACCTAGCTTCTAAGTTTGAGTCCGATCGGATTCAGAGGGTCATAAAACATCGAAATTTATCAAAATCTTGAGCTCTATTTTGTTGACGATCACAATATTTCTCTCTCCGAGGGGTCGAGATAAAGTAAAGATAATGCCTCGATCTGTATATTCGCGCAAAAGTGTGAGCTATCGTTGTGTGACTCGCACAGTCAAAGAAGTTATCTCGTGCCTCGATACGACTCGCTATCGGTCATTTCCGGTGAAAAGATATTTGACGAAAATCTACATTTGGAAACGATTTGTTAACTCTAGTGACGCAACGCGTGCGTCTATGGCNCCACTTTTTTTTTGGGGAATTTGGAGATGCCTTTCCCCTTTGTTGGCCTACAACTTTCTTTTTTACCCCTCTCCCCCCCCCCCCATTCAATATTTATGTGCTCTCGAGTGTACACGAGTAATGCATTAGCCAGCTTACACTGACTGTATAGTGACGAGCACAGCTCCATTCATCTCGGGCCGTGGCGGGCGACATTTCCCAGACCGCCCACTGCACTGAGATCAGTTCTTAGCTTTACAAACAATTAAAACAATCCGTAATTATCCTAAATTGTAATGTTTTTAGCCTGTTTAAGCATGACTTAATTTGTTTGGAGGAATCTAGTTTTATATTTTCCACCATTTATTTAGATATCCGAACTGCAGCATTTCACTCATTTCACTTTCACTAATTTCAACTTTTGATTTTTTAATTTTTTTAAAAGCATTTTGAAATGTAAGGTTGTTAATCCCACAGAGATAGCGTCTGTATTGCGCCTTATAGCTCTTAGGATTGGCTGCTGAAATCTCTTCTAAAATCTATCTTTGTATTTGAGGTTGGGGTTCCTTCTTGGTGATACATGGGTACTATATTTAGCAGTAACCTCTCATCACTTACTGCTACATTACACTCATTAACAGCACAGGCTGATGATATAAGGCTCGAGGGTCCTTCTTGAAATAACACCGATAAGATAACATATGCGACTCAACCTATACTCACACCTTATAAATGTAGGACTATCTTTTAGACGCGCTTAACGTCTCCCGATATCTCCATTGATAGAGCAATAACGCGCTAGGTCAAATACAATGGGGTAATTTATGAAACGTGGCTTGCTCGCATGGTGAGCTAGGTAGAAAAGTGGTTCACATCTTTGTGTTGGTGACTATACGCTCATTTGGTTACAACGGTAAGTCTCTAAGATAAAATTAACTAATTTTAAATACAAATTTTAATCGTAAAGCTTTTAAAAACATTTTATCGTTATTGGCTATGATTAAAGGAAGACTACATACCAAGTTTCTTACCTCTGGGATCCCCCGGTAATAATTGATACGAGCGTAGCTGAGTCCTGGATAATATTCAGAGATAGACTACCAGAAGTTCAGATAATCCACTGAGCCACTCTGTTAAACCGTGGTAATTTTGTTTGATATTTGACATTCAAGAGCCCCACTCTCAATATTAAACCCTCCGCCATCACTTTACTCTCTCACTCTCTTTATTCACGTACAGCCAAGGTAAAGATATCAGGTCTGTCCAATATTTCTTTTAGAGAAGATTTATTTTTAAAATTTGGGGTATTCAGCTATGATGTTCCTGTCCATGGTTGTAATCCACAGCACCTTCGTCATTAAACTACTGTAGATTGCTACAGCCAGAGATACAAACTGTACCTATCCAAGTTCTGTATTCACACGTACTTGTATGTTCGAAAACTAATTAACTCCAAATAACGCGATGAAAGGAGGCCTCGTCGGTACAAAATGAAGACAGCAAGGTTGTAGCAGGTAACTCCTCCGTGCGTCTGACATTCTCACTTTGCGCCATTCAGCTTTGAGCAACACGAGCAAGGGGAGAACTAACAGAGAAACTTTGACCTGTGGTTCCGCAACCTTGGGGGATTAAGGGGAGGTCCTTGGGCCCAAAACACACCGGCTCTATTTCAGGACAACACGAACACAACGCGGGTAACGTAATACGTCTTGATCTACCTCGTGGAATTCGAACCAGATACCCTTGTGCCAACAGACACGCAGCCCCCTAATTGACCCTTCAATCCGCGAGAGCAGACCGAACAAATAAAGGAGAGGGAGGAAGGAATTACAGTCCAATTTTCAAAAGGACAAGATTCATAGCATTTTATTATATTATTATTATTGTTATTTTAAAGATATTGATAATATCTATCAAAAGTGAAAGCTGCAGCTCACATGACTTGACGTATGAATATGTAAGAGTATATCTAGTAGCGTTTCTAACTATCAGATAAGGTTCTTCCTAAGACTGTATGTTGGACTGTACGGTTTCCCCCCTGAACTGGTTGTATTCTTCTAGTATCGTGGATCTTCCTCGGCCTTGTATTATGGTATACGTGGTCTCCCACTTGGTACCGAGAGATATATCTGAGCCTAAGGTGGTCTGTATGTATCCTCAGACACAAGGACATCCAAGGTGCGGAGGATGAGGTGTACAAGTGACGACAGACGTGTACACAACATTTTAGTTGGGGAATCTGGAGATGCATGACCGCTTGGTAGGCCTACAAAGTTTGTTAGTTATGATTGAAAGGTGGTAAAACACCTGCACATCCAAACAGATCAGTGGCGTGCTGAGACTAATATCCACGGTCTGAATCCCTTCCCAAAACACTGTTTCAAAAGCCATCGTAACAGCCATGCTAGGGTTGTTTCGGTCTGAGTTATGTCCTTCTTAGACCAAGTATTTATGATCCTTTCTAAGCCCAGGTAAGTGACACATTTCATTAGCCCCCTCTCCCTCCCTCCCCCTTCTTTCCACTACCCCTACTCTCACCTGAGGTCTCGCTTTGTTGACCTCGGCTGAAACTTCACTTCAAAAGAATTCCTGCAGGTTTCAGTCTGCCTGGTATTTGTGTGTTGGTCGCGTGGTTGGAGCGTGCTCTACCTCCGGGATATAGACACGAGCAACAAGTATGGCGGCTTTGTGGTTGGTCGCATAGTCACCGCGTCTTGCTATAGCCCAGCTCGGGGCCCGAGATCGATTCAGGCTGGTACACTCGCAATTATGTCTTTACGGAGCTAATATGGGATCATCATCTGCTTGAATCGGACAACCATAATCAGTATGATATTACTATTATTATTGCTATTATTACTAATATTTGTGTTTGTGCACCTGCCTGGGCTTTATACCCACCCCCTTGTCTATCAAGGAGGCCGTATATAACGTCGGCTCCTCCCGGTAACAAACAGACGCTCCGTCTCTCTTAATGAGGACCCAGGGGTGGCGGCGTCGAACAAACGTTCCGGGTCATGGACTGGGCTGTGTTCTAGGTGTGTTCTAGGTGCGTTCTAGGTGTTCTAGGTGCGTTGTAGGTGTGTTATAGGTGCGTTGTAGGTTTGTACTAGGTGCGTTGTAGGTGCGTTGTAGGTTTGTACTAGGTGCGTTGTAGGTGTGTTCTAGGTTTGTTCTAGGTGTGTTCTAGGTGTCCTAGGTGCTCGAAAGTCCTTTACTCAAATGCGGCTACATTTGCTCTTCCTTCCTCATTCCTAATCCATTGTTGTAAATAATATGTCCGGGGGAAACAAAGCAAGTGCACTGTTCTTGAACTTACCGTAGCCGCACTATACCCACACAAGCGAGGACAGGCGACTGCACGTCATCATATTATTAATAATAAAGAGGAAAAGGGCTGTGAGAGGCCCGGAAATAAAGAGAGGAGCGGAGGATCTCTCTCTCGGGAGCTAATGAGCGGTGTATCAATGTAACTGATTGCTTCCTCGCCCTCATGGTATTTATTATAACGAGGACTGATACACCCACACTTAGATAAGAAGGAACTTTATGTGACAGTTACAACAGTTACTAGAATAATTATAATATATTCATACGTTAAGTCATGTGATCTTTTCAAAGAAGTTATTAATAATTGTAAAATAATAATCATACATACATACATACATACATACATACTTACATATATAATCACACCATTCCCCTACGTGGTAGGCAAGAAACTGTGCATACAGCTCACAAAACAACTCCGTGCTTAATCCATCCTCTAACTTTCTCCACATTTCCCTGTCCTTGCATACACACAGTCATACAGGCTCTTTTATTATTAAAACTATTAATGCTTCTCCTTTTCACATATTTAGCAACGTCTTACATAGCCTACATCTTCCTTTTGATCCACACACTCTACCTTCATATATTCGCATTGCCACTCGATCCACACTCATCCTCTCTCAACACGACGTAAGGCGATTTTTCACATTGACCTATTGTATTCCCTTTCCAAACAGCACCCCTTCAGCACCCATTCATTAGTGATTCAGTCCATACGAGTTTTTCCACGTACATTTCTTAGATATCTCATTCCAACAACATTAATCTTGCTCTTGTGTTTCTCCTGACAAACCCACATCCATAAAACAATGTTGGTGTGAACACACTTTTATAAACTGCCAGCTTCGCCTCTTTCGATACTACATGCTTCGCAATAGTCCACATTCATCCATCTACTCTCCGAGATGTTTGTGTGGGGACCGCAATAATAATACACTAACATATTATTAATGTTGGCCGTAGACAAATATGTATGTATTTTCTAAAAGTTTCTTCTGTGATGTAAATACTGGGTATTACGCATATATAGTATATTATAGATTGATTCAATATATATATATAATATGTAAAGTACATTTTTATTTTTAAAATTATTTATCTCAACATTAATAAATGATCAGTTGGCCAATTGTATTATTCAGGCGTACCTCGCTTGGACATAGGGTTTGTGCCCAGACCACCACCTTAAAGCCAGATCAAGCGCCGGAAATAATAAACATGAATACGATTGAAAAGCGCCTTAAAGCGAGGTACACCTGTACCAACTTGCTCTTCCAGTTTTTAAAATCAAGTTTAAAATTTAGTTTTAATAATATTTACTGTGAAAATGAAGCTGATCGGCTGAAAAACACTTAAGAAAATTAACCGATTCTCAGTATTGTTTTGATATAATTTGTTTGTTTTTTTAGTTTTTTACTTTTAGGTAGCATATTTTAATGAACCATGCCAAGAAATATTTCAAATTAATCTTTGGCGCCCAACCGTATCGTTAAATATACTACGTCACATACATGACGTCATCAAGATTAAATTGGCTTGTAAAATATAGTTATGGTAAGATTTTGGTAGGAAGGGCCTTTTAGAAAACAAACGTCTTGTTACGGTCAACATCGATAGCATGCTATTATATTATTATTGTTGTTTTATAAGTATTGATGATATCTGTTAAAAGTGTCATGACTTGACATATAAATATACTAGTAAGCCCTCGCGAAACTTTCGCACATCCAAGGAGAGGGGGTCTCCCCCCCCCCCACCCCACAAAAAAAATTAGTATTTTGTTAGTTTATTGAAATTAAATACTCGGTGAAGTGTATACATAAAATATCAAAGAGAGTTTAGTTTCAGTAATTGATACAAAAGTATTGTTATGTTTTTCTTTTAACTTAAAATTTTAAACAAACCACGTGTTTTAACGTAAACTGAGTATCAGAAGTCGGTAAGAAATCCTTTCCACTGATACCTCATTCATCGCTGTATTGGTTGAGAAAAAGGGATGTTGACAACAGAAATAGTATATAGGATCATTGGCTTAATAACATATCTGTAAAAAAATATTTCTTTCTACTTCAACAGAACTGTAACTTTACATTTATCAGTAATAGAAAAGAGCGTATAGCCCGAATGGGTAGTAAGACGCTGTGCTAAAAAAATATATATATAAAAGCAATACAAATATAATTGGGGGAACACGTAACATCCAAAAGTATATATATATGTGTGTGTGTGTGAGACCCAATCTTGGTTGTAAAACTCTCTAAAATAGGACGTGTGTGACAGAGGAAGAAAAGCTCGTGTCTCTGTCGATTGTATCCATCCGCTGTTGGTTTCAACTGATCCTAATTGTTTGGTCCTTGTAATTATGACCATCCTCCAGATCCTGTAAGCGTCTTACCTCCCTCCAGCTTCTTGATTGCTCCTTATTACCGTCCTACCTTGATCTGGGATAACGTTCCCTTGGGCGTCATTTACCCCTTTCTTTGGGCGGAGGGGAGGGGAATACTACCTCTGGATGTTGAGAAAAGAGAGAGAGGGGGGGGGATCGGATGATGGAACATTTCTTTATGCATCTACAAATAAAATTGAACCGTTTTTATCTTACCGGTACAGTCTTGCTCATAAAAGTGGCCCGCTTTCCAGCCTACCTCCCGTTGTCGGCCGATATTGTTTGTGAGCGGTTCTGTACGTAGCGTTTGGCTGGGATTATTGTGTTCAGTCCACATAGAATCTTCTGTTGAGGTTAAATACACTAGATATGTGTGTACATAGGTTAGTTTGAGAGCCAAGCTCAGTCAGTAGAGCATCTTTCCACAGAGCTAGGGTTCCTGGGTTCGAAACACGTGTCGCTGGTGAAAATGGGACTNATATATATATATATATATATATATATATATATATATATATATATCGCGTCTTACTACACGGACGTACTATACGCTAATGTGTTAGGGATGAAGGAGGATGAATTTAGAGGATGTGTACCCGCATTTGGGTATAGAGAGAGAGTGGAAAATTACCCTTAATACACCTGACCGGCATTTGAACCCCGAACTCTGCGTCATCGGTAGTCCAGTATATTGTGAGAGTGACGCCTTAGACCACGTGGCCACCGAAGTGGTTATTGATGATTACATGGCCGAGGATCTGAGTGTTATGTTTGTACAAGAGTGAAGTTAGTTTGTAAGTCGTGAGCTTATTTCAACAGCATGTTCTTAAAGTCAACGTTAAATATCTATGATAATTATATTCTTACATAAATGATTTGAAAATTTGTTTTTTAAATCTAAACATATATATTTATGTTTTTTGTGATAAAATTGTCCAAACACTTGTTTCGCTTTATTTATTCACGATCGTTCGATTTGATGTTTTATTTGTTATTCAAATTCACAGAGACCAACAAGTTTTGGATAGTTATCTTCTTTTTTTATAGTAAGCAAAAACAATATAGCAAGTAAATTTATTACGAAATACACATTTGTAAAAAAAAGAGATCCGAACACAATTTAACTAAACGCTGCGAGCAGTTGTGACCCCGGCCAGCGTTAAATAGCGTTAAACCAGCCGTGAGCGATATGTCAATAGCAAGCACGTGGAGGGAAATCTATTTTTGGAGGTAGATATAACTGGAGGCTCGGAAATATCACATCAGTTACATGAGAGAATTGTTTTCTAGGCCCAAGTGATATTGTTAGTGAAAAGCTTTGGAAATTCCAAACCTAGGTTAATACATACAGAATACCAAATTTGGAACGCTATAATATGCTAAATTATATTATATCCGCGAAATGTGATACATATCAGATTATTTTATCAGAACACAAATAAAATAAATGATATCTAAAAATGGAAATATAAACTCAAAATTCGTAAGCTTTCTCAAATTAAATAATAAACATTTATGCGGAAATATAATGGAAAAAAGAGCATCACATTCTACGAAAGAGAAATAATAAAATAATATGCACTGTTACAGAAACATACTGAAGAAATAAGAATAGCTATTAAAAACTAAGATCATAACAATCTTTTCTATTTCCCAAATTCCAAAATCTCTATTTAAAAATTAAATTTACTAATAGTTTATAAACTATTGTTTTTATAAAAATATAATTTGGATTAAAGTTGTTTGTTTTTAATATTCCTACAAAGTTCCAATCTCGTATCTCAGAGTTGCGGAGATATGGTCAAAAGGGGAAACCATTTAGGAAAAACCACCATTAGTACACCCAGCTGGGATTCAAACCCCGACAGGCATTGGCAAACTATATTAAACGAGTCTGACACTTTAGTCCATGTGTCCAGTGATGTGGGATCTAGAAACAAAATAGCAGCAACCCCAGGTTAAACGCTGACAACTGGTGACCTTGAATATAAAGGGGAGTAGGATGGAGGTGTCATGGAGGGAGTTAGGGCCAGGACGTGACCTCACCATTCAACCCTATCCTGACACACAACCTACCAAGAGGTCTCGTATCTTCAGGTTTCTCAACTAAAATGTTGTGCACACGTCTGTCATAAACTATACTCACCACATGAACACCCCTCCTGATTGTACTCAATTATTAGGCTCTTCATTATTCAACTTTCTTCAAAAAAATAAAGTACTAGAATCTCAGAAGAAGAAACTTTAAACGATAAAACGAAATAATCACACTTACGTTTGTGTATCAATACGCCAAATCTTATGTTTGCCATATTGCATTTTTGGGGTACATGGATTATGTTTCTAAATCTATAAGATGGCTTTAGTAATTATGAGTAAGTCCTTACTACTTTACATTTATTTTTATTAATATTCTACTCCGACTGCAACTGCTTCTGTTCCTCTCTCAAGCTAAAATAAAATAATAGTGTTTATTCTCTATCTGTAAGGCCTTTTATTCTCTCCAAATGCTACTGAACAGAAGGGTTCCGGTATGAAATAAGACCTTCCCAAACGGTTTTCCTACTAAAATCCTGCTAAGGTCCTTTGAAAATATCCGGGGTTTACATTTAATCCAGGCCACTCATTACTCTGAGTTTAATGATTATAAAAATAAAGCTAAGCTATCTCTTTCCCTTCCGTTCACTCAATAACCGGTGTTTGGAGGCTGCGTATTGATATTTTCAGCGGGTGTGTTTGTTTGTGTTTGGTATCAACAATCAATGCCAGCTTTGTGTTATTTATTGCATAACTGTGCAGGCTCATATGTTCCACCTATGTGTGGCTGCGCATTATTTCATATCAGTAGAGGGGTCAAGGGGGGTGACACACAGTTCAACTACCTCCGAAACTAAATATATAACTTTTGGTACCAACGTAAATAAAATATTGCCCCAGTAGATTTGTTTAGTTTGATTTTCCACACATGGTAATATAAACATTTTAATATGTCACGAATATATTTTTATTTTAATAGGACTTTTTAAATGACAGATATTCAAGAACTGTTGGTATCACCAAATGTAGAGAAATAATATAAACAAATCTACTGGAGCAATATTGTATTTATATAGAAACTATGAAGATATGGGCCTAATCTCTCCATCCTCTCACCACCCGAAAAATGTTTTCCAACCAAAAAAAGTAAAGGTTTTATTTTTGTTTAGTTCTTATTTTTAGTATTAGTATTACTTTCCACACGTCCTGGCATACGCATATATTAATTACGCTAATGGAGTAGTGATAAATAAGGTATAATTGAGAGTAAATGTACCCGAATTTTATTAAAGGAAAGACAGAAGTCCATTCAGGAAAAACCAACCTCAGTACACCCGACTGAGGTGCGAACCTCGATATACCCGTCATCGCCAGTCTAATCCATTCCAAGAATGACACCTAAGACAACGAGACCACTGGAGTGGGTCACTTTATGGTCTCGGTACTTGTGAACTGACTCATCCATCAGTTGAACCTCTCCCCCGCCCTACACTTAGTTCTGTAAAACGTTCCTCGCCTTCCTCTGTAATTACAGGACCGCCGGAAATCACCGCCCTCAACAAGATGGCCGACCCGGTAAACCGGGGTCCACTGTTCCATCGGGAGCAATTCGACTGGTCTATTTCTACCACTGTGAGTCTGACGCAGCAGACTGTTGCTCCCGCGACAATTTTCAGTCCATCCAAATAATATTTTACTGGGACCAAAATTACCTTGGCCGGTCATAACCGACAATGTGCTAAGGATGAGGATGATTGAATTTAGAGAATGTGTACCCACATTTGCGTGAAGGGAGAGTGGAAAACCATTTAGTAAAAAAACCTCAGACAACGTTTTAACAAACTCTTGTCATCCTGTTAACATTCCACAATGCAACGTTGATATTCACTACATATACATTCTTTGTTCTAACTATATTCTAGAGGAAACACAACAACCTGTCCCCCGAACTCTTGTTTCACTGCTAAGAAAAGTTGCGCTACCAATACGTGACCAGATTTTTGATAGAACCAAGATAAGTTTCCAGAAGTAATACAAGAATATTGGGTTCATGTTTTTCATTTCCTTGGGCTCTGGGGAGTTTCTGGTGACACTTGTAAGTTGTCCACGAGGTTCAGGGTACTTGGTTCGTACACCGTGCTTACTTACCTATACACCACATAACATTTTGTAATACTATAACAAAACTGTTATATGTATTTAAATATTTATTGTTTACAAAATTTAATATTTAGCTTCATTTCCAAGCCAAACTATTCAATTCTTCGTGTTAATTACATGAACACGCATACACTAAATATATTATACAGACTTACTGAATTAATTATAAAAATAATTAATATGTAATTTGCTTTAAGTTATTTAAAAAAATCTTGGAAACACAAATGATATTTTAAAATTAAAATTCCAACATGTGCAAATGCATTCATTATTAAATCTCGTGCGCATTTATATTAAAAATTAACCACTAGTTGTACATTTTTGGGTGGATATAGCTTTCTCCTAAAATATGATAGAATTTTAAATTTTATGAATAATTTAATGCATGAAAAAATATAGAGTATAAGTTTTATTATAGTATTACAAAAGTAAAATAGTATACGAGAGGAAATTTGATGTAAACGTAAACCTGGCCGTGTTTCTGGTACATCTGGCACATCTGGCAGTGGAGCGCAGAGCTGCAGCTGGCTACTTACTATCGTCGCGATAAATCCCACTCCGCCTCCATTTGACCGAAAATGGAGTATTACAAGAATAAAAGACAGCTTGCCTCATCAGACGAAAAGAAAATATTAAACTAATGACATGACCTATCAATTCTTATAAGTTTTTTATGACACTTATCTGATATTTTATTCGACGTATTAGTGTCAAATAAAATTTCATTTACCTCTAATTTTTAGTTGTGTTATATTTGTGAGCTTGTGGCAATGACCTGACCTATATAACTAGCTAGCGCTCAATCGGATGTTACAAACCACATTAACGGAAGTGGTGAGGAACGAACCTGGCACTTCCGTCCACAAAGGAGGAGCTTAGCTCTTGATACACTCGACCCTCACCAAGTAGCAACAACGCCGCCAAACATTCCCGCGATTCACTTTGAAACCGACCGAGCATTAGTGGTCGCCAGAAGTGGGACTCAAGGAAATAGACGTATAATAGAGTCACTCGGGGTCCATTGTTTCAACTTTGTTCGTGTGCTTGTTGGGGTAACGCAATAGATTCATCTTTCAACTTATCAAGAGATTATCAAAAACAGACTAGGGTTGAACAGATACATTTAAATTACATTAAGGGCCTAAGGGTGTCCTTACTTGGTAGAACGATTCGAATATAACTATTATTGGGAACACAACCCATTTAACAGGTTAGTTATAGTTTCCAGCACATATTTATTAAAATAAACAAATGAAATACAGTTATAGTTAGCTAACCCTTTAACAATTATCTGTGACTATTTCTAAAACTCCAAGTACTTATTTTAAGGAAGTCGCACATCATTCATAGCTGCCACTATTGTCGGGATTATATATTATAATTATGCTATAATATTAATATTCTGATATTATAACAAATTTGTCTGGTTCACATTAACGCTACATACCTCTGAGATATTATATCTCCATGTTAACCTAGTGTACAATAGCTATCAGCGTACTCTACTATATGTATATATACGTATGATATTGAAGCTAAGCCAATCAAACTTTAAAGACGTCCATTGGAAGTGATAAACTCTGTAAATTACCTTCTATTGAATCTTCCTCTTCTCATTTCCCACGGGACAGTATCCCCTCCCCCTCTTGATATCTGCTTGCCATTGTGCTCTACAATTGGTCGGAGATACTGTCATTTCCACCCCCCGCCCCCTGCTCTGACCCTCGTAAACCTCGCAGGGAGACTTGTATATTGGCTCGGGTGACTGCATCATGTTTAGCACCCTGACGTGCACGGGGGGTTGCCACGTAACAGGAAACAGCAGGATTCTTAGTTACCATGTTTACGAAAATATCCTCGTCTCTACCATTTTTCAGCTTTTTTTTAAAAAAAAAGAGTAAAAACTTAAGACGTTCAAAAGTTAACTTAAGTAAACTTTAAACCAATGAATATCTCACGATAAAGCTCATATACTCCTTCCTTAGGCAGTATACTTCCACGACTGGCTAGTTATTTACCTTCCGCCTTCCATTTTAGAACTATGGATGTCCACAGTTTAATATATTTTTATTAATTTCGGACGTATTCCACAACTATATAAATATATTGTTACACTTATCAAAGGAGTACGCCTTTATTTGGGGTAGTACAGTGACATCATATTTAATTTACCGCCATCGAAAATTGCACACACGAATTATCCAACAAATGATGTAAAATGTTATTTTTATTTATTTCATGTTTATCATCATACGTTTACCACATTGATGTGTCTTCCCCAAGTCTTGTTACTGTGAGTGTGTGGTTGCTCTGACAACCAGGTAAGCCCAGTGAGCTTGTTTTAACAAACACCCAGTCAGTAGTCCACAGATTTGAGAGTTTGCTGCATCCAGCCAGTAAGTTTCCTCTTGTTCATAAGTTCATATTTATCTAGGAAATATGAAAGTTTATAGGATAGTTTTTTAGTTCTGTGTGTAAATCGTATCAACCGTTAAAATGTATCAGTTTAAAATTGCATTTTTTTTAAATTTCCACTATTAAATGTTGCCGGAGATGAAATGAAAAATTGTCAACGAGCCATCAAATAAACCTCCCACAATACAAACATTGGAGCCACGCTATAATACAGAGGATGTGTAGGGTACTTGGGAAAAAATTAAATGCATTTTATTTAGTTAAATGGAAACCAATATTTAATTTATGTACGCATGACACACTTAGTCTGGTTTGCTGGTAACAGTTAGCCTTGGGTTCAAATCCTTGTCGGTTATATTGATCGTGGTTTCTTCTAAAATGTTTCCCACTTTTCCTCAAGGCAAATGCGGGTACATTTACTATATTAATCCCAACCTCGTTCGAGTAATCAAAATACAAATAGCCTGGATGGCTGGTAAGACGTGGGAGTCATACAAAATAATGTATTTCCTAAGTAAATATAAAAGTTTGTTTATAAACTATTTGTATGATATATTATACGGTAGTTCCTATCATCTTTATTTGAGGATTATGTGTAAAGATAACTCTAAATATGCGTTATCATCACACGTTGAAAATATCGTCATAGTTTTTCACGACATATGTACTTGTCTTGCGATGTTCTCAAACTGTGCCCTCTCATTAATTTACTTGATTACCCAGCAGCCCTCCTGGGAATATTGATGACTCGCAAAGAAACATTCAACAGCCCGAGTACACATTTTATTAAAATACAATTAAATTGAGTTATTAGAAAGTTCCCGGGGACCGTTTCATCATTTCCTTACAACATTATTAAGGTTTGTTACCACTGTTACTTTGAACAGTTGATTGAGGTCAAAATTATATCATTTATCAATCTCAAAATTGATAGACGTTTGGACTATTTATCTCTGAAGGTTTTTTTTTTTTTTACAATTTACAAATCTAATTCATCAGACAGGCAGTTAACTCCGACATACCCTTCACCTTTAACACCATGTTTTATGATCCTGACGTTTAGTCCGCGTGCCCCTCTAATAAAGCATACATGTCAACATTAATTGAATATGTCATGAGCATTACGGTATTGGACGAGAAACTTTTTGAAGTTATACTTCTTTAGGCGCGTTATGAAAAAATGATGAGAGTGAAATTTTAAGATGCGCGCGCATCACTGTAACACAAAAGTAACAGGTTGAAGTTAAACCGCTCACTAAGTCTCGAAAAAAAAAAGCTACCAACAAAATAGAAATAGAACCTCTGTTAGTCGCGCATGTTGGTACGCTCGTCGCCTCTGATCACTGTTTTCATATATATAATATTTATCCACATGTTTCTAGTTTCTACATTCACAACACGTGTTTTAGTTTCATACAAGTGCGAATTATATATGTGCTAATAAATTATATTCAGTAGTGATTTAAATTGAATATTTTGATTAATATTATTTACTATTCGTAAATATTAGTGAAAAAAATTGTGCTTATAGACTTTTTCAAGTGCTCCAATATAATTGAGGTTAACTATCCGTATGTATTATTTATTGATATAAATTAAAATATTATTATTTAACATAATTAATACTAAATATTATCATTTTATTGTAATTAATTATTTGCATGCAATTAAAAACTATTTTTTAATGATGCCAAAGAAGTATAACTTCTCGCGCGCGTACATAAGTACACACATCCATTTTTGTTTAATAAAGACAAAACATTGTAATTAATTCCAAGACACCCTCGACAGATATTCAACAACTATTGATAACCCCTGTGAATAAACTAAACTCTAGGTTTTTACTGAAGCAATGTTTGATTTATGTCAACCAAAAAAAATTATTTTTATAAAAACTGCAAAAACACTTGTCTTAACTCGCGTCCCCTACATCGCCATCTTAGGGTTGCCAAATAGTGTTTAGTACAGACATTGTTTTGCACGTTTTTTCTTTATTTCTCTCTCTCTCTAACTGAAACAACTTAAAAATGCTTCGGCAGTAGAAAATCAAATATGTTATCATTGTTTGACATGTGGTTGTTTTGGTACGTCTGTGGTACAGTGATTGGGTGGCTTTCAACAACCACATTGGTAAATACAACGGGCAGGGACTTGGCCACATTTAATGTCGTTTCTCATTACTTCCGATCATTCCTAGCTGGCCTGGGACAATATTCCACATTGCTTTACATGGACAGTAGCACTCTTATCTTCACATTGCTTTACATGGACAATAGTTTTAAATAACGATTGATAAAGGCTTTTGTGCAAAGTAAAGGAGAGAAAGTAATTTTCTATTTTAAGAAAAGCTACTTACGACATTTATTATAAATATTAGATTTGTACCAGTTTTGTCTTTCTTTTAATCCTTCCTCGGTAAATTTTTGATCTGCTATTTTATCCCCACCATTAATATACTGGTGATAGAGTGGTCTAAGGCGTCCGACTCACAATATACTGGATTATGGAGTTCAGTCAAATCCAATATATTATGGATCTGAATTTATATTTTAAGTCTGGATCTTGGAATGAAAATGGCGAACCTAAAAGGAAACATAAAATATAAATAGTGACTAAATTTTAACAACTGTTGGTTGTGTTGAGTTTATTTTAAGTTTCATTCATTCTTTCATTCAAGCAAATGTTAAATTAATGTTCTGGAGTCTGGTTTTTATGTCTGAATCCATCAAACTGGTCGGGAACTAATTATTGAATATATACTATTCTCCAATATCTCTTCAGTTATTAACTAGAGTAAGAGCGACCGTTTATCATTTAATTGCACATAGCTTAGGAATAACACAACTTAACCTCATTAAACTAAGGAACAGAGTTTATCCAGACCCCTTTCAAGTTTATTACCCGAGTTAACTTTGTATTTAATATATGCAACATTAAAACACCTTATTGACCCAACATAGAGTCGAACAAAGCACTCTCAGATAAGTAGTGTGACCGCTGAACTTATTTGACGGGAACTCGATAAAACTGGCCCGCTACAAGATTGGCAAATCCCGCGCGGGTAGGGGGTGACTTTATTTCCTGGGTCAAATGGGGTGACGTATCCGAACGGACCCAACTTGACTGATCGGTTTTACGAATAGCGAATCCGTTTCCTTTTGTAAATGGGTTGAAATGAAGTGGATGGAATCGGCTGCAGGCGTTGGTTGTAGTGTGATAAGTGTTATGTTGGTAGTGAGTTTGATTACGTTGGTACGAGGATTAACGAAATAAAGATATCACATGCTCTGTCTTTTTCCGGGATGATCCTGCAGCTAGAACAGTCACTATATCTACTTTCACCTATTCATACGTCAAGTCATGGGCTCTGCAGCTTTCACTTTTGATAAAAATGACCAATAAAATAATATAATAAAATCTTATAATTGTTGACTACAACAAAATATGTTTATATTCTATGATATTTATTTGAGATATTTAACGTACATTTTCCCAACCGACTGATTATATCAGCACATGGGAATTTCTATGAGCGAGAGTGAAAGGGCTTACCAATCTTGCAAGGAGAGGTTTGTTCACATACCTTCCAGGGTTCTTGTACACGCCACAATCGACTTACCCTACGAAGAAAGTTGTGCTACGGGTTTTTATCGCTCAAGAAAAATCAGTCGACCCCGGCTGGGTTTGAACCCATGAACATCGGGCCCTGAGGCGGACACCTTACCTCCAAGACCCCTGCTCACACCTTACCTCCAAGACCCCGCGGACCTCTTTCCATTAATATCCGACTTGTTTGAAGTACATTTTTATGGAAACACTTGTGCTACCAATAATTTGGGGATTTATCGTATCAAGACACAAGTTACAAACTAACTTAATTCTAGAAAATCTACAACGAATCCCTCATCCGTGATTTCACCACTGAGGGGTTCAACATCATACCATCCCACGTTACAAAACATGTTTCAAAACATACAAATTACAAAACATGTTCCAAAACACACAAATTACAAAACATGTTCCAAAACACACACATTACAAAACATGTTCCAAACACACACAAATTACAAAAAATGTTCCAAACACACACAAATTACAAAACATGTTCCAAACACACAAAAATTACAAAACATGTTCCAAACACACACAAATTACAAAACATGTTCCAAAACACACGCATTGAGGGGGTCGAAGTGGGAGGGTGTCTGGTCAGATTTCAACCACCACCTATTCTCACCCTGTATATTGGCCTCACCAGCGTCCACTCACCAGCGCCACCTATTCTCACCCTGTATTGTGGCCTCACCAGTGTCCACTCACCAGCGCCACCTATTCTCACCCTGGTTACCAAGACGCCCCCCTCTCCGCCCTAGGGACTGTTGGAGGGAGATCAATAGGGAAAGTGCGCGCGCATGTTTTGTGTCTGGGGGTTAGAGGACAGTACGAGCCCGGCCGGGTGACGACCCGGGGTGTGTGTGCTGGTGACTACGACACCAACCGGGGAATTGAACCCAGGACCCTCACAACATCTCCTGAGGTCATCTAACCCCTCGGTTGCAACTAGCGAATACAGATATATATATTTGTGGCTCGGTGTTGAAAACAAGTGTTTTAAAATAATTATCCTCTCTCTGTGTTATCTCTCGTATCTCTAATTATCTCTACATGTCATAATTTGCTGTTTCACATACGTCTTATCTCTGTCGAGAAATCTATACATGTTCAGTGTGTGTTCAAAAGAAGATATATATTGTTATGACATCGATATAATATAATATAAATATGGTATTTTTAAAAATAAATAAAATTATTCTTCAAAGGCAATGTCTGTCGTTTTCTTTGTGGCCTAAATAAAACTCATTGTATAAATAAATAATGTAGTGATATCCCCATTGTTAAATAGCAAGTATTATCTGTGTCGAGTTGCTGTTGATCGTCGTCTAAACGTTTCGGACGCTGCGATAAGTTGTCTGCACAACTCTTGTGTTTTGTGTCAAAGTTTGTGTTTAAACACTCTCCTAACTTTCCCTGAGAGACATTAACTATTATATCGACTTATTTTTCTATACTCTACCCCAGTAAACGATACATTTTCCTCGTGTGGTTGATTTATTTAACGTTCTGTGACCTGAACAGGTCTACTTACATAAGTGTGGCGTATTTGTAAGTGCTGTTGAACTTAAATCAATCACGTTCCACTGAACATATGTTCCATTGAGAGCCTAACATTAAGTGTACTTTACTGTCTCGTATCGAATCTCATCTATAAACTCTTAAACCGTGACTGTATACGATGATTGGGAGTGACCAATCCAACCAATCAGTACCAAGCGTCAAACATTTCTAGATTGGTCTCCGTGGGAAAAGGGGCCGACACCAAGTGTTGAAGTCTTTTCATCGTCCGGAGATTTGAAGGTAACGAATAGTTTTTTTGTCTGTCGTGTGACCTTGAAGGAAGCGTGCTTCCCTCGACCACCTGCAGGGCTACCACCTGCAAGGCAAGAAGGTGTCACTGCTTGAGGTCAGTCAGTGTCCGGTATTTAACTTCATCACTTAGGGCTACCAACATTACACCGTGGATCATTGAGGCGGTCGTGATTATTTTTATCCGCCACGTCTTACTACCCATCCCAGGCTACACGCATTGTAGTTACGCTAGTCGGGTGGAGGATGAGTAAGGTAGAATGTTAAATAAAATGTACCTGAATTTGCGTGGAGATAGTGAGACAACATTTAATAAAACAACTTGAGCACACAGGGTTAGGAATCGTAGCCCTGACCTCCACGTCACTGTCAGAACAGACTTGATTCACCCCCTGAAAGAATGTGTGTGTTGGTGGCCCTGAACCTCGGTTTGAGCAACTTTAATATTTAAAACTATCCAGTAAAGTAAACAAGAGTAGAGGAAGTAACAGACCACTAAGTGACCTGATGGTCCGGGGTTCAATCCCCCTTCCTTCACCTCTGACAAGACTTGTATTAATCACAACTTGTGAATCTGGGGAATGCCAGGCCTCCAACGTGGTTCGGATCCCACGTTAAACTTTAGGTCCTCCATTTCATCTTCACAATCACCCTACCATTACACATTAGCGTAAGTGCGTATAACCCGAACGGGTAGTAAGACGCGGTGCTAATAATAATAATGATTAGTATAATAATAATAATAACAACATACCAATGTAATTTAACCGTGGATAGAGTGAACAAAGCTTACTGACCCTCAAATCTTCGCTTGTCTAAGTTACACTGAAGTTTATTGGATGATGGTCTAAGCTCTCGCAATCAAACCACGTTTTCTATTTGTTATCTTGAGCAACTGGACTAGGACTCATTCAACTCTAGCCAATGGTAAGGCTTTATTCAACCCCCACATTATAACATTCATAGAAGTGTGTTTGTACTATTGACCGATACAAGTTGATCCAAACATGTTATTGGTTCTTAACTACGATAGGTTGGATAATCTTCAATGTGAATTACACAGGGAGATTTGAAAGTAGGGCAACAAATAGTGATACCCTTTTGAAAGTTTGAACATCTGTAAGTCTACGTCCAACCCACGGACTATTAACATTTAATATATAATATTAAGAGAGAGGTAAGCAATTCTCATGACTAGGATTCGAACCCAGGTCCAAACCCTCGGACTAGTCAGCTACGCAAGTCGATAAAGAGGACTTTAAGAGCTAAACCGTTGAAAAAAGTAATTTGGGGGGAAGGGGGGAAACGCAATTTAAAAAAAATGTTTAAAAGATCATTGAGTCTTATCCTTTGAGCACTGAGGGAGAAGGGGGGTGGGGGGGTCTTGGAAATGTCGTTTAGTTTACTCGCCTCTAAAAGACTCTGGTTCGAATCCGGGTTAAGACTCGGGGTGAACGTATAAAGGACAACAGTGACTCCTAGTCCCAGACGCTAACAGCCCACCGCGCATTGATATCTAGTTACATACTTATAACATTGATAGTAAACGGTACTGTATCTTAATATCGTCTTTGCTGCAGCTCTTTCTTAATTATATACTCGTATAATTAATGAGGTTCGGCGGGAGTTTGTAAAACTGGGGAAAACGTAGCCCCAGAGGGGCGGAGAAGCTCCCTGTAAAATGAAACTTTGTTTGAAATACCAGTATTATACCTATATATAGGATATTCTATAAATGAACGTGGCAGAAACTATTAATTTAGCTTTCCTCTAAGTTTTAATTGCTCAAGCCCAGGTTTGGAATAGTGATGTGTTAGTCTAATATAGAAATAAAGTTTAGACAAGATGTTATGCCAAATATACGACCAATTGACCAATATAAACATTATGTTTGTCTTTTTAAAGGTTGCTATTTATTTGGACATTCCAAAATGAATGTTAAAAATGCGTAAAATAATATTTTTTTACGCATCTATCAGTATCAAGTGACATAACGGGGCAACTAATACAGTGTTATGTATTATTATCATCCAGATAAAATTGTAATAGAAAACTGACACTAACATATTCATCTATTTTTAGTGTAAAAGGTTTTTAGTCAATAAACTGTGTGTTATTATTTATTTGCATATATGTTCGTCAAACACACTCTAATATGTGTTAAGTATCACCGTTTCAAAACATAGAATCTAAGCTTAGATTACAGTTTACGTTGTCAATGTACTAAATATAGAATGTCTCGATCACGAGGATGAATGACAAGAAACAAGAGAAAGTATCTGAACAAAATACACCGTCTTGAAACTTTTATAAGCAAAACAAAAAATGGCATTTAAACCGTGATGTACTTATTTAAATAATAACTAAACCAGCTAAAAACATCACTTGAAATAAGTCTACTTTATTTGGATCAGTGTGTACGCTTGACTGAAGGCATTGTTGCCAACTTATCGTTTTTACCAACTTCTAGCATTTCTGACCAAAATATTAAGTTAGTGGTTAAAAGGTGACCTGGTGGTCTAGGGGTAAGGTGTCAGACTTTTGTGCTGGAGGCCGGGGTTCAATCCTCGGTCCCGGCACAGATTTATCTGATTACCAAACCCTTCCTTCACCTCTGACAAGACATCTTTTACACATTAGCGTAAGTGCGTATAACCCGAACGGGTAGTAAGACGCGGTGCTAATAATAATAATAATAATAATAATAATAATAGTGGTTAACGAGAGTTCAAGATTTATTTTAATATTATACATCATTTTTTCACTTAGAGGAATGAAAAAGTTTTGTTTGTATTGTTTTATTGATTTTAAAATAATCTAAGTGTGAGATAGGTAAATTACTAAATGGCAATTTAACTATTCAATCATGAATTTCCTGCTATTTTTAAGTGGGCGTTTTACCGTTTATCTTTCTTTATAAACCGAAATGCTTGGCCCAACTCTTTGCATTATACATAAAGGGGATAAAAAAATGCCTAATATCTAATAAATGTACTACTCAACGTCAGGGATTTTGGCAGGATGAAGCATGATTGGAATAGAAATTCAAGTAACCTAAACTTTTATTTTCTTTATTAAGTGGCTTTATCTCCTTTGTTAGAGTAAACATTAATAAAATAGTAATTATCTTTATTTAGTTAAAATACAGTGGTAATATCAATATAATTTGAATCACTTCATACGGGATTTTGGTAAAATGAATTGGTAACACTGACTAGAGGCTACAAGGAGCTATCAATAAATAAAGACCCGGTGAGAGGTTTAACCAAACAGGTAATCAGCTTTCCGAGTATCTCTGGTTCGAAGCCCGTCTGGAGATGTTAAATGAGACCAGGCCACTGTGGGTATCGAACTCCAGGTCCTTCGTAACATCGCTATCAATATCAACTTGTGCCCTGTTGATGGACACCCCTTGAATGAAAGTAGCAGTCCATATACTCCCCCTCCCCCGTGTTTAGCGCGAGGGGGGGGGGGGTTTCTGGCGCTGTGCCACTGCCTACTTGTTGAGGACTCCGGCTAAATTGTTTCCAAACACACAGATATAGATTTTTACTAACGGGCCGGGGTAAATGGTCGTAGCCTTTCCGTTAAATGTTTCGGGAGAAGATTGTCTCATGTGTCTCGGAGAGACATTCCTTGAGACATACACGTGTCTCGGAATTAGAGAGACATTGTAGTGCATCCATACATAGGGAACACGGATAACGAGGTGTTTTTTTTTTGCTAAGATTCCGGCCGGGTGCCCTGAGATTATTTTTAATTGAATGGTTTTCAACTTTCTCTCTTCACGCAAATCTGTGTACACTTCCCCTACATTCTCCCTCCTCCTCCCTGTTTCGTTAGCGTAAATACTCTAATAGCCCAAGCCAAGTGAGGAGTCAGACGGGCGTAGCACGTAAAATAAAACATTTGATTGAAGATGCAGCTGAGTGGGATCGAACACCGGTCCTCGCTCCAACCAGGACCTTGTGGGTCAAGTTTACACGACCAAGTGAAGATCACGTGACGGGTAATTCTCACCGGTTTCGCGTCACATGAGCTATCCACGTGAACAATGCGTGATGTGTGAGAGTGTGAGATATAACCACGAGGCCGACCTCTCACAAACTGTTTCACCGGCGACAAAGCCGCGTCCGTGCAAACATTGTACGTGTGAGATCACATCACTATCTTCACAGACCTGTCATGCAGAATATTTGCATCACTAGTCAGTGAAATATTCAAGTTTCCAACAGTCCGGAAGATAATGCAGTTTTATTTAGTAATAGCGCGGTGGAAAGGACATTAGCTGACAGTTTATCATTTATTATTATCATTATTATTAGCTCCACGTCTTACTACCCGTCCGGGTTATACGCACTTACGCTAATGTGTAATGGTAGGGTGATTGCGAGATGAAATGGAGGAGCTACAGTTTAATGTGGGATCCGAACCACGGTGGAGGCCTGGCATTCCCCACATTCACAAGATGTCTTGTCAGAGGTGAAGGAAGGGTTTGGTAATCAGATAAATCTGTGCCGGGACCGAGGATTGAACCCCGGCCGCCAGCATAGAAGTCTGACACCTTACCCCTAGACCACCAGGTCACAATTATCTGATAGTTATTAACACCACTTTTATATGTTCATACGTCAGGTCATGTGACCTACACCTGTCAATTTTGACAGGTAGTATTGGTATAATATACAAAACAACAGTAATAGAGTATTCGCATATTTACGCTAATGAGGAATGTTGAATTGAGACGCGCAGTTGCGTGGAGGGAGAGTGGGAAACCATTTAGGAAGAATAACCCTCAGTACACCCGACTGGTATTCAAACTCCTATTACCTGCTGCGGTGGCTGCATGGATTAAGACGTCACTCTCATGTTAGACTGAAATGTCGATGACAGGGAGATCGGGGTTCGAATCTCGGTTTGGTGTACTGGGTTTTTTTTCATTCTCCCTCCACGCATCGTACCTAGTTCACTAGTGTAATTATTACCTATGAGTATAACATGGGCAGGTGAGAATACTCGCGGTGATAAAAAATATTCCCGTCATCCCCAGTCCAGTCAATTGCAGGTGTGACGCCTTAAACCATGCGGCCACCACAGAGGGTTAAAACAGTATCAGTGTCAACCATTGTGAATGTGATCGGTACAAGGCTCTGCCAAGCGTGTTTGTCATTGTGACATGTGACGTGTTTGTCACTGTACTTGTTTATCTCAGTGGAGTGTCACTGTGACATGTGACGTGTTTGTCATTGTGACATGTGACGTGTTTGTCACTGTGACATGTGACAGTTTTTAAACCACGATCCATTTTCTAATTGGTGCCTCCAACAAATGTTTTCTGTGATGAGGTCTCGTGGATTAGGAAACTTCCCTTGCATTGAAGCTTTGCTGATTGGCGTAATTCTAGTGGCCCCATTTCATAAACTAGTTCAAAAATACATAAAATTGCACACTTTCCTCCATATATCGGCAGTAAATGGTGTTTTATCTCCTGTCTATAATTGTATTGTCCTTATTTTTATAATACTAGGTACTTAGCTCTATTAGAACAGACACTTTCCTTCTGTTATGTTCGTGTCCCTGACTTTTTTTCAGAGGATAATTGAAGTTACTAATTATAGTTGGCCACCTCTTGGCTGTAACTATGTGCTGGGGCTATAATTACCTGCAGGTGCAACTAGAAATGTACAAATACCAATTAATGGTAAAAAGGACGACGCGAAAAACAAGCACTTCTGTTAGATTAAAAATAGACCTATGGTGTTTATACTTTTTTATAAGTTTTTATTTTTTTCTAACTTTATTTTCATTGTTTACATACGAATTATTTTTTATACAAAATTTAGGAAATAAATAAGTCGTGAAATTTTAACGAGCCCTCTGATTTGATTTTTTTGTACATTCAAGGAAGCTTAGCTGACAAAATATTTGCTGTTCACATATAACTATGCATGTTTTTTAAATTGGTCTTCATTTGATTGTGATTGTAAAATTGATTATTTATTCTTAAATGTTAATATTAGTTAATAAATCTGTATATTTGGCTGCTTATTTAATGGCAATTAAAAAAATAAAATTTAATTTATATTCTAACTTTCTCAATATTTAGAAACAGGAACGGCCCATGGGTTGTTACAGAGGCAAGCGATACTTGACGTGACTGTACCTAGAAATGTGGTTGTTAGAATGAAGGGAAGGTAACAGGTTTACTAGGTACCGTCTCGTAGAGCCTTACTTGCCTCGGTAACAACCCGTGGCCGTCTCCTGGCTAGCGGGTTTTAACCCGCGCTGGTGGACATGCGGTCTAAATGTCAAGTTTATTTAGTTTGGTTAGCCGGTGAAGGGTCTGAGTTCGGATCCAGGCCTGAGGATGTTTTATTCTATAAATGGTTTTCCACTCTCCCTCCACACGAACTTGGTTACATTTCCTCTAAATTCAATTCCTTATTCCACCAATATTAGCTTAGCTAATATCTATGGACGAATAGTGAGACGCGCTCGATCACATGACGGACACAACACCCATTCCTCTGACCGTCAGTTCATCCCCTGCTAGTCCGAGCAGGGATCCCAACCAAGGACCTCATCCCCCTTCCTTCACTGCCCTCTAGAGATGAGACCACGGTGAATGTGGGTTTGAATCCCCGCGTGACTAACAGTTAGAGGGAGGGGACTATTTGGGACCTTTGTTAGGATTCGGGAAGGTTGAATTTAGAACACGTGTACATTCATTTGCGTGGAACGAGAGTGGGAAACCATTTAAGAAATTACACCCTTTCAGAATCGAACCACGATCGGTAGTCTTGTCTATTGCGAGAATAACGCCTTAACCCATGCGGTTACCGAAGTGAGTCTCTCTTAATCCTTATGACATTGTCATGTCGTGTAGTGTTGCCAGGGTAAGCAGAGCTTGTTACAACTGTACCTGTGATATGTTCTCTCCCACTCTGTCCCCATTTGACCAGTCATACATAACAGTGTAGTGGAGTGTTGCCAGGGTAAGCAGAGCTTGTTACAACTGTACCTGTGATATGTTCTCTCCCATTCTGTCCCCATTTGACCAGTCATACATAGCAGTGTAGTGGAGTGTTGCCAAGGTAAGCAGAGCTTACTGTAATGAACACAAAACTATGTTCTATGACTATATACATCTATAGACTTGTAAACATAGTTTAACAGTTGACAAAAGTCCAATAATCCACATTGATCATTAGGTGCTAAATGCCCGGGAAACGAATGGTAACTGATATGGGAGCGTGGAATGGATCTTTGGGAGTATAAGTATGTAATGTGTATGTTCCTCTTCCCCTATTTGTTCTCCTACTACTCTAAATCTCCACGCAGGAATATTACAAACACACTCGGTTTCCGCTCGACTATTTTAGCCTATTAATAGTCAGTGTTTAATATTACCTGCACAAACAAACTGTATTTAATTTTATTTAAACACTCCTTTCCACCACATTTGTTCTTGAAACTAACATTCCCTTGTTACTGTTTATTTCCACGTATGCCTCTAAAACATCCGAATGTTTTGTTTTTTGTGGCTCTTTAATTTCGTTGTATAATATACTAAAGCACGCACGTGCGTTTCACGCAGTGACAGCTTCTAATTACTAGTGACCTCTTTCCAGTAACAACATTTGTTTGTTTGATGAGGTATCAAGGTTCTTTTGGGTCGGAGTAAAAATTAGCAAAATGTAATCATTTGACTATAGCTCTACAACATTATCGAAAACAAAGGTGTTAAAAAATAAACTACAAACTAAAATACTCGATACCTATGGAAAACTTTATCATGCGCTTCCAGACAATTGTAAATTTAATTGTATTTCAATGTATCTATATTACAGTTTTGGCCCAAACCCGGTGTAAAGTGAACCCAATATATATTTTTCCGTACTCAACATTGCTGCTATAGGGGCTATTTTTACGTGTAATCGGGGGAGGTTTTTTTTATTCTTCTATTGGCAGCCTGTCGTTCAGTTTTATTGGCTGGCCTCTTTTCACATAGCGCTGCCATCACCGTGTTGTTACAGCAAATAAGGTCACGAGAACTAATGTGGTGTGAACCAGGCCTGCGAGTCTGGTCTTACACTGGTTTGTGTGTCTCTCTCTTATTGATATCTAACACCAACAGCTTTTGCACACTGATTTCGCATTTAGATACATGTATTTATTCAACATAATTTTGCATATTTACAAATTTATGATCGTTTAGCCGACATGCGGCCTACTACATTGGTGTAATCTATTTTTAAACATGCATAGTTAAATGTATGGCGCTGGGAATGAGCGCTAGTTAAATACAACTGTGACCAAGTAAATATTGACTCAATTGTTCTTGTTTCGTGTGTGCTTTACCAATATTGTTTAACTAGGTTCTAAAGTAGGTTTTACTTGTAGACTATACAATAAATTAACATTTAAATTAACCCTCCAAACTACCCCCCTTGTTGAGTTATTTAGTGGATTGACTAGTTTTAATAACCAACCCTGTGGTGTAGTGGTCAATGCACCTGTCTACGAGCTTAGGGGGCCTGGGTTCGAGTCCAAGCTGGTACGTTGGGTATTTTACTAGAAAGGGAAATTACTCTTACGGTCGCCAGGGTTTGGTTAGTTGGGCTTAAATTAGGCTTAAGTTAGGATTAAGAGTTTTCATTGGTTTCACACTCTGACAGTACTCGTCAGGACAGCTAAACACAGACTACAGCCAGGTACCTTACAAGTTTGGCTCATTGGCCGGTATTCCTATTGGTCACTAACCATGTTTAGCAATTTCAAACGAGCCTAGTTCCTTTCACTAGGTGGGAAGTTAACATACTGGTTAGTTTTTATCACAAGGAACATTTTCCGACAAAACAAAATGAATATATATGTTTAGTTTAGACCTAGAGCAATATCAACAATTCTTGAATATCTGTGATAGGCCTCGCGGAATTTAACCATAAACTGTTTTATATTGAGAGACCAATATTCAAGAACTTTTGATACTACCCGGTGTAGAAAATTAAACTGAACAAAATTGTTACCTAATTTAGTGATTTAGCTCACATCCCCCTCCCCATTCCTCCCTGTCAGGTATCACTAGCCCCATTCCTCCCTTCCGGGTATCACTAGCCCCCATTCCTCCCTTCCGGGTATCACTAGCCCCCATTTCTCCCTTCCGGGTATCACTAGCCCCAACTCTCCCTTCCGGGTATCACTAGCCCCCATTCCTCCCTTCCGGGTATCACTAGCCCCAACTCTCCCTTCCGGGTATCACTAGCCCCCATTCCTCCCTTCCGGGTATCACTAGCCCCATTCCTCCCTTCCGGGTATCACTAGCCCCCAACTCTCCCTTCCGGGTATCACTAGCCCCATTCCTCCCTTCCGAGTTGAGCTATGCTTACGTTATAGATGTCATTTAACCCCTAGTCTCTGTTAAAATAATATTTATGAAATGTAATCAAAATTATATTTAGTGAGACATTTCAAATCTGTTCATGATATATCCGAGTTTACTTCTTAATTCAAAATGTTTCCAAGATGCGAAGGCTTTTGTGGGTGTTGAAGTGGAAGCTAAGAAGAGTTTACTTTTGACTCCGACATTTCGAAGCCTCGCACATCTTTACAAATCTGTACCCCCCCCTCCACCCCCCCACCCCCCCACAGCCCCAATTCATCTTTTTATACTACGCTGAGCTTCGGTGACTCGGATTTTGAATTTGCGTCACTTCCGGTATTTTTAAAGGCTAGAAGGCACGTCGCTATAGGACTTCGTGTGCTGAATATATCAAGAAGGCTTCCAAGTTGGAATAGAAATGCAATTAATATAATTACTCCTATCTTTTGATATTATATATATGTGTGTGTGTGTTTTATAACAGTACAAACCACTAGAACTGGATGTTATTTAATATATTTAGGCCTATACTAATCAAACACAATGTTCTCCTATTTACACAACTCTTGCTTGGTGTGTGATATATTACTGGACAAACAATTGTTTTGGTTGTGTGCTCTTGTTTTTTAAATTATCTTGAAACAAATCTTTTTAATAAGGTATCTTTTAGTTGTATTTAGCATCGCGTCTTACTACCCGTTCGGGTTTATACGCACTTACGCTAATGTGTAATGGTAGGGTGATTGTGAGATGAAATGGAGGACCTACAGTTTAACGTGGGATCCGAACCATGGTTGAGGCCTGGCATTCCTCACATCCACAAGTTGTGATTAATACACGTGTTGTCAGAGGTGAAGGAAGGGTTTGGTAATCAGATAAAACTGTACCGGGACCGAGGATTGAACCCCAGACCTCTAGCACAGAAGTCTGACACCTTACCTAAGACCGTAAAAAAATTAAACTTGAGATTTTGTTGGGTGTCGACATTTCGTGAGCCGCTGAACCTGAAAAAGCTGTTTTTGCAACGCAGTCCGTCTGTCTGTGTTACTGGGGCTGGAGCCGAAACATGTTACCGATCAGGCTATAGCTGGTATCTGGGGCGTTCATGGGGTTACCCAGAGGGGGTTTTTGGAATTATCCATCCGACCCTTAAGTTAAGGGTAGTTTTTACTTATGGGCAAATAGAGATTTGTTTTCAAAATTGGCTTTAACGGTTTTGATTGAAGTTTGTATTGAGGCACGGCTTAGCATTAAAAATAAAATGACGCATCTAATTTATTTTCTCACGAAAATGACTTTTGAGGTTCTTTAAATAAGATAAACTTTCCAATTTTGTTAAACTTTCCAATTTTGTTTATATCTCATTCACTCATCGAGATGCGGAGTAACTTATTGAAAAGTTAGAATAATTAAAATTTAAAAAAATGTAGGTATTTGAAAGAATAGTATATTATAAAAAATCAAAATTTTGTGAGCCATAGACAAATACATTATTTTAGACAGAGCTTTGGGAGATGAGAAGTTGAAAATTCACTAAACAAAAATCTGTTATAATAGTGTTTATTATCTCATGTAAGCTCTTTATTGAGATGTGATTTTATTTTTTTCCTATTATGTTTATTTAAGAATTTACATTATTTTGTTTCGAGTATCTGACGATCTATAAATATTTCGATCAAGGAGCGAGAAAGCCTATAGTCGAATATGCTCGAGTTTTTATTTTTAGGATCGAACCAAAGCATACCCCACTGTCGAGGTCTTCAGCGCTGCTCGTTATCCTTTGGAAGGACGTAACGCGTCTCTCGGGACAGTTATTCTGACAACACAGGACATGTGTGTTTCTCCACAGTCTCAAGTAACGTATGAATGTTGGCAGCACATACGAGAGTGTTGGACTTACGTCCTAAGGTGTCTGTCTGAGATACTGACAATCTGATGTTGCGTTTAGGTTGAATGTTGATTAAACCAACAGTCCACGAGTTTGTTGTTTACTGTAATGAACACTAAACTATGTTCTATGGCTCTATACATATATAGACTTGTAAACATAGTTTAACAGTTGACAAAGTCCAACAATCCACATATTTCTGTTTATCATTAAGAGCTAAATGTCCGGGAAATGAAAGTTAACTGCTATAGGACCGTAGATAGGATCTTTGTGAATAGAATGATAACATTTAATGCAACACACATTGTATTGTCATCAGTATTTGCCTCATCCCATGTTTGTTCTCCTTCTGTTGTACAGAGGAACTTTACATACAAACCCCCTTGGTTTTTGGCGTTATTGCAAATGTTGTCCCAAGCTGTAATTTATTTTTGAGAAAAACTGTATGGTGGTGACGTATCATTTATTAAATTAATAATGTTTTATTGGCTACCATTCAGTTCTCCGCATAGTTCTTGCATTCATCTTTAAAAAAACTTCAGTGACGTGATACTATTTGCACAACAGGATTGTATTGCAGGTTGCCAGTGAGATCTATCTCACGGCGTCAAAATAACCTAAGTTTAAATAAAAGCGCCTTCAAACAAGCGATACTATTTGCACAACAGGATTGTATTGCAGGTTGCTTGTGAGATCTATCTCACGGCGTCAAAATAACCTAAGTTTAAATAAAAGCGCCTGCAAAAACGCGATACTATTTGCACAACTGGATTGTATTGCAAATTGCTAGTGAAATCTATCTCACGGCGTCAGACTTGCATAATTGTCATTAATATAGCATATAGATAGAGCTATATTTGGGGAGGGGGAGGGAGTTGTAAGGGGATGTGTTTTTGTAAAGGGCTTATACTAAAATGTGAAATCTACCAAATCAAACGAGTCCATTGAATATTTAAAATAATAAAGTTTAAGATCATTAAACATTCTTGATTGTTTTACAGCTCTTGATATAATTTTCAACCAAATTTGTTTTTGTCGGAATGTTGACTAATTTAATTAGAGCCCCTTATATATGTGGAGCAGTCACTTTAAGGCGTCCTTAATACCGAGGAGAGGGGGTGGGGGAGGCACAATCATATGCAGGGTAGTTCGGCCCCGCCCTTTTTACACGACCATGTAAGTTAGTGTGAACGTCATGTGATTATCAATCTTAGTATGTGTTTATAAAGTGCATGCTTTTAGCCTCACCAAATAACGTGTTGAAAAATCATAACACATTCGTTCACTAAGTTTTTACTATTTCACACCAAATGAATTCAGTTTATTTCCACAGCAGTAAATATGATATATGACTACCGTTATTTTTATTGCAAACAAAGTGAAAACACACGTGTTTGAGGGTGAAACAACAACTCGTCACGTGAGCTGTATTTGCAACACTTCTCTTGTACGGAGTTTAAAACGATTGTGTTTGGTTCTCCTTTTTTTAGTGCTTTAATTCTGTTCGGTTTTCTCTCTATCGTATATTTTTCTTTACCTTTTTCCCCTCTAACTCAATCTATTTTTTTTTCTGGTGTGTATTTATCCTTCACCCATCTGTCGAAACGATGGTTTCCAGCAAGGTAGAGAAACCGAGCTATAAAGTTTCTCGTGTTGTCGATAACTGGTGTTCATCTTCAATGTTTGTCTTTCTTCTTTGCTTCTGTCTATCTTTATCTCGCTTTTGATTTATTTTCTACTAATTGTTTATTTTATATTTCTTAGTCTGTTTTTCGTTCCCTCTTCTTCTTAGTTGAACCTTTTTTATTTTTTAAATTATCTATTTATTCTTCACCTCTTCCGTCTCTCCTTGTTTTTATCATTCGGTTTGTAGCCGGGAGAAACATTCTCAACTTATTGTTCATTGTCTTCCTTCTTTTGTCCGGGAATGAATCCAGTCACGAGCCGAACTTAGGGATGTATTCATGTTTGTCTTTTAGGCACGAAGCCGAACTTAGGGATGTATTCATGTTTGTCTTTTAGGCACGAAGCCAAACTTAGGGATGTATTCATGTTTGTCTTTTAGGCACGAAGCCAAACTTAGGGATGTATTCATGTTTGTCTTTTAGGCACGAAGGCAGGCCGCAGCAAGTGACACTCATTTCCTTCGTACTTTCTTTCTTTCTTACTTCTTCTCCATCAAATAACTTCTCAGGGAGTTAAACCAGATAGCAATACGAGACTTTACGAGATTTCTATCTCCGCGTCTGGTTCATCTCAATATTACGTCACAGAGTGACTGTCAATACCAGGAGGGACGGATGGACTCGGCTTGAAATGGAATGAATAAAGATCTTTTTATGTTTTCAATGTTTCCTTGTAACACAATTATATATAAAAACAGGTCAAAATAACATTTGCGAGATAAACCAATTGGGTTATTTTAAGGTAATATATAATATCCACATATTTACACCTAAAGAGCAAATGTGGCTACATTTCTTGGAGATAGATGGATTAACGTGTCAGGATTCGAACTATAAATTCTCTGTCTTAAGCCGACCAAACTCTATCAGGACGAATATTTTGTCTGCGTTCCTTCCTGTGCGGATGAAATATATTTCACCGATCTAACGACTATTAATATTCCTAAACTATTTGAAAGGGTGGCTTTAAACTGTAGAATAGTCATTATTTTATAATATATTTTTACATTAAATATTTATTCTGATTTGATGAAATTTCGTACTACAACTTTATGTTAATAATATTAAAAATATTTGTTAAGATAAACAACAAACTATCTATATATTATTTTCTAACTTTAACAAAAACAACATAATCCCTTCCCCAAATTTAATTTGCGAGAAATCCTTATTGGTCGATGCATCTCTATTTGACACGTTTTATAAAAACTAATGGGATTTGTTTTTCCATTAAATAACTATAATTTATCATATATATACTACCACCATTAATTATAAGACATAGCAGTAGGAAATGAATTGCGTGTGAGCCTGTTTAAAAAATAAACCTTTCAACTTTTGTCGAGATGTGTGCATTGCTAGGTCCAAACTGGCCTGAGAGATCCCCGCGTGGGAACTCGTGTGTGTGTGTTGTAAGACGTAGGAGGGGAAGGGGGCACGACATGATTGATGGAAGAGTAAGTGCCTCAAACAGTTTCATCCATCAGAACTGCTCCCAGCTCCACTCACGGACAGGGATGTCCAATCAGAGCTGACCAGGACAAACTCAACACGGCTTGGTGGTGTAATCAGATATGTTATATTACACCTCCTCCTTCCCCACAGAAACGATTATTGTAAACCTTAACGGATGTTCTTGTTGGTAATTTGACAGAAAGTATTCATCTTTGTGGCGCGAGCAGTTTGAAGACCACTGTAATCAGGAAGTCGTGGGCGCTAGAAATACGATGGTTTAGCATTTTACCACGCCCTTGCATTCTTCTTAAATGACACACCCCTGTCCCCTCCTGGATACATGACACACCCCTGTCCCCTCCTGGCTACATGACACACCCCTGTCCCCTCCTGGCTACATGACACACCCTTGTTCTCACAATCCCTGCTCCTTTCAACCATTGTTCACCTCCCCCCGCCGTGCATTAGACAACTCCTTGATTCTCTCTCGCGGTACTCGCATCTTCTCTCTCCGTCTTGAGAGATGACAACTTGTTCATTGACAAGGCTCCTAGGAAACATTCACTTTGATCAAATGTTAACAAGAAACATATTTTTAAATCTTTTAACGCATTCCGATCTTCGATATAAGAACATATTTCCGAAATTAATAAATAAAACTGTTTTGTTTTCTTCCTGGTAACAATGTTCAAGACACTTACTATAGTTAAATAAGTAAAGTTTAATACAAATATTATCTACTAAAAATACATTTATAAAATAATTATCATACACATGCTTGGAAATATAAACAGTACATTTTGGAAAGTGACATATTTATTCCTAATATACTTTATATATTATATTTTTACTATATATATTTATTCTTGAACTACTCTTTAGTACTATTCTAAATTTAAATGAATGAGTTCTGTAATGTTGTTTAAATTATGTAGCCCAGTTTTAAACTTAGTATATTCCCAAAACGTCGTCCAGACAAACTATACACTCGAGATGTGAGGGACGGGGTATGAACTCACAACCCCTCTGACGAGTCGGGAGAGGACAAGATCACCCCCCTCCCCCCCGGCCGAACTGAGAGCTGAAGAAACGCTCTCAAAGGGGAAGGTTGGGCGAAAGAATATTTGTGAAATATTTAAGTGGGTTCATGTAAATAAAAGGAAATAGTGAAATAATACGGATAGAACGGGAAATGGAAGTGAAGTTGAAGAGAGGAGTAAAGATAAATATTTGACGACTGAGGACAAGATTGGTGGTGTGAATGATAATGATAAGAACAAGAGAGAGAGAGAGAAGTTAAGAAAACGGCTGGTAAATAAATATAAAACTAGCTTGGTGTGTACCAAGAACCTCTTTAATCAAACTGTTACTTATGGCGTCCCTTGAACACGACTTTGTCCCTGGAGACTGTTTATAAACACGACTCTGTCCCTGGAGACTGTTTATAAACACGGCTCTGTCCCTGGAGACTGTTTATAAACACGACTCTGTCCCTGGAGACTGTTTATAAACACGGAAGGAGTGAAGGGGGGGGGGGGTGTAAGCAATAACTGCATAATGTAATCTTGAGGGTAGTCTTGAGAGATCACAAAGAAATATAAATAAGTCATCACTGGTTCGAAACAAATAACTATCGTGTTGATTCACGCGGAGAGCCGTTGGATAGTTTATAGCATTTCGAGACATAAGGAAGGATCCTTGCACACAGCCTGGTCTCTTCCCCGTGGCCGTACACGGCGCGCTTCCTTGAGTACAGTCGACCATCAGGTGGAACAGGGCTATTCACACGTCACGGGGTTTCCCCGGACGTTCATCCGGCACCATCATCATCATCATCACGTTTCGGTCCAGTGTCGAGTGCTGAACTGCGTCCTTTATTTTCGAGCCACGGTGAACCAAGACGTTCCAAAAATTCATCAAACGACGATTTTGATATCCGAAACTAATTGAAGAACTTTGTATCCTCTCGAAATTCTGTGAACAGTGCCACCCACGAATGCCCCCACGGTGACCCGCCCCACATTTAAAGGATGAACCCACCACAATCTAAATCGTACTGACTGTCTTGCTGAAATCTCGCCGTGCCGTTACCAAGGAGCCTAATTCTTACAGAAACAGTGGACACACAGACTAAACGTCAGACTCGTCTATTCTTGCTTGCAGCAGGGCTTCAATGATTGGTTATTCTTTCCTAAATGTTTTATACTACCCCTCCACTAAAATTCGGATACATTTCTTTTAAGATCAACCTTTCTTATCTCTAAACGGGGAGAAAACTATACAGGATGTCCATAAATTATTCCCCTGTTATAATATTTAATACAAATTGTTGTTTTATGAGCTTTTTAAACTTTTTTGCGGTAATTGATAACATAACGCAAGATATTTTTGTTTTAATTAAGTATAATAGCCCAGTTCAGTAAATACTTATTTACTAAAATGTATTAAATCTTACAATGGTAGTGACAATCTATGGACACCCTGTATATACAATTACTTCCCTCGACTAAACAGACGTGTTGACAGTTCCTCATTGACTAGAAACCATTCCCTTTGTTATAATTGCTATTCCATATTGAACATTCGATGTGAGACCAGGTTCGAAGCCTCGGTCCTCTGCGTACTGCTCACGTAAGTTCATGAACCGATCTAGTTTTCTGATTGAACATCTAATGAGGTCATCTACAAACTACAGACACAATATTATATCGTGTCTGTTTGTGGTGTTCCGGGGTTACAATACTATACCGTGTATGTTTGTTTGTGGTGTTCCGGGGATACAATATTATATCGTGTCTGTTTTTGGTGTTCCGGAGATACAATATTATATCGTGTATGTTTGTTTGTGGTGTTCCGGGGATACAATATTATATCGTGTATGTTTGTTTGTGGTGTTCCGGGGATACAATGTTATACCGTGTATGTTTGTTTGTGGTGTTCCGGGGATACAATGTTATATCGTGTTTGTTTGTGGTGTTCCGGGGATACATATGTTATACCGTGTCTGTTTGTTTGTGGTGTTCCGGGGATACAATGTTATACCGTGTATGTTTGTTTGTGGTGTTCCGGGGATACAATGTTATACCGTGTATGTTTGTTTGTGGTGTTCCGGGGATACAATGTTATACCGTGTCTGTTTGTTTGTGGTGTTCCGGGGATACAATGTTATACCGTGTCTGTTTGTTTGTGGTGTTCCGGGGATACAATGTTATACCGTGTATGTTTGTTTGTGGTGTTCCGGGGATACAATATTATACCGTGTATGTTTGTTTGTGGTGTTCCGGGGATACAATATATAATATCTCGTGTCAACAAATGAAGGTAGTAGCTTATTTTTTATGTTTACCAGATAATATATTATTGCATTCATTTATTAAATTATTATGTTAATTAGATTCATCGGAGCATTCTTTATTTATTTTTAATCTTCTCAATACACAATTTTTTTTAGCACCACGTCTTACTACCCATTCAGGCTATACGAATACGTACCAATTACACTAATGTATTAAGGATTAGGAAGGTTTTTAATTTAGAGGAAGTGTACCAACATTTGAATATTGTACTGCAACAGCCAAACGTTATCAGTTGAGCTTGGCGCCAGGAACCAAACTGGCTGTGTAACTCAGAATAGAAGAAAGGACCATAGCTTAGCCAGACCTTATTACCATTGTTTGGACAACCTTGGTGGCTAAATGGTCTAAGGAAGTGAACATGTCAAATAGATAATGATTATAATAAACATATTTACTTAAAAAGTCGTGACTGCATTTTATTATGCTTTTATTCGATTGCTAAAAATATGTATGAATAACTTTTTCCTAAATAGTTTTCTCACTCTTTCTCCATCCAAATGCGGCTACAATTCCTAAAAGTTCAGCCTTAATCAGCCTTAAAACATTATCATAATTAGTACATAAGCGTATAACCCGGACGGGTAGAAAGACGCGGTGATAAAAGAACCACTTTGTGTCCGGCGATAGAAATCTACCAACTCCACAAGCGAGCCAACCTCTTTCATATTACTATTGATTTATTTTAAATATAGTACGTCAGTTTACTATTAATATATAACATAATAAAATATCTAAGGAATGTCATACTCAAGTTTATGTAAGTTTATTATATTTTTCAAAGCTCGGCTACAAATAGAAACAATTTTGAAAACTACTCCCACTTATCAGGGATTTAAAAAAAAATATCACAGTCATCCTAGAATCAGTTATCTTGTGTGTGTTTTAATAATTTAAACAATATCGACACAGCTTTGTTCACACACTCTTGTCGCTAGCTTATCTTTATTTTCCAAATGGGTCCTGGTTTGGTAATCCCTGTCCAAGTCCTCTTACTCACGTCTCTGATCTGTTTCCCTACATGTTGAAACCACTTCCACCCTCTGAACCCTTAGCTCGTCACGTGTATTCTTTCCATTATCCTCCTCCTTCTCCCTTACCTCCCGTATTTATTGATTACCTCGGTGGTCCACCATTAGACCCCCTCCCCTGGTCCTCTCAACCTGCCATACTTCTCACCACACATCCTCTCTTACCGCTTGCACTCATACTGGTATATCTTAGAACTCTTACCGCTTGCACTCATACTGGTATATCTTAGAACTCTTACCGCTTGCGCTCATACTGGTATCCCTAGAACTCTTACCACTTGCACTCATACTGGTATCCCTTTAGAACTCCGTGGCTCTCCACTGGGACATCTTGTTCTCGCTAATCCCAGCCCCGCTGTCAAGGTAGAGACAATCCATCTTAAGGCGCCCCCCTGCCTGACGCTGCTTACAAGCTTTTTATTCCCTTCTCTTTCCCCGGATCAGGGGGTCCTCCAATTGTTTGCGTTCGTCGGTAATGTTATGTGGCTCGGGTTTCCATTAAGGAAAGGCGGGAATCTGTTGCTTAGTTAGATGTCTTCACCGCCAGAGGGGACTTCTTTTCTGTGGCTGTGTGGAGGAGAAATGGCACTTGGAAATATCTTTTGTTTATTTTACAGTCTTAAAAAATGTGTTTTGGTTTTCAAGAAAACATTTATAATCATGATGCTTCTTAGTATATTGAAACCTCAATGGCACCGTGGCTTGATATATCGCCATGAGGCATAGATATATAGATATATACCACTAATTAAACTATTGTATGCACTTACAGGTGAACTACATTCGAACAATTAGGATGTAACTTATTGTTTTAGATTAAGCTGAAAGACGCGGACCCCTCACTCACTCTAAGAAAGGATGTTTAGAAATAAAAGGAGCTTGAAAACAGGGATTTCTTGTAAGTGCTCAATTAGAAGCTCGTCATTTTAAGTTTGGTTTGATAAAAAAAAGTTACGTTGTATCGCATCTTTGTTTAAAAATAAAGACATTTACTTAAAACTCGTAATATTTGTGAGAAGAAAAGACATTGTTGCAGAAACTTGGGGGGGGGGGATTGGGAGGGAGAGCATAAAAACCATTTCACCCTTTTCAAAGTGCCTCGATTAAAACACACATACATACATACATGTATATATACATATATATGGGACACATTTGTATGGAAATATTCGCTTATATCTTGGAAAGTACCTGTTTGTTAAAAATATATTTAAATGAGTTTATTTTTAATTTTTATAGTACTTTTACCTTACAATGATAATTAATTTCGTAATCAAATATTTACGTAGAAATGATGAAAATTGACGCTTATGTAAAGTACCTTAAATAAAGTCATTTTCATGGGGAAACGAGACGTTCTATTTGGTCTGTAATGAAATACGTAATTAAATTTAAATCCTTAGAGCAGATTTTGAAAAAAATTATTTTATTTATTTTTGGCCTTCAATAAAATACCTTTAATTTTGGGGTTAGATATCTAATCCCAAAATCTCATCGGGGGAACCCTATAAGACGCTAGGAACCAAGTTGTTGACGTTATGACATGATATGAATACAAGACATTCAGGTGTAAAATGAAGGGCCAAGAGAAGCTGAGGTCGGAATATATCTCCTGATATGGCGAGGAAACATGCCAAGGTAACAGGAGGTGAGGAGGTTGGCATATATAGAGGTAACAGGAGGAGAGGAGGTTGGAATATATAGAGGTAACAGGAGGTAAGGAGGTTGGAGTAGTTACGTCACAGTCGGGTTGTTTGCTCTCTTCAAACATGTCATTCGGCTCGTGAATGGTTCTAGTTTCATTTACTCTTGTTAGAATTTCATCACTAGTCACCCGATGTGTGCACTTTATCCTCTATACCCTCCTTCATCAACACATATTTCCATAATATTTATTGTACTTTTTCCACATTTCGGGGTAAGCCCCATAACATTGCTATTCAACTATGAAGTATTTGATACATCTTTTCCTTAACGTACTTCTGTCGGTAGCTCATTCCACGCCCGAAGGTGGTTCTATGCACTGTGCACGTTTGTGTGAGTCGTCAATTTTCTCGCCTTACAACGGAGCTAATTAATTGCGTGTCTTGAGTGTCTCTGTATCAAACCTCGTCTAGAAAGTTACCAGGTCTGTGTAGCATGCAGTGTTGCCCCACAGCTGGTAGACCGGCTAAATAAATGGGATTTCTACTTTAGAAAATAGGGGGGGAACAATGAAAATCTCACTAAAAATATACGTGTAATATTTGTGAACATTCAAGTGTAAGTTTTAAATAGTGGGTATTTGCTCATAATATAAAATGAACTGAAGGATTAAACACGCTAGAACATTTATTATCTTATTCACTCTGATTCTAGCACATTTATTATCTTCCTCACTCTGATTCTAGCACATGTATTATCTTCTTCTCTCTGATTCTAGCACATTTATTTATTATATTACTAACCTATTTGTTTCCATGAAACCCTGTGTGGTGTATGTGGTATTGCACATAGTTCTCCATTTAAGTCAAACCATATCGTTATAAACACCAGTCAATTTGATGAAAAATGAGTATTTTATTTTTAAAAAATAATTGGAAAATACAAGGATTTTTATTATTATTATTCAAGGAAATCCCATATCAATAATTTATCATTAAGATGTTTTGCCTATACTATCTAAATTTTACAATAATCTGATCTATATTTTGCATATTGTTACTGCTTTTAACCACTCTTTAGTTATTTGTTATCATTGATATTTATTATTATTATCATTATTAATTACTTTTTGTAACTATTAATCATTATATAACATTATTTAACCAGTTTTGTTTATCTTATATTTTCTCGTGTAAATATTTGTATGTGTAAGGTACTTGAGTACTTTTAAGTGCTGGCCTGTTATAGGTCTACGACTGTTGGCCAGCACTATAATAAAGGAAATTGTAAATAATTATTATTAGCACCGCGTCTTACTACCCGTTCGGATTTTATGCACTTACGCTAATGTGTAATGGTAGGGTGATTGTGAGATGAAATGGAGGACCTACAGTTAAACGTGGGATCCAAACCACGGTGGAGGCCTGGCATTCCCCACATCCATAAGTTGTGATAATACACGTCTTGTAAAATACAGGGAACTTTGTATTAAGTAAATAAATATTTTCCATCCTGATTATGGTTTAACTGTGTGAGGAAGCTCCCGCTAGTTCTCTCTCAAAGCGTAGCGTCTGTCTGTCTGTCTGTGAATGTGCTATAATCACGCACGTCCATTACATTACAAGCTGTGCTGGATTGAATTCAGATTATATGACAGAAACAAGGAAACGCGCTCTGATTCCCGCCCGCCGACAAAGAAACTTTTCTCGTAGCTCGTGTTGTTTGGATGATAGACGACAGTAGCGAGACTGGTGGGGGAAATAGAAAGTCGAACATAACAGAGCGAAAATAAATTGTGTCCAATCACGCGTGCTGTTTTATGACTAGCATTTGTGTGTCTTTTGCCATTTAACACTAATATGACAATTTATACAACAGCTACATATCTTGTAGGATTTAATAATAATAATAATATTATTATTATTATTATCTTTATTTGGGCGAAGTCAAGGCCAGCACCTTTTCTTACAATTAGCCTACTCAATAATAAAGAACGTACATTTAATACTTAAGTGCTAAAATTAATTTATAATCTCTATACTAAATCTAATTTAGGCCTATAATATAATGTACAAAATATTGCCCACACACACGATTGTACAGTTATGAGCAGATTAAAATAAAATAAACGAAGAAAGTAGAACTAAATAAAGAAGAGTGAGAAGAGAATCAACACACATCATTCTAGTAAATCTAGAGAATGAAGCAATCAATGATGAATAATACGAAAAACAACTGATAGTTTGAGAGTGAAATAAATTGTAACTGAACCAATATATTTTCAAAGTATTGACATTTTTATGGTCTACTTACCAATGTACTTTTAAAAGATTCAAGTTCTACTAACAATTTAACTAACTCCATTAACCATTTTGTATTATTCTTAGTTAAATTTAAAATGTATTATTACTGACTTAAAAAATTGTATTATAAATACCTTCATACAATAGATATTGTAGGCAAATTAATAAAAGAACGTCCTTCCCCCCTAAACCAGACTTGGGGGTTATGTTCATTTTTTAAATGTTTTTTTGTGGTTTTAATTTTACTTTTCAAGGCATATAAAGGCGTTTCCTTCCTGGTATGTTTCTTCGTTGGATGAAACTATCGCCATGTTTACTGCTTCCGCCCAAGTCCACTTCCGTTTCTTTTGTGGCTGCAAAAGGTTGGTCGGTTCACCTACCAGTGGTTAGAGAAGGATTAGTTACCGAGGAAAGCGCTTTAAAATGTTATTTACGGATCCAATAAACCTCGCGAAAAAAGAAAGCGTTTAACTTCTTCACATGGATATCTCCGAGGATCATTAGACGCAATTTGTGATCCATGTGGCGGGGAATGATCAGTCCACTAGACAGGACCGAGGATTGAAGCCCGGATCCCCAGCTCAGAAGTCTTGACACCTTACCCCTAGACCGCCAGGTTTATTGAAATGCTAGCATATTAAGATTGCTTGGAAGTTACAAATAATATCTGATTAGAGCCATTTTTATTAGTTTATATAAATTTATTCTACAGGGTATTCTCAAAGAATATACTAAAGCTTTACTGAAATATATTTCACCTCACTGAAGAATTTGTAAGGGATGTGTGAACTGAAAGTTGTATAATTTATTGTTGACATTAAGTATTTTGAATGTCCCTAAGCTGGATCCTAAACCCTACATATGCGGTACAAGTAATGGCAGTGCCGTATTCCGACGTAACAGATGTGTTGAGTATCACGTCATAAGCTAGTAGTGTACGTTGGAAACGAGCCAAAAACGAGATCTATAGCTTTATGTTTCCAAGTCACTTTTACACGGAAAAAAATACAAAACTGCAGGCGTTAAATAGAGTGCAACTTTCTTTGCTGGAATATCTATAAATATACTATATTATTTATGTATCGATCTTATGGTAGCGCTGTAACAAAAACGTTATTCTATGACAAAATATAAATATTTAATGTAGTGTAGAGCTTATTATAATCAAATTATGAATTATAGTTTACCAACGCAAAGGGAACATGTTAAAATGAATATGATACCTTTGTGTGGTTTTATAAAATAATACATGTCCAAATGTAATATTTTATACTTGGGGTATTAATTAACGATTGTGAGGGACGTCATCAGGCTAGGGCCATTTTATTGAAAGATGAGAATGGTAACCTGATGGCAGACCAGAGAAATGTGTTGAGTAGATGGAACAACCCCCTCAGTCATATTTTGAATGTTCATGAAGGATCCTGATTGGGTGCGGTTTTTGAGAGCCATCCTGCTGAACCACTAGAGCCAGTATTAGCCA
>CABFVZ010000796.1:84570-95340 GCA_902151445.1 Timema monikensis | reverse complement strand
CCTCCTTCCATACAGCTCCAGACAGCTATGATATGATACTCTTACATAGTTCTCAGGGAATATAACCGCGCTGTCGATGTGGAATATATTGACTCGACAAACCAAGCCTCTCAAATGGAACCACGCTCCGGCCTTTAAGCTCAACATGATGGCCGGATTCATTCATTAGTAACAGCCACAAATTAATTTTCACCGCCTCCGGTTTCACTGATCACAATAATTACACCACAAAGTATCAATTCCAGCCCAGTGAAGGCTACCTTCTCCCACTGATACCAACCTAACAACTTGTGACGAGGACTCGAGTCCAGTCCAGTGAAGGCTACCTTCTCTCACTGATACCAACCTAACAACTTGGGACGAGGACTCAAGTCCAGTCGGAAAAGGGGCCTTATCCGGATAAAGCTCATGTCGCACCTTTTAGTGCAATTGAACGCTTCTGCCTTCCGATTAAAGCGTCTTGTGTTCGATCCCACGTATCTTTTAAGATACCTGTAAACTCACAATTCCTTCCTCTAAATGGTAAACTAACGTTCGGGGAAGTGTTGGTTGTGTTTGTGTTCACGAACAACTCAAACCAATAACAGCACTAAAAGTAAACAAATACTAATTCAAACACCCTCATTGATGATCGCATGGTCTTGAATGTCAGTCTCAAAGATTTCTGTTAATGTGGAGATCACACTCGTGGGTATTGAAGGGGCTTCGTTCCTAAATATTTTACCCACTCTCCTTCAATACAAATGTGGGTACATTACCTCTATTTCCCCCTACCTTAAAGATACCGCGTTTTTCTTGGTATTTTCGAGACAGACAATATATTCTTATCAAAATACTGATATAAGGTAGTATCCAGGTACGAACTAAGACCCTCCAGAGTGGGCTTACTACCAACATCAGGTAATAAAATCAGTGATTATTGTTGTAAAAGGTGCACAATACGACCAATAGACGGGTATTGATCATTGGTATTCATGTTATTGGAGATAGTCTGACGAGGAGCTCCTAGAGACGGCAACCAAGAACTGTCGTAGATATGCGGTTATCCGGGCCGGATAGCGAGACTAATCCAAGGACCCAACGACCCGGGGGCTGTTATACCCTCTCTAATGTGCACTACGATAAACACAAGGGTTAATTAACGATTTAATGCAAGAAGAAGGGTAGTTTATCAGGAATACAGCCAACTGAATACGTTATTGAATATTCATTATCTTATATCTTATCCTCTTTTACATGAGAGCTTGGGACAATAGTGTGCTAATATTGTGTTCCAACACTTCCTCACGTGTGTTAATATTGTGTTCCAACGCTTTATCACGTGTGTTAATATTGTATTCCAACACTTTCTCACGTGTGTTAATATTGTGTTCCAACACTTTCTCACGTGTGTTAATATTGTGTCCCAACACTTTTTCACGTGTGTTAATATTGTGTTCCAACACTTTCTCACGTGTGTTAATATTGTGTTCCAACACTTTCTCACGTGTGTTAATATTGTGTTCCAACACTTTCTCACGTGTGTTAATATTGTGTCCCAACACTTTCTCACGTGTGTTAATATTGTGTTCCAACACTTTCTCACGTGTGTTAATAATGTTTTCCAACAATTCCTCACGTAAAGCTCCAGACATATTTGTGTTGATTTCTTCAAGCTCAAACTTTCGACCAAATCAGTGAATAACAACAATAACTTAATAATATTTTTAAAACATCGCAGCTGTGCTATTTTGTTGCATAGCTCTCATAATCACGGGCGGATTTAAGGACATAGAAATAAGACCTCAAGTTTAAAGGAAAGAGCACCTTCATTCGTTTGTAAAGAGGGTAGAACCCCTCACTGTGCCAACAACCCCACTCGGGTCAGAGCTCAGCTCGCCAGTAGCACCCGCTTCATTGCATCTTCTGTTCGATCACCATGTCTTACTACCCGTTCAGGTGTGCGTGTGTTAGGGATGAGAAAGGTTGACTTTAGAGGAAATGCACCCTAATTTGCATGGAGAAAGAATTGGAAAACCACCCTGAGTAGACCCGACCGGGATTCAAACCCTGATCTCCACATTGTCGGCAGTCTGGTCTATTGCGAGAGTAAAGGCCGACACACACAGAATGCTAAGCTGAGCAATGGTCCCCCCCCCCCTCCAGAATACAGAGATGTTTCTTTCTGGTTTGCTCCAGTCAAGTTTAGTTAAGATGACGTTCTCCAAAATGTCTTGAGTTCAGATGAAGACAATTTAGCAGGTGGAGGTTTGACTTGTTCAATTAACTCTTCCACCTTAATTAAATATAAACCCTAAATAGAACATTACTTAAATACACACGAAACAAACTGAAAACAAAACTTCAACACTTCTTTAGTTATTTTCACCAAACCAGCAGCACTGCGTCTGTTTAACATGGAGCCTAAGCTGCATTATACGCATGCGCAAAGTAAGATGGGAGATGGAAAAATTGGCCGGCCAGCAATCGGTAAAAACATAGCGCGGCGTAGCAAGGCTTAGCTTAGCTTTGTGTGCGAACCAGCCTCGACTCCCTAGACCAAGCGACCACCGGAGTGTGTAGTTCTGACCGACACAATAATTGTATCACCTCGTAGAGACAATTCCTTGAAGCATTGTGGGATGACAATATCTATCTATCTATCTAGTGTTATTACCACACATCAACCGGGACAGAGGAGGACTCGCTTGAAACGAAACAATAGCAAACTTTGCTTTGTTTGGAAACAACCAGAACCTTCCTCGGCCTCTTTCTGCCGAGGAGAGTCCGTGCGACAACCGCTCAAGTCAATATTATAGATAACAAAAATCATACAGTAGAATACTATGTATGTATTTTATAAAAGCAGGAGGCTGTCCAGCCATACCGTATTATAACATTCCTCAACCTTTCCAATTTGTCCAATCTTTCACTATAAACTACAAACATTATTTTAAGATCGCAACTTGTTGTAATAATATTTTTGGACACACCTCTTCTGAAATTACAAGCTCTCACAATAGACTAGACTCACGATGATGGGGAGGTTGAGAATCTCGGTCGGGTGCACGGAGGGTAGTTTTCCTAAATGGTTTTACACTCTCCCTCCGCACTAATTCAGGTACATTTCCTCTAAATATAACCTTATTAATCCCTAAAACCATTGATGTTATTATTACATAAGCGTATAACCAGCCGAATGGTTAGTAAGGCGCGGTGCTGAGCATAAAACCGGCTTCAGATCAAATCACGGCGTTAGAACCGAGTGTGTTAATACTCCCCAAGGAGGAGGGGTGCTTGAATATGAGTGGCAATCAAACTAAGAGCTGTGGGCCATGTTGATCTCTCTCTCTCTCTCTTGCATATGAGGGGCAATCAAACCAAGAGCCGTGGGCCATGTTGATCTCTCTCTCTCTCTCTCTTGAATATGAGGGGCAATCAAACCAAGAGCCGTGGGCCATGTTGATCTCTCTCTCTCTTGAATATGAGGGGCAATCAAACCAAGAGCTGTGGGCCATGTTGATCTCTCTCTCTCTCTTGAATATGAGGAGCAATCAAACCAAGAGCTGTGGGCCATGTTGATCCTTCTCTCTCTCTCTCTCTCTTGAATATGAGACACTTGGGGAGGACTAAACCTGCTCTCATTTCATATGTTCACCGGGGGGAATTTTCAAATTCATATTCATACTTTCTGCTTTTAAAAAACTTTGATTCAAATGGTTTATAAAACATATCCAATCATTCTTTTACCCTTCGTCTACCCTCCAAGGTAGCAGCTTACCTAGCATTATTCCACTATGGTACAGCTTGTAAGATAGGGTCATAGTGTAATACGTCAAGGTAAGTTCATGATGAAATACAGATGTGAAGAGAAGTTAGTCTGGCCTGTCCTCGGCTATGTTCAGGATCGTTTACCGAACATAATTTAGGATCCATTGGTGCTTTGCCGAGTGAGAGGTGCGGTTCACCGACGAAATTCTACCAACACACTGAACCAAATGTTAACGTTATAAGACTAGGTAGGACTACCTGCGTGTTTACAACAATGGGGCTAGGGGCGAGTAGGGTAGATTTGAGAGGAAGTGTGCCTGCATTCAAGTGTAAAAAGAGCAATAAACCAACAAGGATAAAACTGGCCGTACAAGTTCGGCGGGATCGTCCATATTTTATGAGGAGGAACTCTTAACCCATATAGTATTGCTTTCTGGTGAAAAGAAAGGTGATGGTTCGAATCCTGGATAGGATAACTGAGGGTGTTTTACCCCCGCTATATTGTTTCCCACCATCCCTCCACGTAAATGCGGGTACGTTTTCCTCGAACTCCACATTCCTCATCCCTACCCCACCAAAGCGAGTATACCGAACGGCCCAAGTTTCTCGAGGACCGGACTGTACCGACGGCGAGTCTCCTTTGAAGTGTCACGCTATCTTCCTTGTGTGTGTTGGTATTCCCCGAGTGATGTGGTAATGTAGTGTGGACTCAGGGGGAGGGGAGTGGTATCGATATCGGCTGTCCCTTGGAGGTAGTCTTACAACAACAACACCAGTAGGGGTCGGGTTGTCCCTGTAGAGTGGTGTTGCTCTAGAACACCAGAAGCTCCTTCTCACCACCTTCAGACATAACTGAGAGCGAGGAGATTTGGCAACAGTTGACAGAGAAAGAAGATAAAGCAGTTCTCTCAGAGGTGATATTAGGTGTAGTCAGTATCACGAATGCATGTGGCCATCTCACCCTACACCCGAATTAGAGCTCGTGGCACGTCCCGGACTAATCCGGTGTCCCCAGTCTACCGGAGCTCCACGGTCCACTAGATGTCCTGGGCCTTACCTCCGTAATCCTCCTCCAACTACTGCGGTGGTTCGCCAACTTTTATAATTAAAGAACTGGCGGCATCATCTGTTCCGTCTGAAGGACCGGCGTGCATCATCTGTTCCGTTTGAAGGACCGGCAGCATTATCTGTTCCGTCTGAAGAACCTGCGGCATCATCTGTTCCGTTTGAAGGACCGGCGGCATCATCTGTTCCGTTTGAAGGACCGGCGGCATCATCTGTTCCGTCTGAAGGACCGGCAGCATTATCTGTTCCGTCTGAAGGACCGGCAGCATCATCTGTTCCGTCTGAAGGACCGGCGGCATCATCTGTTCCGTCTGAAGGACCGGCGGCATCATCTGTTCCGTCTGAAGGACTGGCGGCATCATCTGTTCCGTTTGAAGGACCGGCAGCATTATCTGTTCCGTCTGAAGAACCTGCGGCATCATCTGTTCCGTTTGAAGGACCGGTCCGGCGGCATCATCTGTTCCGTTTGAAGGACCGGCAGCATCATCTGTTCCGTTTGAAGGACCGGCAGCATTATCTGTTCCGTCTGAAGGACCGGCGGCATCATCTGTTCCGTTTGAAGGACCGGCGGCATCATCTGTTCCGTTTGAAGGACCGGCAGCATCATCTGTTCCGTTTGAAGGACCGGCGGCATCATCTGTTCCGTCTGAAGGACTGGCAGCATCATCTGTTCCGTTTGAAGGACCGGCAGCATTATCTGTTCCGTCTGAAGGACCGGCGGCATCATCTGTTCCGTCTGAAGGACCCGCATGTGGTCCACCGGTTGTTACATTGGTCTATAGCCCACTCTTCCTCTAAGTCACTGGTTATAGCAGGACCAGGTAACGAAACGTTTTAAGCATTTTTTTGTTTTACGATCAATATTGATAGCATTATACTAGAGTACTGGTATTATCTTTATAGATATTGATAGTACCTATCAAAAGTAACAGATACAGATCACATGACTTGACGTATGGATACGTGACAGTAAAACCATTAACTCTTCCACCTCTAAGATAAGGTTCATCCTATGACAAGAGTCCCTACAAGCACAATTTGAGCTTTCCCATTGTTTTTAATGCCATTTTTGATAGTTAAAATGTAATATATAAATATTAATTGAAACAGTTGAGAGTAGTCTCTGTGTGTCTTAAACAGGACCAGGCACGTCACAGTTTCTGTTGTTGAAATGTCCGAACTTGTTGTTGCGTGGAGTGATATATTGCTCAACATTCCGGAAGTCGCATTATTGGGAGCGGAAACGAACCCCGGACTCGCTCGACAAACTGTTTCAGGAAGTCCCCTCCCCTCTCCTGTAGTTCTTGGCGCTCCTTGTAGATAGCAGCACCACTCGAACTTGGATAAAACGCGTCTAATGGTTGCCAGCGTCCTCTTTCGTTAATGTGATAATCAATCAAAGATTCTCTGCGGTGTGCCTGCCACATTAAGGTGGGTGGGGATGTAGGCGACGCGAGAAAAGACCAGTGTTTATAAAATATTGCACCGGTAGAAACCTAGAGTTTGGTTTCCTACACACGGTGATATCAACAGTTGTTGAATATCTGTCAACGGTGTCCTGGAATTTAATGACAACTTTTTATCTTCATTTAAAGGCTTCTCATTCTATTCTACTATGCTCTTGACAGATATTCAACAACTGTTGATATCAACATGTTAAGAATATTTAAACTCTGTTTCTACTGAAGCAATCTTTTATTTATTTTGGCAAAAAAAAAATGTTGCTATAAGAACTGCAAAAGCCCTGGGCTTGTATCGCGTCCCTTAAATCCCCGCACTAGTTCGGTTGTAAATATATGTATTTATCTTTGTTTGTTGTTAGGACTAAAAGACAAGTACAACAATAATCAACAAATAAAACTATCTTTGGCCGAAGGAATGTCGCAACCTTCCAGTGGCCTGCTCGTCTCAATTTTTATAAAATATATCGTCAACATTGTATTAATGAGTGGAGCGAGGTCTTGTTCTAACTCGACCATATGGTATTTTGTCTGTATTTCTCTGCTACACGAAAGATTAGAATATGTGTTCTACCTAAATTAATTTGACTTACAATTTACATTTCTAAAATATAAACGGCTACAGTTTAAATAACTCTTCTGGTTTTAACAGAACGTTTTTTCTTTTTTAGGCGATATCTTCATGAATATTACAAAAACCCTGCATAGGTAGACACGTGGACTAAGTGTAGGTCAGGGTTTGAAGTCCGGTTGGGTGTCCGATACCTTACATCAGTCGGTATCGTGTCTGTATACGGAACTAAGGGTCCCGGGTTCGGTTCAATGTATGGCTGAACAATTCGTCATTGGTGAAATGTGGGTTTACCCATTCATAGCTATACATTAACGGCCTGGGGCTGGGTGTTGTGTTTGTTATAGGTTTATGTTTGATTGTATCACCACCACACCACTTATAAACTAATCAGTCGGTTTAGAAATTTCACGTTAAATACACATAAAGTAAAATGAAAATATACTCAGTGTGATGTTTTTTTACCTAATGGTTTTTCTGCTCTTTTTTTTTCCATACAAATTTGGGTAAATTTCCTCTGTGTTTCTCTGGAAAGGTGGTAAGATGGTAAGATGTTATGACAGTAAATTATATATAAAATGTGAAATAAACTATTTAGACCCCAGCAAAGATCGAACCAATGCCACTTGGATCTGTGGAGTCGCAATAACCCCTCGGCCACATACGTATTCAATCAGTAGTATATAAAGTGTTCACTCCAGACTTCTCTGGAAATGTTCTGGACGTAATTAACGGTATGAGATCGTAAATCAACGAACTAAAAACAACCCCTTGGTGATAGTAGTATTATAAAGCTAGCAATTATTACCAGTTTCCACCCCCTGTAAACTGGCCCCGTCAAATGTCGATCCCTCCACTCGGGGGTATTTTACAGTTGGGACATTACTGTAGCCAAAGATTTAACCATAAATACCACCACGAGCTTGTGTACAGTCGGTGTGTATTCACGTGAACACCTTGTCCTCAGCACTGCTGCTTTATTGGTGGTAGAGACAGTAACCACTCGTCGGGACTATGAGTTATCACTATACCACACTGGCAAGTGGCCGACTATACCACACTGGCAAGTGGCCGACTATACCACACTGGCAAGTGGCCGACTATACCACACTGGCAAGTGGCCGACTATATCACACTGGCAAGTGGCAGACTATACCACACTGGCAAGTGGCCGACTATACCACACTGGCAAGTGGCAGACTATTATCGAGACGCTATCCAAACACCAAATGACAGCATTCAGCTCCAAATCTCAGCCATTACATCGTAAAGAGGAAAGAAAGCAAGAAGGGAGAAGGGGGGAATCTTGGGTGTAATGACATTTTTATCTCCATAAGGACATTAAGCGCCAGCCGCCAGGTTGGTGTTGTTTTCCTTGTTAGGTTGGTATCACGACGTTATCAAAATGGCGAGGGTACTTGGTTTTCTGGTGGGTTAATTGCTCTGGGCTGGTACCCCTGATTACGACCTGATACAAACTTTCGGGACTGTTTTTTTCTTGTGCATCATTTTCAAATTAGACTATTTCTTCTTTGTATTTGTTTTTTACATGTTTTATTATTTACCTGTCATGTGAGCACAAAGACAAAAAGAGTCTATTGAACATTGTTTCCAAGAGCTGTGTGTTAATTACAAACGATATGAGTTTAATTAATGTGCCCTTTGTGAATAATACAATGTGCATACGTCCACACATCTTATTATTAAAATGTATGTAACAGGAAAACAAATTGAGAAATATTTAATTTTACAAACAATACTAACATTTTATTTAAAAGTACAGGATAGTCGTACTATTTTGGAAATGTTTGCTTGACTTGGTCACCCGACGATCTTACTGCGAGATTCGAACCCGGCTCCCCCTCTCTTAGATGTGACGTCATTGCAAGTCGAGATAGCATTTCCCACCTATTTACGTTTCATGCGGAGAGTTTTGAAGACAAAACATTTACGTTGTCATAACATTTTTATTTTATTTTGAAGTGGTTTAGTTGTCTAAATGTTTTTTTAAATCGTCTACAACTCGAGTTATTTGTATTATCCACGGGAATGTCCAGTAGAAGTCCTCTTGCCAGGGGTATTTTTATTAGTCAGGGGAAGGGGGGAGGTGCCATCAGAAGATAGACAAGAGGACCCCGTATGGTGAGCTGATAATTTTCTTCTCTCTCTTTCTATTTTGTATATTGGCTCTTAGGTGCGTCAAGTTGAGACGTAACCCTATTCACCAAAGAGCTCCGGACTCGCCAAGAAGCCAACGTCGTTAAAATAAGAATACATATAATTGTTTTAAACATACCTTACGCCAGTAAAATGCACGTACTCCTCTAACCAAGAACCCCATTTCTTGGGCCGGGGATCCCCCAGGTGAGGCGTGTGTACTTTCTTTAGTTTGCAGGGGTAGCCAGCCACCACCATCGGCCTAAGGTACTTTTTTTAAATATTTTTATTTTTTAGTTATGTAAACTTAAATAGGGAATGTTTGAACGGATAAGGTAAGCATAGCTGATAGGCCTATACATGACCCGCAATGGTTGCCCGGTAGCTCAAGTTTTAATAGAATGCATTGTCACGAGAGTTAGGGATGTACAAAGTTTCAGCCTTGTATTCCTATTATGGTCCACAGGTCTGATGACAAGAGGCAGTGAGCTCCCTGGGTATTATTTGTGTTCAAAGACACTCTGATATCGAATAAACACACACGCTCTCTCTCTCTTCCCTTTGTGGCTTGTCATACCCTAGTTGTGATTCAAACACGAGAAATATTCATCTTATCTAACAGTTAGAAAACTTATTATAACTACTTTTACGTATTCATACATCACGTAATGTTATTTGCAGCTGTCACTTTTATTAGGTATTACCAATACTTGTAAAATAACAATAACAATAAAGTGGTATGTTATCTCTGTTGACCGTGGATAGCGTGTTTGTATTTTCCAAGAGTCCCTTCCACCAGATTCTTACTATAGAAGACGAGGCTCGAACAAAGCCACGGCTACCAATTCTAACTGCAAGGGACTTACCCCCTTTTTATAATGATACACACTTAAACGTCACCGTGTACATTATTACCCACTCCAAAAAAAAATTAAAAAAATAATGGTAAGCTACTCAGAAAAACAACCACTTTTTACAGTGAAAAGTCACGCGAGGCTTTGGTTGTGTGTAACGAAACTAACATTAAGGGGAAGCTTTACTTTCTTCGAGGGAGATTTCAGCAACAAAACACAATTTTAAACAATGTCGTGAAAGCCAGTGGCGGCTTGTGGCAAGGTTTGACGGGCCGACAAACATCCGTTCATCCACTACAGTATCGTGTGTGTGGTTGATCGACTAGACAGGGAGTACAATTCACGAGCAGTCCCTGATGAAAGAGTGCTAACCTGTCATCTCTGTTATGGACAGTCCCAGACTCAGTCACTACCGAGATAAGAGGGTGCCGGGTTTGATGCTCGCTAAGGGTGAAATGTGGCTTTCCCCTCTCACAATGATGAATGTACGGGGGGCTGGTTGTTGTGTCTGTTATAGATTTAAGTTAGTTTACAAGTCGTGTGCTGATACATTCAGTCGGTTCAGAAAAGGAAGATTAAATAAAAATAAATGTACAGTGTACTGTACATAGGCCTACTTTCTTCGGCTTTTTTCATAAAATAGACATTTACTAAGAACTCGTAAGATTTGTGGAACGAGATAATGGTTCTATACATTGTTGTCGAAAGACTAAATAAAATAATATGCATTGTTACTTAGTCCATGGCTTCAGGGACTAGGAGCACTGTTACAGAAGAATTGAGAAAAGATAAACATATTTGTCCACCAACGAGCATAAGAATCGAATTAATTCTCAAAGACCTGAATTAAAAAGTATATATATATATATATATATATATATATATATATATATATATATATATATATATATAT
>CABFVZ010000796.1:56835-77433 GCA_902151445.1 Timema monikensis | reverse complement strand
GAGGAGGGGGGGGGGGCAAAACGAGACGTCACAGAAGTTGGGTCAGACCCGTTTGTATTCACACAATCCTTTATACAGCACTGATGCTAGAATTTTTATTTTATGTTCTATTCCAAGGTGAGACATTTTCTCTGCCGACTTATTTTGGCTTTGGTCCAGCCCACAAGAATCGATGTTCTACAATTGCATATGTAAGATTTTCTTCCCTTTCTTGTTTTTGGCACGGAATGTTCGTCGTTCGCCCTTTCCGTTTTATAAACTCAATTATGGTCGACCATTCCGCGACTGGGTGGTCGTTCCTATCACTTGGCTTGCTTGCAATGTAATCAAGAGATATATTCTTTCTTTAAGTCTCAGTCTAACACAAACTCTAGCACAGAGGATGGTTGTCAAAGTCAATGATCGCCACTGATTGCAATATTCCCGCAGTAATGAATGGGATGGCAAACCGCACAGGCTTTATCTCTCCTTTATCTAAACTATATTTATAGCTCGTAAGATATGCGAAACAGAATTATAGAAATTGTTACATAAACTCAAAGGGGAAAAAAGAAAAATGCATTTCACCAAAGAGCATACATGAAATAAGACACTGTTACAGAAACATATGATTTGTTCTGTGCATTTTCGACTAACTCTCTATTTTCCAAAGCTCTATTAAAAATATATTTTCCTATATCTCTGAAGATATTGATTTGATAAAATATTCTTCCAATAAAAGTTGTATATCTTTGAGTGATACAACGTTGCAAGTTATTACGTATCTCGTGGCGTGAAGGAGATATTATCAAAATTGGAAATAACCGTTGAAATTAGAGTTGCTATTTGGTTTGTGGGATTAAACCGTAAATAGATACGAGTTTTGATTTAAAAAAATCGTTCGAGCAGATTTTGAGAAAAATATATTTTAACCCTTAAGTGAACTACCCTTAATTTTAGGTTTAGATTATTTTATAGGTTCAAAAATACTTTTTAACGTGAATCAGTTGGTTTTATTTTTCTATGAGTGGTGCACCTCCCTCCCCAATGGGATAGCAATGAGGAAATATAGACTACCATCATTCGCTTGGAGGGAGAGTGGTGAACCATCTAGGATATAATTATATCTGACCAACCTCTCCGACACTGGAACACCAGACAAGACGAAACTGACGCCTTTTTCGACATGTAGGATGTTCATTATAATGTTCACAACTTAAGATGAATAATAACTAAACTTTGTTCGTGGAGGCACGGACACTGATCCTGAGGACGTGGTTCATTCCCCAATGAGATCATCTGACATTGTTGAGTGTGTTTTCAAACCGTGTTGTATCCGTTTCCAATTGGAATATATAAATATGTGAGTTGGGTCGGAACCATTATTTTATTAATATGAATCTCCCATTTAAATCCGCAGTTTACCTTCGAATCCCGAATCTCAAATCTTGGAAAAATTACGAACCTAAGCGGAAATATAAATATAGTAAAATAATATGAAACATAAATAGTAACTGAAAGTTAACATTCTTTCTTATCGTCCACACTTATAAATTCAGTTAAGTGTTAAATTACTGGCCTGGGGCCTGGTTGTTAAGTTCATCATATAATTATAATTGGTTCTGAATCACCATTAAACAGTATTAGGGCTCGTAAACAAATTTCACTCGAAAAATTGAAAAAGAGAATATTTTTTTTAAAGATTTGAGTTCCAAAACCGACATTTTCTCGAATCCTCAAATCTATAATATCCTTAAGGATTCGAAGTATTCGAGGAACCATCCATAGTATTTATTAAAACTCACCCTTCTTAATACTGTTGCCTTAAGTTGGATGGTTTAAGCTTCTTATATGGTTCAACACCTTAAATCAGTCGATATAGTGTCTGTCCAATTAGCTTTGGTTCCCTGGTTCGATTCCCGCTATAACATTGTTGAAATGTCGGTTTTCTGTTTGTGTTCTTTATGTTCTAGATTTAAGTTCGTTTGTAAGTCATGTGCTGATATAATTTGTTGGCTCAGAAAATGCACCTTAAATACCTAAAATTAAAAAGCTTCTTACAATATTTTACCGGCAGTAAAATAAAGTAGGATAACACATGTCGCATCCAAAGCCATTTGTTGATATGAAATTAAATTGCACCTTTCCCCATTTGACGGATCGTAAAGTTTACCCTGCGGTTTATCCCCGGCCTAGTTTTTTTAACCAGAGCCTTTTTGACGCTTCATATTGGAAGCGTAGTTTTAAATGGAGAAAGTTGTATCGCGTCTAGTCAGATACATTCTATCCGAGGTTTTTTTATGACATCCCGCAGTCCTGTGGAATCTTTATAGTCCTTATTCAATGTGTGAGAACTCGTACGACTCTTGGAGGAGAAGTGTGATCAGAAACACATGAGATGGACGTACATTATGTATGGAGAGCGAACAGTTTACCCACCGACAGTTCTTTAGAGGACCACGTTTTGATCAAACATAAAGTATTTATATTTATTACAGCAAAGCATTATTTTACGAGAGGCTGTAGAAGATCGCTAAATGTGTCTGCCTAGGTTTAGTTTAGATACTGCAAATCAGATGTTGCGGTTAGGTTGAGATAGATAAAATCAACAGTCCACGAGTTTGTTGTTTACTGTAATGAACACTAAACTATGTTCTATGGTCCTATACATCTATATGCTTGTAAACATAGTTTAATAGTTGACAAAGTCCAACAATCCTCATATTTCTGTTGATCATTAAGAACTAAATGTCCGGGAAACGAAAAGTAACTGCTAATAATTTGTATTTACTCCTCCCCTATTTGTTCTCCTACTGACAGAGAGCTGTACCCGGGAATGTTATAAACCCAGTTGGTTTCTGCCAGACTATTCTAGCGNCTCGGCCCCCCCCCCCCCCCCCCCCGGTCGTGTACTACTCATCATGCTAATGAAAGAGGGTTGGAAGAGTTCGAATTTAGAGGAAATTGAGCCATATTTGAGTGAAGAAAGAACCATTTAAGGGGTCAAAAACCACCCCCCAAGTTGGCCCCACCCCGGGTGAGAGTCGAACCGGCAAACCAGACTAGAAGATGAAAGAAAGCTAACGCCTGTACTTTGGAAGCGAAGCTTGGGACTGAATGATCTTATACAGGATGGGACAGAAAGTGTTGCCACATTTAATAACATTGTATCTTTACTATTTAACTATTAATGCTTCACATTAAACTTAAAGTAACAACCAAAGAATTGACAATTTTCTACATAGTTTTGATTTTTTTCTTCTAAACATTGACCTTAAGATGGCTACCATTGTACTGTTATGTGTGGTTCTCGAATCTTGACATGGCTTTGTACAATGTGTCTCGTAGAATTGCTTCAGCGTCCAACACAATTCTGTAAGTTCCTGACCTTTCTGGCCCCTGAACTGCAACGTAAGGGGATGGATACCAGCAAGATGGGGTAACGACCCACTCAGTCAGAGCACCGGTCTACCCCGACCGACTACCCAACTCCGTGTTGCCTCGACTCGCCCAAGAACAGTTCAGGAACTTACAGAATTGTGTTGGAAGCTGAAGCAATTCTACGAGAAACATTGTACAAAGCCATGTCAAGATTCGAGAACTACACATAACAGTATTATTATTTTAGCACCGCGTCTTACTACCCGTTCGGGTTATACGCTTAAGTACTAATTACGCTAATGGATTAGGAATGGGTGAAGGTTGAATTAGAGGAAGTGAACCCGCATTTGCGTGGAGGGAGAGTGGAAAACCGTTTAAGAAAAACCACCCCCAGTTCACCCGACTGAGATTCGAACCTCGATCTCCCCGTTCTCAGCAGTCGAGCTCAACACGACAAGCGCGTTAGTTAACTACGCCACCGAGGCGGGTAGCATTTAATAGTTAACATAGTTAAGAAATAATGTTATTAAATGTGTCCGCACTTTCTGACCTAACTGTGGTACAGTCACATCAAGAACCATATTGGTAAATTTGAAAAATAACACCCGCACACTGCTCCCGGGTTCGATTCCCGTCTCCAAGTGTAATTTTATCGATCTACGAACAAACTAGAAGAGCCTGCCTGACATCTAAACACCTTTACGAGCCGAGTCTGTACTTGTCATGATTCACGCCGGCGGACACGCGGACTAAACGTCAAGCTCAACTAGTTTGAGTCAGCCAGTGACGGGGAGTATAGGGGGGTGGTTTCCTCTAACATTCTCATCCCCTAACCCAGGGGTGTGAATATGTTCGAGAGGTCGAACAGTTGGTGAGACGCGGTGCGTGGAATACATTCTAAACACCTTTATAAACAGAGAGGGGGGGTTTTGAGCTGCGTGTGTGATTGAGCAGGTAACGAGGACTGTGGGAGCACACAACCTCACTCTCTGCAGCGGTACTGTCGCAGAGACAAATAACAAACCGACTGCGCTCCTGCGCCCGAGTAACCGGTTGTCGTGTTGTTAGGAGGGACCCTATCAGCTAGTTACAACTATTTTAATATATCCATACTTCAAGTCAGGTTATATGTAGTTGTCGCCAATAACACAAATACTATTGTAAACTGTTATCAATGTTAATCTCTCCTTCCAACCAAGTTCTGCCGAGAGCTGTCGAGAGCTGTCAAGAGCTCAGAATGTACGACACACGTCCACTAGGTCATTGTTCGCATCCTTGTTTGGGCTGTTGCTGTTGCTATTATTATTATTAGCAAAGTGTCTTGCTACGGGCTATAAACAATCATATTATGTACTAATTACGCTAATATACACCCCACCGGGATGTGAACCCCGATCTCCCAATATATTGCTAGAGTGATCCCTAGGACTGTGTGACCACCGTCGTTAATGATTATATTTTAATATACCGCCATATTAAATTCGTCCCGTGTCTCTCCAAGCCTACCTCCTATCTATCGCTTGCTTATGTCCTGTTCAGAAAGATTACCTCATTCAAACCCAGCACGCTTTATTGTTCATTTCCAAATATATAGATTTATTTTAAATAAAACTCACATCGTTATTTTCCCCTTTATATTCATCTTTCTACTATTCTTTTTATCTCTGCTTTTCCTCCATGTTGCTATTAAATTACATTATTTTATCTTTCTTCTTTTGAGATATAAATCAGTTTACTCCTTTTGCTTTATCTCCCTGTATATTCGCATGGGTGGGCACGCAGACTAAGAAGAGGTGTGTCTGGGTTCGCCGGGGGGTGAGAGGTTAGAAGAACTCTCGGATAAAACCTTCCCTAAAGAATGTACTGAGTTTTATCTTACTAATTAACTAACGATCCTGTTAATGATAGCTACAAGCAATCTGGCGTTATTTAGTTTTTAATACAGCTAATTTGAACCATTTAAGATTGATAGTCTAAGTTAATTATGCTTTGTTCTTCCAGCTCAAACAAGTATCTCGAGGGTCGGTAGAGAGAAACATTCCCCTCCGCTGGAAACAAATGTTTGTACAAAACAATAGTGAGAGTGTATCTCTAAGTTACCTGGTGGGGTAATTACTTTCTCTCGCTACCTTGTCTGAGGGGAGGGGATCGAATTACGGTTAGTGCGATCAGACACAGTTAATTGGTAAAAAGGTATTACTGCTCATTGAAATCCCGGAGTAATCCAAACTACTATTATTATTATTATTATTATTATTATTATTAGCACCACGTCATACTACCCGTTCAGGCTATACGCTCATGTACTAATTAAGATATAGGAAGGGTATATTTATAGGACGTGTAACCGTATTTGCGTGGAGGGAGAGTGGAAAACCACACTCAGTACACGCGACCGAGATTCGAACCTCGATCTCCCCATCATCGGCAGTCTAGTCTACTGAGACTAGCGCGCTAGATCACGCGACCAATGATATGGGTAAAATAAAAATAATAGTTATAGTAATAACGATGAGGAGGAGAAAAGACTCAATTAGTCAAATTTGCTCATTTAAAATTTCTATGACCCATTTCGGTGGCCGCATGGTCTAAGGCGTGACTCTCGCAATCTAGACTGCCGATGATGGGGACATAAGGTTCGAATCTCAGCCGGGTGTACTCAGGGTGGTTTTCCCTAAATGATTTTACACTCTCTATACATGCAATTGTGGGTACATTTCCTTTAGATTTAACCTTAATTATACCTAACACATTAGCGTGATTAGTGCTTTGGCGTTCTCCGATTGGGTAGTAAGATAAGGTGATAACATTTAAAACCCTGTTCTCTTTAAATCCGTGTATCTGTTTATTTGATCTTAAAACTGTGACACGCTCCAGACCACATATCATACTACCCCCCTCCCCCTACAACTACCCTGGGGACAGATTTACTACCCCGAATAGACCGTGCATTCAACACTCCCAGAGAATTATTGCATCGCAGCCCGTTTCCAGCGACATTTCAAAATGAATAATGTTTTCCCGGAGCCATCTTGAGAACAAGTCTAATGAGATATCTGATACTCATTCACGGCGCCATTTGATCTCATTCTAGGGCAAGTCTTAAAACCCTACATCCGCTCATAAACACGTTGGGGATTTCTGGGACGAGAGCCATTTACCGCATCTAACTACACTGAGTAGGAGGGAGGAAATGTGCCCGCATTTGCATGAAGGAAGGGCTTTATTTTATCCGTTTTGGTAGCCGCGTGGTCTAAGGCGCTACTTTCCCAATAAATTAGACTGCCGATGACTGGAAGATCGGGGTTCGAGTCCCGGCTTGTGCCGGGGATTTTTTTCGAAAGGGGAATAATGCCCGTGGTCAGCAGGGTTTGGTTTGTGAAGGCTCCTCATCTCATCGGAAAGGATGTACTACGATTAGTACAGCCGCGAGTACCTTGGACAACATTACATTAGTACTGGATAATCTCACCGCAAACGGGGCTACAGATCGACACGGTATTAGTATTATTAGCTCGCAGTTCCACTCCACTCCTCAAGATCTACACTTGGCAAATAGTTCCGAGGATATTATGTTAATAAGTGGTTAAATAAATCACAGCATCCAGTCTGTCTATAACAACCTTGTCGACCAGTGTCTGGTCAGAGCAGTCTGTGTGTAACAACCTTGTCGACCAGTGTCGGGTCAGAGCAGTCTGTGTGTAACAACCTTGTCGACCAGTGTCGGGTCAGAGCAGTCTGTGTGTAACAACCTTGTCGACCAGTGTCTGGTCAGAGCAGTCTGTGTATAACAACCTTGTCGACCAGTGTCTGGTCAGAGCAGTCTGTGTGTAACAACCTTGTCGACCAGTGTCTGGTCAGAGCAGTCGGTGTGTAACAACCTTGTCGACCAGTGTCTGGTCAGAGCAGTCGGTGTATAACAACCTTGTCGACCAGTGTCTGGTCAGTGCAGTCTGTGTATAACAACCTTGTCGACCAGTGTCTGGTCAGAGCAGTCGGTGTATAACATACCTTGTCGACCAGTGTCTGGTCAGAGCAGTCTGTGTGTAACAACCTTGTCGACCAGTGTCTGGTCAGAGCAGTCTGTGTGTAACAACTCAAACCCACACTTGTCCGTTCACGGGTCATTAGAGCGGCCGTGGTTCGGTTGTTTACCTCAAGGACTGGGTCTAATGGGGCAGAAAGCACCGGGATGATATCCTGGCCTGCGTCTTAGGGCTACTTTTAATTGCATCCATACGTTAATTACGTTAGTAGAATACGGATTACGAAGATATAATTTTAGTGGAAATGCATCCAAATTGGTGTGAAGTGAAGGTATAATGGGAAACAATTTAGGATAAAACACCCTCAGTACATACGACCGGTATTTTAACCCTGATCTCCTCTGTCACCTAGAGTCAAATCAAGCACGAGAGTGTCGTGTTAGACATCGTGACCACAAATGCTGGTGTCAAGCTTAACAGTTATAACATGTCACACGTGAGGCTTCAAACATCACAAGTAACTTGGGTGAAATGTATTTGAAACCTTGGGGTAGAACGACAGAGAGAACACTTCAATGAGGACAAATAACACGAGAGAGCACCTCAATGAGGACAAATAACACGAGAGAGCACTTCAATGAGGACAAATAACAAGAGAGAGCACTTCAATTAGGACAAATAACAAGAGAGAGCACCTCAATGAGGACAAATAACACGAGAGAGCACCTCAATGAGGACAAATAACAAGAGAGAGCACCTCAATGAGGACAACTAACACGAGAGAACACTTCAATTAGGACAAATAACACGAGAGAGCACTTCAATTAGGACAAATAACAAGAGAGAGCACCTCAATGAGGACAAATAACACGAGAGAGCACCTCAATGAGGACAAATAACACGAGAGAACACTTCAATTAGGACAAATAACACGATATAACACCTCAATTAGGACAAATAACGCAGGTTTTTATAAAGGTTAACTTGGAGAGTAACACCGGTTGAAATCCTTGCTAAGTTGCTGATGGAGAAGGATCTCAATGATTGTGTTTTGTCTGCACGCAGGAGGTGGCCAATAAAATCTCTACGTGAGTCGTAGTAAATATTTAATCACGAACCGTAGACCGTAAAAATAGAACCGCAATGTGGAGAGGGTGGGTGGGGGAGGTAAACATGTCGGTAACGTATTCGTTAACCTAAACCAAACACTTTGGGTCGAGTTTGCTCAAAAGGTTTGGTCGAGTTTGACCGGGGGTTATTTTGTTTTTTGGTACGTTTCAAATTCTCGGAAATACTAGAATATTACCACAGCACACACCTCTGGAGTGTTTTGATCCACCGAGTCTTACTACCCGTCTTGTGCATCCACTTATTTACACTAGCAGGATAAGGATGGAGGAGGAAGGACTTAGAAGAAATGTCTCACCCAGACGTGGAAAAAGAACGCAAAAAAATGAATTAAGAACATCCGGACGGGATTCAAACCGTGCCCTTCTCATCTCCGGGAAACCATACACAACGAGATTAACGCCTTATCCCCCAGACCCACCAAAATGGGTAGCAAAATCTTTATTGGTGGCGTAATTTAAAGAATAAGGATGATGAAGGTGATTTTAAAGGAAATTAGCGTAGAGAAAGAGTGAGAAAACCCTCAGAGACTCAAACCCCAACCTCCCCGTCACGGGCAATCCAATGAATTGTGAGCGTGACACCTTATACCACGGGACCTTGATAATTAGCTGATATCTCTTAGATGATAAACGATGACTCTACCGTTAAATGACGTCACTTCCGTGTAAATAAATGCAACTTCTCCATTAGAATGGCTACCAGCGCATTCTGACGAGCCTTCGAACATCATGATAATGATGGCGACTGGAACAACTGCTACTATTCTTCAACCAGACGCAAGTTAGTGCTACCAGTGGCGTGCCGTGGCGTGCTGCCATGGTGAGCAGAGCTTGTAAATTGTTCTCCCCCACTCTACCTCCAGCTGAGTAATCACACATATCTGTGCTCTACATACCTCTCAAGGGAATGTATGTTCGTTGTTACCTGACTATGAGTGATGAGAATAATTATTTGAGGGGGAGACGGGCCCTTGAGACGTCTGGGTTGAGCTGTATTACCTGTCTAAGTTAGGTGTTATCCGGGGTGAGAGCTGTATTTACCTGTCTAAGTTAGGTGTTATCCGGGGTGAGAGCTGTATTACCTGTCAAGCTAGGTGTTATCCGAGGTGAGAGCTGTATTACCTGTCTAAGCTAGGTGTTATCCGAGGTGAGAGCTGTAATACCTACCTAAGTTAGGTGTTATCCGGGGTGAGAGCTGTATTACCTACCTAAGTTATGTGTTATCCGGGATGAGAGCTGTATTACCTGCCTAAGTTAGGTGTTATCCGGGGTGAGAGCTGTATTACCGGCCTAAGTTAGGTGTTATCCGGGGTGAGAGCTGTATTACCTGTCTAAGCTAGGTGTTATCCGGGGTGAGAGCTGTATCACCTGCCTAAGCTAGGTGTTATCCGGGGTGAGAGCTGTATCACCTGTCTAAGCTAGGTGTTATCCGAGGTGAGAGCTGTATTACCTGTCTAAGTTAGGTGTTATCCGGGGTGAGAGCTGTATTACCTGCCTAAGTTAGGTATTATCCGGGGTGAGAGCTGTATTACCTGTCTAAGCTAGGTGTTACCCGAGGTGAGAGCTGTATTACCTGTCTAAGCTAGGTGTTATCCGAGGTGAGAGCTGTATTACCTACCTAAGTTAGGTGTTATCCGGGGTGAGAGCTGTATTACCGGCCTAAGTTAGGTATTATCCGGGGTGAGAGCTGTATTACCTGTCTAAGCTAGGTGTTATCCGAGGTGAGAGCTGTATTACCTGTCTAAGCTAGGTGTTATCCGAGGTGAGAGCTGTAATACCTACCTAAGCTAGGTGTTATCCGGGGTGAGAGCTGTATTACCTACCTAAGTTATGTGTTATCCGGGATGAGAGCTGTATTACCTGTCTAAGTGAGGTGTTACCCGGGGTCAGACGTTGGTTTATTTATATTCTTGCTCATGCGAGTCCTGTGGTGTAAACTACCCTGTTGTGAAGTTTAGTTTATTTGATTAATGTTCATTTTACGACGAGCTTAGCCTTCTAGCTCGACACGAGGAGAATGTTTCAATGACGCGGTTTCTTTATATGAACATCAGCCTTCAAGTCAATCTTCTTTCACCCTTCAAGAAAAGGGGGGGATGAGGGTCTGAAGAGATGCAAGGTCAAGTGACAGATGCCTCGAGAGGCTAGGGGAGAGGGTCACGACAACAATGGCGCCCTCTCCTTTTAGTGATCGCAGCGCCTCTGGCGGACAAGTAGCGCAGTTGTGCAACTTGACTCTTGTTCTTACAATGGGTTGAAATATCGAGCCAGAAAGTTATTTCTTTATATTCAAGAAAAATATCACAATCCAATTTTTATAGTAAGGGCCGTATCTTACAGTTACCAAATCAACTTTCATATATTCACACGTCAAGCCATGTGATCTGAAGTGGTCAGATTTTATATATATTGAGCAGAACAATAAATTGTGTTTGTTTATCTAAAACTAAGATATTGGTTTTAAAACGACAATATTGTAAACTTAATAATATGACAAAGCAAAGAGCTCGAATATATTCCTTGACGTGTAAATACATGTAGACTTTTCTCGAGTCTTATTTATATGTCTTCTTGAGTCTACCCATTTGTCTCCCATGTCACTCCTAGTCTTAACAACTTGTCACTCCTAGTCTTAACAACTTGTCACTCCTAGTCTTAGCTACATGTCACTCCTAGTCTTAGCTACATGTCACTCCTAGTCTTAACAACTTGTCACTCCTAGTCTTAGCTACATGCCACTCCTAGTCTTAACAACTTGTCACTCCTAGTCTTAGCTACATGTCACTCCTAGTCTTAATAACTTGTCACTCCTAGTCTTAGCTACATGTCACTCCTAGTCTTAGCTACATGTCACTCCTAGTCTTAGCTACATGTCACTCCTAGTCCTAGCTACATGCCCCTACAGCGCACAGTCATATTAATCTCGAGTAGAGAATGACATACAAAACTCCACAAAAAGTAACATTTTAATCCCCTTATGCTTACCACACTTTCTCTCTGATTTAAAAACTTTCCATAAACTCTTCAGTTCATTTGGAACCAAAGTGTAGCATGGTGTTCTGAGAGTGTTCCACCGTGTGACTGATAGATTGCTGGTAGTTCCAGACTCCAACGTGTGTGTGGAGTGTGGGGGAGGGGACAGCTGCTGGTAGACGTTCCGAGAGTATAAAACCAATGCACTCTTATAAAGACGAATGGTACGTTGCCCTCTCCACTTCTACTTCTTCCTCTCTGATTGCTTTGTCTCCTGGACTCTCTCTAAGGGTCAGTCCTCGCATCCCGGGTGACAGGGAACCCGTATTATGGTAGAACTTGTTTTGACATTTTTACAGCAAACATATCTTGAAGCCTAATTAAATATCAACGTTTAGTTTATTATCCTGGGCAGCTCTTGACCATCTGTCGTCAGTATCCTGGGACTTGTTGTTTTGGTTCAAATCCTCGAATTGTGATGACGCATACTCAAGAAATGTTGACATCCCCCTGTGTGGGAAGTAAACTAAATGTATCTACTGAAGTGATACAGTATTTATTTAGGCCTAAGTTGTTTGTCTCGTATAAAAACTGAGGAAATACGGAAAATGGGCCATCTTTCACCCCCACCTTAAATTGTGTTCAAAAAGCTTCACGTATAAAATAAGACAAATTAAACCTAACAGGGATACTACCTCCATCCTTCCTCCCTGTCTCTCTCTAAATGTGTTCCACACAATTCCCTCTGCGCTCTTGCTCTAAACTCGGAAATGATTCTCTTATTGTAGCTTCTCTTTTAACCGACCGTACATTTTTTGTCGCCTCTTGTCTAATTATATTATTATCCTTCTCTTTCAGGCACACACAATACAAACAAGTTGTTAGGACTCAGTGGGTGCATCCAAATGCTTTACCCGGTTTTACTCTTCTTCCTCCCCCTCACCCCATTTTATTCTTTTGCTCTCTTTTTATAGGTTTTTTCTGGGATTTTCCCTCCTCTCTTTGTGTGGTTTGTAGTTTTTTCTCCTTATGCGCGCCACTGAAAAAAAGAGAATTTTTATAGAATGTTGAATTTTAACACTTTCATGTAACATTGATTCCTCTCTCTGTTGGTTTTTAAACCTTTCAACTCGGGGTGAATTGTGTCAGCTGTATTGGAATATATTATATATTAGCACCGCGTCTTACTACCCGCCCTTGGAATATTCTGGAGAGAGACGCGAGTCAGAAGATTCTTCCTCTACAAGAAACACGTGTCCTTGCACTGGCTTCCACCCGCATTACTCTCGTCATATCCTTCCTCTACAAGAAACACGTGTCCTTGCACTGGCTTCTACCCGCATTACTCTCGCCATATCCTTCCTCTACAAGAAACACGTGTCCTTGCACTGGCTTCTACCCGCATTACTCTTGCCATATCCTTCCTCTACAAGAAACACGTGTCCCTGCACTGGCTTCTACCCGCATTACTCTAGTCATATCCTGGCTCTTTAGAAGCGTGTTACCCACACCAGGACCACGAAAATGCTGGTACACACTCTCTAAATCCTCCACCCCATTACTGTACATCATAGGATGGCTCGGGAGGGTATAATGACGCGGCTCACACTACGCCTCTATATGTCACCAGCCGGGCTTCAAACAGAAGACCATCTTAGACCCTCTGCGGGGGTTGAATCAAATATGGCTTAATCAGATGACTCAAGTTTGATTTTCTACGTCTAGTGATATCAACAGTCCTTGAATATCTGCCATGAGCAAAGTGGGGGGTTTTAACAGGAGCTTTGACCCGATTATAAGGCAGTGGTCACCAACCTTTTCAGCCGACGCCCTCCTTGGTAGATAATCAACCCCCTCTCTCTACATATAAACGTAACCGTGGCAGAATACCGATCTGAAAATGACAAGATTACCGTGTTGGTTCTCCTTGCTTTGATTCAAAGGTCCTTGAATTTTGGGTTTGATGTTTGACAGAGCGCACAGAAAATCACTTTCCACTTCAAGTCGAGAACTTAGTTTAGTTTTTATGAGCGTCAGAGTTGAACATGCGGTGTTGTTGCTCCGACAATTATCTCAGGATCCGTGAGGCAATTTTATTACGTTCTTTATTGGTTTTTTCACCATAAAATAGCATCAGGTATTAGGCTTTACAATTTATTTAAAAGATGAGTAAAGTAAATTTGCCAAAGATGCAGCCAAAACATGTGAGATCTCCCGTTTGTTGTTGTACACTTTTATAGTTGTAAATGCTAACTGTCGTTATTGAATGCTCATCATATTAGTGTAAAATATTCTATGAGAGTTTTAGCATGCAGGGCTCCTTTGGTATAAACGTTTGTGAATTTCTGATTTAGGAGGAGGCTAAAGAGGAGAGAGTTTAGGGGGGAGTTTGAGGCTTGCAAGATCGAATATAAACACACGTGTCTGCACACTTTTGGCTGGTCACAGAATGTATTATAAGTGGTAGGCAGTGTTGCCAATACCGCAAGACGTAATTATATATATTACTTCGGAAAAGTGAAAAAATCTTCAATTATATAATATGTTTTAATGTTATTTCTGAATTGGGCCCTCCTGGAAGTGCTTTACGGCCCCCAAATTGGGAACCACTGGTCTAATACGTCACTCTCGTGTAACTGTGTATTCATACGTTCGTGGTCACGTGACGCGCTCTAAGCTAATCACAACATTTCCGCTAAATCGGCGTGAGCTGTTCTGCTGAAGTTCAACTATTCTTTACTTTGTCCGCTCTGCTCGAGGTGTTCGGCACAGGAGAACCAATTAAAGCCCATAACCAACCATCTCAAATAAGAGCGCATGCGCTGTAGAGCTAGAAGCAAGCAGACAGCTTCACTGTCCGTTGTGAGAAGGTTTGTAATAACCCGTCAATGTAAAGCTTGTGTCGATGTGTTGGGTTGAGCCAAGACACAGCGTTATAGTTTGTAAACATACACCCGGAGAATGGTCTGTGTGTGAATTACTGCGCAGATTCTGCTTTCTATTTTTCGGCGAGCGTGTAAATCAAGCCTTAGACTGGCCGGCTGATGACGGGGAGACCAAGGTTCGAATCATAGTCGGATCTAATGAGCGTGGTTTTCCCTAAATAGTTTTCCACTCTCGTTCCACGCAAATACGAGTAGATTACTTCCAAAATGTTTTTTTTTCTCCTCCCTACCCCATTATATGAATTATCTTATCAAAGTCCCGACACCTGAGCCCAGTCGGTAGTGCGTCTGTCTACTGAGATAAGGGTCCCGGGTTCAATTCCTTGCGTGGCCGGCAAATGTATCATTGGTTAAATGTGAGTTTCCCCTTTCAAAGTTTTTTTAGCACAGTGTCTTACTACCCATCCGGGCTATACGTTTTGAATGAAAATACCTCCTTGGCTTCCACGACATTGGCGATATATCATCCAGTGGTAGCTATCAATGAGCTCCCAGGGACCTGACTTGCAGGTTTCTACAAGGACCTGACTGGCAGGTTCTACAAGGACCTGACTGGCAGGTTCTACAGGGACCTGACTCGCAGGTTCTACAGGGACCTGACTGGCAGGTTCCACAAGGACCTGACTCGCAGGTTCTACAAGGACCTGACTGGCAGGTTCTACAAGGACCTGACTGGCAGGTTCTACAAGGACCTGACTCGCAGGTTCTACAAGGACCTGACTCGCAGGTTCTACGAGGTCACTTTTTTACTTCTTATTCTTCTTATGGCAAGTTTTCCGATTTAAACTTGTGGCAGTTATTACCGGTAAAGTTTTCTTTCTAAGAAAGTAGATCCAAGAATCCCTTCTTATCTCGGGGGCACGATACTCGACTCGCCACATGAACAACTTTTTAGAACAGACAAGAAATATTCTTAAGTATCCAACATTGAGAAAAGTTTACCGTATTAATCTTACAACCATCAACAACTTCACCATACGTCACAAGTGACAGTTGAATGGAGCATTTCATGGCGTCTAGGCATATGAAAGTAGAGCTAACAACGGCTTGACCTGTCACCCAAGGTTATCCCATGACCTTTAGTGGGGTAATTATATTCCTTTAACTCGAATTTTCAATAAATGTCCTTAACGTTACACACAAATTAAATAAAGTCAATTGAGTTTGTTGGAACAATAATTTCTTATTACTACAGATGAAATAAAACATACCTGAGTTGTTCGAAGCAATGAAAACCATGTCATACGTCTATTTAGATAGCATATAGAACATTGTTAGGGCATTGAACGGTTGAACGCCGTTCACTGGTATCATTTGTACTGGATCATATAAATAATAGAGTGAATATTATGACATCATATCGTGATCTGCCCCTGTGTATAATATATGTCTACATTTGGGGCTTCTATCTGAAGTGTTCGATAGATTTCAATCAGACTGAACATTTAATTAACATATGGTTATACCTCATTAGATTACTTGAAAACATATCTCACGATATTGTCCAACGAGGGATGGTTTTTCATGTAGACTTGTTTCTCAGGAAAACAACCGATACATGTTCCCGGTTACTTTTTAGCGCCGCGTCTTACTACCCCTCCGGGTTGTACGTTTATGTAGTGATTTCGTCAATCTATTAAAGATGAGGAAGGTTGAATTTATAGAAAGTGTAACCACGTTTGCGGTTAAGAGACTGTAAAATATTTATGATAAAACACCCTCAATACACTCTAACGGGGTTCTAACCAAGACCTGCTTATCACCGGCACAATAGTGATGCCTTACACCATGCGGTCACTGAAATGGGTGTGTTCCTAATTACAACAGACTAGATGAGTAACTGTTGTACCGTTGTGTCGAGCTGATTATTTCCTGTCTCGAACCCGGGTCTGCGTGTCTCGATTGTTTAATCTCGAAATGGCAGTCCAAGTTGGCGTGTCTCGCTGCCCCCGGCCAGCTAGGCAATCAGCCACACTTATATCGTGAGCTAGTTATCGTTCAAACACCGCGCCGAGATTTAGTAACGAGAGTTCGATCTCGGCTTGTTTTCAGGTTAAGAGAGTCACGAAAACTATAAGTGTTTCAAAACATCGCTGAACTTATTTAAAAAAACTTTTTTTCTGAATTATGAGAATAAAGCTAATTTTAAATTTCCTCAACTTCCCAAAATGAAGGCTTCTGACCTATTTTTAATTATTTCATTCAACAAAAGGTTTATCAACCGTTTACTCTAAGAGGAAAGGAAGAGGAAGGTGTAACGGACCGTTGAATACGTGGGCAAAGGTGTCAGTCTCATTTGCTGGCGACGGAGAGATCAAGGTTTTAACACTAGCTGGGTGTATTTACGGTTATTACGTCACCAAAATATCCCAATCAGGGTTGCGACATACCACGACACGATGACGTCGCCATCACAATACACACTCTATCCTCGGGATTCATTAGGTCAATCGAAAACATACATCCTTAAAAATGAGAAATTTCCCCTTTTCCACGAATGTTTTCTTAATATTATACAATTTTAAATGTAAGATCTATAATTCTACTGTAGAGGGCCGTGCTGATTCTTTTCCCCGTCATTCTGACGAGAAACAAACCGCGGGATTTCTGGACGTGAGAGACGGGAACCTTAAAAAGAGAATTTGGTCGTTTCTGCTTATATACTCAGAGTTTAATATAGAGAATCTTTTATAGAATACTAACTTATTTACTGTAAACATTGGTAACATTTTACTATAGTGTTATTATTTTATTGATCATGTCTATCGAAAGTGACAGCTGTAGATAACATGACTTGGCGTATGGATACGTGAGAAGAGCTCCAGTATTCCATAACCTCGGTCCTATACTCGACGGTAGAAGGGAAAGAGCAGCAAAACGCAACAAAGGAGGGAGAGAGGGGGAGAGTTACTTTGCTTTTTTCCCCGCCACAAACTGCTAATGATATGAACCATCCTCAAGAGCAAAGATAAATTATTCGTTTGTCAACTGTCTGGGGGCCTGCAGAAGCGCCCAGCCCCCGGGCGTCGCGCGGCGAGATTCGCAACTAACGTCGAGGAGCGCTCGAGAGTTGGTTCTTCTTTAAAAAAAAAAGTTACCGGCCTCTGCCTGAATCGGATCAATACAGTGGAGCACTCCGTGGGAGGAAGAACGGTGTAAGTGACGGCCCGGGACCGCCACAGGAACACTAGCGGCGGTTGTTTACGGGAACCAGTCTCATCTACATCTGGCCCTCATTATTCACCCTCTATCACGAAATAGACATTTTACCGTCATAGTAGCTAGTTACATGCATAATGATCGGTTATTTTCCAAAGTAAGCGATATGGGGGATTAATGTGATTGAATACGTGCAATTTAATTCTTTAACTTGAATGTGGGGAATGCCAGGCCTCCACCGTGGTTCGGATTCCACGTTAAACTGTAGGTCCTTCATTTCATCTCGCAATCACCCAACCATTACACATTAGCGTAAGTGCGTATAACCCGAATGGGTAGTAAGACGTGGTGCTAATAATAATAATAATTCTTTAACTGGTTATTTTACACAACAACAATAATTTTTTAGCTGAAATGATAAGTTATAATACTCTGAAGGTTAGGTTAGGTTAAGTTATGTTACACGAACATTTTCAAGTCACGTATGACTCGGACAGTTCCAAACCTGACCAAACGCGAGAGTTATCACTTTGACCAGAACTGTTGGTTGCTATACATAGCATCGGGTGATTTAGTTTATTAACCTGACTTATCAAATTAACAGTAACATTCTAAATTGTACGTACCCCTTAAGATGTCGTGCACCCCAGGTTGAATAACAATTATCTAAAGTGTCATCCTCCCAAAATACTGAACTGCCTAGGACGGGTAGGTCGGAGTTCAAATCCCAGTCAAGTGTACTGGGGAAAGTTCTATAGAATGTTCAGCTCAGAGGCTATCACACCCCGGTGGTAACTTTAAAACGTCCCTTCCAGCTTTCTGTGTATTTGTTGCATCGGGCCACTTGAGTAGCAGTTTGGTTATTGTTGCTAACTAGCAATCCCGTGACCCACTCTGGTATTTATAAGAATTATGGTGCCCGATTTGCCATGAAAATCTCTGAAATGAAATTCTAAACCAGATTTACAATATTTTTTTCTAAAATTTGTTAAAAATAGCCTAAATAAAAAGCTAATTGAAAATTTAAAAATCCTGCTTTGAGATGCAATCGGACCCCATTCCGTCCACCTATGTTAAAAATGTCAGATCTCTGCGTGCCGTGGCATCGCTCACAAACAAACACTTCATCTTATTATTATAAATTATAAAGAGAAATATTCTATTTCCCGATACACAACAATACACATCATGGTTTCCATGGAGATGTAAACAAAGAATGTTTGTACAAATGTTAACACAGCACGCACAGGAGAAAACTTGTAAATTCATTAGGACAATCTGGTTTTCTTTAGAAGCCGACATCCTGGACCCTTAGCCTTTAAAATGAGTGTTTGTTTCTCAAAATAGGTTCATCTGTTTTATCGTAATTCCAAATACCGGAAATGGAGTCATCAAAAACATTAATACGTGTTATGTGATAGCAAAAACCTTATCTTAGACTTTACTTCGCCAATCCCTGATTTAAATGTTTGACATATTATTGTATCTTGTTGGTGTATCACCAGTCACCAGTCAAACCTATAAATTGACCTCAGTTTTCGTCCAGCCCTGATGACGTAGTTTGCAACTACGGCCGAAATGTCGGAAGAGGTTTCTTCAAGCCCGAGATCATGAGTGTGTGTGTGTGTATAATGTGTTGGACAGGAGGTACAGTCCCGTCAAGCTTTGTTTGTCCTCGTGAGACTTGTGTGGTTGATAAGATGTATGGACAGGAGGTACAGTCCCGTCAAGCTTTGTTTGTCCTCGTGAGACTCGTGTGGTTGATAAGATGTATGGACAGGAGGTACAGTCCAGTCAAGCTTTGTTTGTCCTCACGAGACACACTCCTCGTTTGTCCAGTGCGATCCGGATCGAGGATTTCCAGGAACTGTGTGGCGGGACAGCCTGCCCACAGGGGTAGTTAACACTTATCCCCGAGAATTGGGCTACCAGGGATTACCGCCGAGTCACCACAAAGGCACGTCGTAAATGTTTACGATCTTCCTTCCTCGACCGCGACCTTAATCCTTCTTCCCTCCAGGAAGTGATGCGGGAATTCTCCAGGGAAATAACCTCGGCTGTGGTCAAGAGCTGTCTGAGATGCTATCCAAACCTCCCTGAGTCCACTACATGTGCAGTACAGAGGCGCTTCATTTGGTCACAAACTAATTTAAACACATGGACATGAACACGCTTTATAAAATGGCGTTAGGTCTAAATCACATCTTGGAGGGCACGTAAAATGTATATCTATATATTATAATGCCTGATAACCACTGAAAATTCTGGTTCAGATTAAGGATTGGTTAAAAGAGAACAGGACGTAAGGACATGAGATCTGGGAGAGGTATTTTTCATCTCTCTTTTCTCCTTTATGCGATTCTTATCTGGGGAGTTCTTCCATTTTGGGGAAACAAAGTTAAAGAAAAAGTATATCTGGGGGTAAAAAAACAGTGGAATAACATTGCCTTATACCAGGGGTCGGCAATCTACGGCACGCGTGTCAAGAATGGCACGTGGAACCATTTTCAATGGAACGCTAAGCGATTTGAATAAAAATAACATAAAACCTTTATTTTTAATTAAAACCATTGGTGGGAGTAATAATTTTAATAACAACGTGTTTTATGTTTAAATGTGTTTTTTTTTCAAAATTTAAAAAATAATGTTTTCAGAACTGAAATTTTTCTAAACACATTCATAACTTGTTTTATTTATTCCGATTTATATTATAATATTAAATATTCAAGAAACAGTAATTATTAATTTATTCTATTTATAAACATGTTGTTTACATTAACATGTTACGAGATCAGCTCAAATCTATATTAATAGTTGTACTAGTTGACTAATATAGATATATACACGGTTTGGGCGTCACTTTGAGCGATATTACCATGTGAGTTATCCCCATGTTGCACTCACCAGGTATTGTACCAGTGTTCGTGCCGGCAAGGAGGACGGACACACGTAGTAGCCCTATTGACACAATGGATCCTCCCTTACATAGGGAATACTAGACGAAGGGACTCTTACCTCACCCAGTTTTGTTTGAAAACTGGGGGG
>CABFVZ010000796.1:15156-51267 GCA_902151445.1 Timema monikensis | reverse complement strand
GTTCCAGGACCGGGCGAGGGGGGGGGGGGGGTAGGCGCTCACAGTATTACACTGGATGGAGTTGCTGAATCATTGACGATAACATCAATGGTTTGTTTTTATGTGCACCAACACATCTCACTACCCATCCAATATATCACAATATTCACAGGGATGAAGAAGCTAGAATTTAGAGGAAATGTGCCAGTATTTGCGTGGAAGGAGATTTTGAAATCATTCAGGAAATAACCTCCCGTTACACCCAACCGGGATTCTGAACCAGGTCTCCCCGTTACCGGCAAGAATGACGCTCTAAACCACGTGACAACCGAAGTTGATGTTTGATTCATGACTTCAAGAAACAGATGTAAATAAATTGTTTCAACATAAAAACTATTTAATATTAAAATAAGTTCACAAACGATATTTACGAATATAAATATAATTTTTCGTAGTGGGGAATAATTTAATAATGTGATCACTATTTCTTCTGTGCGAAGCTGCGAGCCTTAACGAGTCATTTTATTTTTAAAAGAAATCATAATATTTCATGCCGTATTTTTAACTTTTAATTACTGTCCAAGCAAGGACTTTTGTTAAACTTTAAAAATCACGAGTTTATAGTTCGAGACATCGCCGCAGTATTTGTACACGTTCGGTTTGTATTTTGTGATCACAACAATGACAATAGTTTTCTTCTAACTCTGGGGAAAGAGAACCAAGTTGTCAACACGGATATTGCCGTCACGGGGGTTGAAACACGGACCACGCTTCAGATGGACTTGTCCGAATGAGTCGAGGTTTCTTTTAGTTTGCATGGCTTTTTCAGAGGTGGGCAAAATTACAGAGAAAATTGTAGGAAACGGGGGGAAGTAATAAAAAAAAATAAAAATAAAGCTGGTTTAATTTATTTCGAGTGAAAAAAAATGTTAACAGCTTCAGTAATGAAATGAAATGAAATATATAATTACAGCAAAACATCTGTTGAAAGTACCCACGGTACAAATCACGTTCATAGGAGAAATCAAGTTAGGTAAATTATATTTTATAATGTTGGCTTTAGCCCACGTCAGGGGGAACGCAGGCCGTGATGGGCAGGTAGGGGTTTGAATCTCGGTCGAGTGTAATGAGGGTACTTTTTACTGACTGGTTCTTTACTCTCTATCTCCATGCAATTTCGGATACATTTTCTATAGATCTTACCTTATTAATCCTCAGCCCACTAACACATTGCAAGGTTTATCTTGGTGTGAATCCCGGCTAACTCTGTAGATAGTTTGTTTACTCAACTCTCGGGGTTTTTCCACAAAACACGGTTTTAATTTCAATTTAGAAGTTGTGTTTTCACCCACTCCAGCCAAAAAGTTGAGGAAAATCCTCTTACTGGAATGAGCTTTCCAAGTTTCAAATTACTGAAAACAGAAAGAAATTAAAGTTGGTAAATAATAAAGTTGTGATTAAAGGAAACAAATGTAGAATATATTCACGTGTTTTAAAAATTTAAATAACAACTGAATAATACTATTATGTTGGCTCTGTTATGTTCAAAATATCTCTTAATTATGAACACAATACTTGTCTTTCAATTTAAAACTTAATAATAAATTTTATTTTTTGTTGTTTAGCTACGAAAATACTTCCAAACTAACTTATTCTCTCTCTGAGCTGATTTAGGAACTGCGCCAGAGATGTCGGGATGTTTTACCACTGTTGCGTGACCTCTCTACTTTTTATAAGACACAACTGTCAAATAGAGCGTGAAACAATTATTTATAAATTGGCTCAAATTTAACTCTTGTCTGTCCACTTTCTTAATTAAAAAAAACTTTAATACGCTTTGAAATAAACGTTAAACCATTAGCTAAATTAAATGTTTAACAGAATTTTAGAAGAAAGTAGTAAAAAAAACTCTTTCATGACCAATATAATTGATAAAAACTCATCATGCAATTTACTCCTTTAAGAAAGTAAAAAAATAACATTTTTATTTCATATATTAATTTGATATAGTGCTTAGTATAAAATATGATTATTATTTTCTAGACGAAACTCCTCCCAAGTTAATTTTTAGATATATTTAATTTAATTAACCATAACATTTTGATCTTAAAAGGAAACCGACAAATTGTATTATTCGTTTTAACCAAGAAGTATTAATTATCATAGCACATACTTGGATGGGTAACCAACAAAACAGAAAGGCGTGGATACAAATGTTATAAAAATATACGGTCGTTTTATTTGGGTTTAATTTACATTTAATGTTCTTTGTGAAAACGTTTAAATAAACCCAGTTTTCTAGTATAATGATGTTTGAAAGGTAATATTAGTCTAAATCCATACTTCCCAAACTCTCTCCAATCGCATACTCCATGAGCTAATGCCATCCAACCCTTCATAAAAATAAGTAAACAAATAGCAGTTATCTTGTGGGTGGTACTTACTAGATGGATTCACACTCTCCCTCCATACAAATGCGGGTAAAATTCCTCTAAATTCAATCCTTCTCTCATCCCTAAAGCTACTTTACATCCATTGGTCAGTTTCTTATTCAAGCCCTATATTTTTCATTCCTTATAATGTGACTTAAGACAAGGACAGGCACAACGCTCAGTCCCCGACCATTAATTTATCATTGTGAAAGGTTAAACCCACATTTCACCAACGATGCCATGCTGGGACTCAAACCCGGGACCCTTAGCTCAGTAGACAGACACGCTACCAACTGAGCTAAGGTGTCGGATTCATCCATAACTAATTAGCGTAATTAATGCATAAGTGTATACACTGAGAAGTTATAGAAACGTGGTGACAATAATAATAAAGGCCAGTGGTGCGTCTTGTGTCCTCCGGGGTATGCGCACCACAGTTTTGATAACACCGGTGTAGCTTGTAAACAATCCAGCAGTCTCTTGTCAATCAATATACATCACAACAGATGGGACTCACGCTGTCCACTAAACGGATGGTTTCTCATACAACTGTACGTAGTCACACCAAACAAAACTTTAATAAGAAAAGTGGTGGTCTAGGGGTAAGGTGTCGGACCTCTGAGCTGGGGTCCGGGGTTCAATCCTTGGTCCCGACACAGATTTATCTGATTGCCAAACCCTCCCTTCACCTCTGAAAAGACGCGTATTAATCACAACTTGTGAATATGTGGAATGCCAGGCCTCCACCGTGGTTCGGATCCCACGTTAAACTGTAGGTCCTCCATTTCATCTCACAATCACCCTACCATTACACATTAGCCTAAGTGCGTATAACCAGAACGGGTAGTAAGACGCGGTGCTAATAATAATAATAATAAGAAGAAGACGAAGAAGAAAAGGTTTTGTCGCAAATAGTTAAATAACCGGAACCCTTGGCAGACCATTCCAATGAATCCTATAGTATTAGAGTTGTCTAACTAACCACGCGTCCAATACTCTGTTTGCCATTTATTGATTTACAAATCAATATTAATACCAGCAGCTTAGTTTGAAAAATAAATGTTTTCAAATATAATTTCCTTGAAATAAATTGATTCTAATTTTATATTCAAAACCAGTAACATATATCAACATATGGTTTAATAAACACTGATAAAGTTGTGATGCAATACTCAAGCAGGTCAAATATAGGATTAAAATAAATAATAGTTCTGTTTAGAATTGGTTGTTTAGTCCATAGTCGTCCAAAGCCTTCATCCTGCTGGATATTACTTCACAAGGATTACCAAGTGCAGTAATCCGGGTGGGAATCGAACCTGGACCGTGAGTAGTTCTGTAAGCTGCAGATAAGCCCAGCGTAGAACGTTCACTTGTCAGAGGAGCCCTTATAAAATACAGGTCACACGCGACTAGGGCTTCTGATAATAAGCTCTGTATTAACCTGGTACAGCACCAACAAAAAAACTCGCCGATACTCTAAGTTGTGATTATGTTGCATTAGCTATCACCGGGTGATTGTAGCGAGGGATCTTGGCTATCACCGGGTGATTGTAGCGAGGGATCATAGCTATCACTGGGTGATTGTAGTGAGGGACCTTAGATATCACTGGGTGATTGTAGCGGGGGACCTTAGATATCACTGGGTGATTGTAGCGGGGACCTTAGATATCACTGGGTGATTGTAGCGGGGGATCATAGCTATCACTGGGTGATTGTAGTGAGGGACCTTAGATATCACTGGGTGATTGTAGCGGGGGACCTTAGATATCACCGGGTGATTGTAGCGGGGAACCTTAGATATCACTGGGTGATTGTAGCGGGGGACCTTAGATATCACTGAGTGATTGTAGCGAGGGATCATAGCTATCACTGGGTGATTGTAGCGAGGGATCTTAGCTATCACCGGGTGATTGTAGCGAGGGATCATAGCTATCACTGAGTGATTGTAGTGAGGGATCATAGCTATCACTGGGTGATTGTAGCGAGGGACCTTAACCATCATTGGGTGATTGTAGCGAGGGATCTTAGCTATCACCGGGTGATTGTAGCGAGGGATCTAAGCTATCACTGAGTGATTGTAGCGAGGGATCTTAGCTATCACCGGGTTATTGTAGTGAGGGACCTTAGATATCACTGGGTAATTGTAGCGGGGGACCTTAGCTATCACTGGGTGATTGTAGCGAGGGATCTTAGCTATCACTGAGTGATTGTAGCGAGGGATCTTAGCTATCACTGAGTGATTGTAGCGAGGGATCTAAGCTATCATTGGGTGATTGTAGCGAGGGATCTAAGCTATCACTGGGTGATTGTAGCGGGGGATCTAAGCTATCTCTGGGTGATTGTAGCGAGGGATCTAAGCTATCACTGGGTAATTGTAGTGAGGGATCTTAGCTATCACTGGGTGATTGTAGAGAGGGATCTTAGCCATCACTGGGTGATTGTAGCGAGGGATCTTAGCTATCACTGGGTGATTGTAGCGAGGGACCTTAGCTATCACTCACAAGACGAAATTGACGATTTTGTCCACACACTCACCAATGCGAGTAAGTTACAGTTGGAATTACTTCACGTTTAACTAATTAGTACAGTAAATTAACTTGAAACTATTTTAATAATGGTTACTCTTAATTTTAAGTACAAATAATTCTAACATAATTTTTTAAATAAGAAGCCTAACCCGCGAAACTTTACAAAGGAACGAAGCATAAAAAATCGAATATGTCAGAATAGTTGATGGTTTTTCAGAAGTATGATCGCCTTCTGGTTTATTTGCGAGCTAGAACTGAAATAAACCTGCAGCTTGTCGAACTACCGCATCGCTTCGAGAGGGAAAATCCATTTCTGGATTTTAAGAATTCAAACTAGGTTCAATTCAGCACGCAAGCGCGTGCACACACACACACACACACACACGAAACCACTCCTGGGTCGACGGAACCCCAATCCTCTAATGTTATTTGGGTACATTCACATAAAGTGTCTCGGTTTCCTATTGATATCAAGTTTCATATCCAATAACTTTAAAAAGGGTGGGATATTTGTATGTTATTTAATAGCTCTCCAGTTTTATTTGACGTCTTACTTGGCTATGATCCGTGCTGATGGACAAGCTTATCTAATCTGGTTTGCTAGTGATGGGAAAGTCGGGGTTCAAATACTGGTTGGGTGTACTGAGGGGGATTTTCTTGAATTGTTTTCCCCTCTCTCTCTACGCAAATTAGGGTACATTACCTTAAAATAATACTTTGTTTATTCCTAACGCATAGCATATTATGCGCATAGCTCTAACAGATACTATTCTGGCAACACATCACGACACGACTCTGGTTTGTTTGTATAAATTGTATGATGGTATATATTCTATTAGCCGTGATATGTTTACAAGCAAACGCACAGGAGAATATTTTTAATTCAGCTTCATCATACGGCTATTCCAAGTTAATTAGTTTAATATAGCTTGCAGTTGGGATATTATTACTATCATTATTATCATTATCATCAGGGGTTCTGTCTTATGACAGGCCCATTGCTTTTGTCAGTGAACTTAGGCCGCAAATGCCCTGTCTTCTACCTCCTCCTTCAGCTCCCATCAAGTCGTCCAATATTTGAATCTTCCTTACTAAGCTCCTCTTTACCTCAATATTTTCTTATATGATGTCGTTCAAAATACATTCCTCCTAAGGATGTACCGAAGAATCACATCCAAAATTGTTCTCTTCTCACCCACTCTTCTCAGGACCTCTTTATTTGTCACACCTTTCGTTCACCTGATCTTCTCAAGTCTTCTCCAGCTCCACAGTTCAAAGCTCTCCAATTATTTCTTTTCCATCGTCCTAAGAGTCCAAGTTTCTCCTCCATACAGCATTATGTTCCGAATGTAGCATTTCATCAATTTCTTCCTAGGTTCCAAACTCAACTTTCTGGTCAGTAGTAACCTCGTCTTGTTGAAAGCTTCCTTGGTCCTGGCGATCCTTGGTGCAGTAGGCATCCTTTGTCAGCAGACTTTTTCAACATGTACTTGAACTGCTCAATGTTTTCCAACTTCTGGTTTCCAACTTTGATTTTGGGTGGCTCTTCATTTTTTGAAATCACCATCACTTTTGACTTCTCAATGTTGATCTCCATGCCATATCTTCTCCTTGTCTCCACCAGCTGGTCCATCATTTTCTGCAACTCTTCTTTATTTTTGGCCAGCAATAATAGATCATCTCCATATTTTACTATGTTGATGCGTCCTCCTGTTCTGAAATTGCCACAGTGTCCCTCCAGAGCTTCTCTGACCAGCCACTCTCCACACAAGTTGAACAGACTACGTCTAGATAGTCCTTGGACCATTCTCCTGTTTCGTAGATCCTATTCATAAGTCTTGTCGATCCATTAAACCGTTGTTTCCCAGTTCCTTCAGAAGGTCAGCTGATATGTCATCATCTCAAGCAGCTTTCTTTCGTCTCAGATCTTTTATAATTCTTTAAAACGCCGGGTCCTGTCTTCCTCTACATCGTATTCTGCTTCAATCTCCGGTTTCCCTGGTCAATTTTCTTTATCGTACAGTTTTTCTATATATCTTTCCCAAATTGTAAGAATCTTTTAATGATCGGTCAAAGCATTAATTTAAACAAAAGTTATTTCTGTAAAGTCATTGTTGTTTTGTTTCAAGCATTTATTAGTGTATTCGACTAAAAAAAATTTCACTTCTTGTCACGCGGACTAAACGTCCATCTCTGCTTTTTCCAGTGACGGGGAGATATTGGATTGAATCCCGACTGAGTTTACTTAGTGTGTTTCTACTCTCTCGCAACCCCTGAGAGAAAGAAGGTGAACGTAAAAACAATTCAAGACCATGCATATCTATAAGTATGTCTACTAACGGTAAAACACCAGCAAAAATATGTTTTGTCAGCACTAGAAATTATCTACTGTGTAACACCATGTAGACATTACATCGTCCTCCCTCATCACAGCGTCACGTAGTTTATGGATGACTCATTACTGCATTGTATAAAAGTCACAATTTTAATTAGTGTACAATACTTTTCAAAAACAACACTCCTCCCCTATCCCTTGGCCAATCAACTCTCTCTTCCTTCCTCTCGTGAACCACATGATTTCCCTCCTGCACCCCTCGTGTATAAGTTACCTCAACTGTGAAAACATTCACTGCCGCCAAACATTTTGTTGTTGGGTCATGGAAGAACAAGATTAGTAGCTCTCAGCTGCTGAGCCAAGAACCATCTATTAGCTTTGTTACACTCGACATAACTTTCGCTGTCAGCTTTCAAATATGTTTACAAATATTATTATTTATATCATTTATTGTTAGCACCGCGTCTTACTGCCCTTTTAGGCTACACGCATATTAACTAATTCCGCTAATATTTTAGTGATGAATAAGGGCGGATTAAGAGGAATTATACTAACATTTGCGGGGAGGGACAGTGTAAAACCGCTTGGGGAAAACCACCCTCAGTACACTCAACTGGACTACGAACTCCGATCTCCCCATCATCATAAGTTTAGTTTGTTGCTAATGTGACCCTCTAGACCAGAACTTTTCAAACTGGGCTCCACCATAGTTATCTCAGGATCCGTGAGAACATTTTATGGTATTTTTTGTTTGTTGTCCACACCAAAATAGCATCAATAATTAGGATTGCAAATTTGGTCAAATCTGAGTAAAGAACATTTTGGCAAAGGCGTATCCAGAACACGCTATATATTCCTTTTGTTTTATACTTATATAGGCTACTTGTAAAATGTAGCTGTATTTATTGAATGTTCATAATATTAGTGTACACATTTTCATGAGAGCTCCAGCATGTATTTTTTTCTAGTGCAAGGCCTCTTTCGGTCTTAAGAGTTTGGAAAACCCAGCTTTAGACCACTAGACAACCGAAGCACGTATGACACTTCCTATCTCCACTATTCCATGACTTCCCGAGCCTCGCATGGTGGTATTTAAGGAAGTCTTCCTATCTCCGCTGTTCCATGCCTTCCTGAGCCTCGCACGGTGGTGTTTAAGGAAGTCTTCCTATCTCCGCTGTTCCATGACTTCCCGAGCCTCGCACGGTGGTATTTAAGGAAGTCTTCCTATCTCCGCTATTCCATGCCTTCCCGAGCCTCGCACGGTGGTATTTAAGGAAGTCTTCCTATCTCCGCTATTCCATGCCTTCCCGAACCTCGCACGGTGGTGTTTCAAGGAAATCTTCCTATCTCCGCTGTTCCATGACTTCCCGAGCCTCGCACGGTGGTGTTTAAGGAAGTCTTCCTATCTCCGCTGTTCCATGACTTCCCGAGCCTCGCACGGTGGTGTTTGAGGAAGTCTTCCTATCTCCGCTGTTCCATGACTTCCCGAGCCTCGCACGGTGGTATTTAAGGAAGTCCTCCTATCTCCGTTGTTCCGAGACCTCCCAACCCGACACGAGTCTTATTGTCAGACGAATGAATGCTCGTTGTTATAGAGGAACAGTTTCCTGCAGACCAACGAGCTATTGTCGTCGGTATTTACAGTTTAATTTCCGAAATGGCACGGTTCAGCAGCGCACAAAGCGTGATGGTGTTGTAAACATTTTACTTTTGATCAGAGCTGTACCAGTGGCGTGACAATACACTCCAATAGTTGTGCTCCCTTCTACAACGACTTAAGGAACTTGAAGAACTTTTACTGCGACTCAGAGCAGTCAAAGCCACGTTTAGGAGGCTCACTCTCCGAATTAACATTTGTAAAATTGTATAATATTGAATTATAAATTAAAACAACTATTGATTGAATGGAGCGAGGTCTTGTGCTAACTAGACCGTTTGTTGCGCGATTACTTCAACCTCTCTTAGCCTTGCTCCGCTAACGCAGATAATATGCATTTGGCTGCTAAGAACCAGATTACCTCGCTTTGTTCCACTATGCTGTAGCTTACCAGATAGGACCATAGTGTAATCAGTCACGGTAAGACCTTTCATTATTTTCCCCCGACAACATGTTTGTCTTCCCTCGTCGAGGGATCAATCGTTATCTTCTTTTCTCCATATTGAAGCTAGAAGTCAAAATAAAGAGAGGCAGGGACATCAACTATTCACTTCCATTAGATCTTGTCTCGAAATATCTCGAGACGCTCGACAGATCGAAACGCGCAAGTTTTGGAGATATCTTTGAACGCTACGTATAAATAAACATAACATTTTAAAAACAAATATAACCTATTCTCGACATATCAGATTATTTTAAAATGTTGATTCAATATATAGAATTCTAAGTTGTTTTGTCTCCGAATCTGCAGATTATAATAATATAGGCCTAATACCCTAATATATACTCCAATTTTCTTACGAATGGACATTTTTGACAGCTATAAAAGAATACCAGACCAACTTTCATGTATTCATATGTCAAGTCTTGTGATCTGCAGCTGCCATTTTTGATAGATAGATATCATTCAATTCCTAAGATATAATAATAATAATAATATAGTGAAATGTTATCAACGATGACTCTAAAGCAAATATGTTTGTGTTTTCTTAAGGGTATTCCAAATGATTATTTGTAAGAAAATCAATTTAAACTTTGCTGAAATTTGAACAAATTAACTCATCTGTAAGGTAGTTTTCGAGTACAGATGACTAAAAGGGTGTTTATATGAACTCATCTGTAAGGTATAACCTGATTATAGTGCATTGTGTCAAGGTGATACATTTAATTGAAAGCAAAATTACATCATCATCATGGTGAACTGTTTTCAGCCCATGGCCGGGTTGGGTCCGCTTAGTAAAATCCTCCCACACTCTCTTTCTCTCTCCTCTCACTTGCACACTTGCTGCTATCTGTTCCTCCCATCTCTTCCTCGCTTCCTCTACTATCTCATGTACTCCAATTCTAGACCTTACATCTTCATTCCTAATCCTATCTCTTCTGGTGACATGTTCCCCCAAAACTGCATTCCCACGGCCTCCACTGTCCTTGTTTATATTATAGATCCAAGGTCCGAGTTTCCGTCACATACGTAACTATGGGTATGAAGTGTGCTCTGTACAGCACTTCCTTACACTTCAAGGGCACTTCTATTTTCCATACTAGGTCTCTTGCACACCTGTAGAAAACAAAAGCAAAATTACAATGTATTGCAAATTAACATCCACGTCAGGTTTGTGAAACTTTCTGTCCGCGGACCTTTAGATGAACCGACACACAATGAGGCCTGATTCGTCGTTTTTATAACATCTGGATATTGGTCCTTAGTTGGGGGAGTCTAACAAGTGAGGTTGGTCCACCACATTTTGCTAACCACTCACCAAAGAATTATTAAATATGTGCGATATTTGTCAACATACGAGTGTGTTCTCGCTCAAGAAAAGGAACAAACAGCCGAGCGATACTCATTTGTCATCTATTTTGAACGCGACTTCAACAAGAGATCTTAAGTCACTCATACACTTGGTACAAATATACAGGTTCTAATTTTTGTTATAGTAAGGATTTTATAATTGATATTTTTCCATTTATGATGTTGACAATATGGAACAAACTAGTTTGACTCGCTTGATCTACGTGCTATATATATAACATGTATATGTATATATAATTATATTTAAATGATGCGTCTCTTTTTAAATACATTTTTATTAATCTTAAAAATACTCTTTATATTCCTTCTCCCCACTCCCTCCCATTTAACAAAATCCAATTATTATGAAATTATACCTCAAAAGAGAATCCCATTTGAAACTTATGGCTTAGGTCCCGGGTTCTATTCCCGTGTCCAGTCGTCATTTTTAAACCTGTATTTATTAACGGTATATAATCTATTAATAATATCTTTGTAACCCGTTTGAGTTATTTGCATAAGTAATAATTACACTGATATGTTAGGAATAAAGAAGGTAAAATTTAGAGGATGTGTATTGTGTATCCAAATTTGCGTGTAGTGGAGTGAAAAATAATTTAGGAAAACCACCTTCAGTTCACCTGACCAGGATTCGAACCCCATATCTCTGTAATTGCCAATCCAGTATATTGCGAGAGTGACGCGGCTACCGCAGAGGGTAATTAGTGTAATTAAAAGTAGTGCTTGTATCGAAGCCCAGATTAGTTTGACGGTGTAAATTTTGTTCATCTATCTTTCCCAGTCCATGAACTATGTCATATGTGATAGTCAGGGGGAGGAACATGGTCCCCTTTCAACCATCCATGAAACACCACTGTTTTCTTTTCTGCGTTATTCCCATTGTTAAAACTCATTCATTTACAAAATATCATAGACAATTATTTTAAATTACTTTTTTTCTTATATAAATTGAAGACGAACTCAAGAAAGTAAGTTGCCCGTTTTAACTCATATTTTGTGTCTCAGAATGTACATGGCGGATTAGTTAACTACTCCTTGGTTGCTATGCAGCCAACCATAAAAACAGTCCACATTCTCGCCCCAAACGAACGCCCGGCGTCGTTGGAAACAAAAGCGTCGTCACGCATGTTGAGAGGGTTGAGGGTTGTTTCGTAGTTACAGCTCTCACCACTTCGGTCACCTTGACGCTAGTGTGATGAGAAATAACGGCCTGGACCGGTCACTCTTCTCGACTTGTTACCGCAATGGCCTTAACTACCACCCTGCGGGAGTTGCGCAGTCGCTGTTCACGCGTCCTGGGTCGACTCTTGGTAGTGTAAGTTAGCTTGTAAGTCGTGTGCTAACCTGGGTATGTTGCACGCCAGGTACATTATTTATCAACCTATTAATTAATTCATTATATTACATTTAATATTGAGCTCGCCGCGTATCAGTTGTACACTTACATCAATTATAATCGAAGGATGATAAGGTAGACTTTTAGAGGGAAAGTACTCGAATCTTCGTGGAGAGAGAGTGGGAAAACCACCCCCTGTCACTGACAGTCTGGTCTATTGTTAAAGAGACACTTAGATCGTTTGACCACCGAGGCGGGTTACTGTGAACTTGGCTTTCGCTAAACGGTAACTTAACGATACAGATTCTGGTTGTTTTGCTTGGATGGTAGTCGCTTGACTGTATTTAAAAAACAAACCCGGCAGGAAGTAGACGAATGATGGCATCATTCCAAAACTAGTTCAAAATAATATGTTTAAATATTCTAATGGGGAATCCCTCTAGCCACTGATCAAATTAATATTTTACACCAACATGTCTGTCATTTATCAAACACAAGGACCTCAAAGTGACCCCCATGGCTGGGTGTACAGGGGGCGGTTTTCTTTCGCGAAAATGTAGGTGCACTTATTTTAAACTACACCTTCCTTATCCGAGTAATACGATGGTGGGAAAATAAAAACAACCAATTGGATTTTTTTTTCTGTCTCTTTAAGGCGGCTGCCTCGCTGTCAGGCCACACGGCTTAAAATACAATGGTGTGTGTCATTTTCTGAAACTACTTCTATATTAGGTCTAGACTTATACTTCCCTTCGCCCTTCACCTACAACCACCTTTTGTCATGTCAATAAGAAAGAGGGTAAAGAAAACTACGAAACTTCTTAATCTCAAAGTAAAGAGGAAAGCTCGCCGCTAGTTCTCAAATACCAAACCACGACAGTATTTGTTAGAGTAAGGCTAGATCTAGAGCCATTTTCCATCTAGCCTAGTCGCATAGCTCCAATAATATGCTTTTAAAAGTAATTGAAAATGAGCTAATGTCACAATTTGCTACTAATAAAGCTCAAACTATAGAGTTGTTCAGTAAAAAGAGCCCTGTTGGAATGTTTCGACTTTACTTAGACATGAATCATATTTTGAAATAACTCATCATAAAATGACATATTGCGTTTGAGTTGAACGTCCGCGCGGCAATTCCTCGTCTACCGAGACGGCCTCCTTAACGTGAGATGTTGTCCACTTGTCCACATGGCCAACTATCTTTCATGAGCACAGTGGAGGATATTTGATGGAGAGAAAAGGTTATCATCAAGTACCAGGATGCTCATGGACTGGAGAAAATGTGTATTTCCAACCAAACCTTCCCCGGTGACAAGGTTGTTTGTCTTAGTTCCGAGACAGTTTTCACACTTCTCTCCTTCTCTCTCGCCAATAGAGAGTGTGGATGTCACCAATATTCTATTCCTTGTCATGTTGTAAACTGGAGGCTTGGCTGGTTTATCGGGAGATCTATGGTCCAGATTGTCAGTCTTCAGAACTCTGGCCGATAGACTCGAACACTGGTTGAGGTGGGCGTGGCTCATCAACCATGTTCGTGACCAAATAGTGGTTGTGTTTCTTATTATGTCTCTTTGTTGTGTTTCGTATCATTTCTCTTATAATTTTGTTTGTTGTGTTTCATATCATTTCTGTTGTGTTTCATATCATTTCTGTTTGTTGTGTTCCGTATAATTTCTGTTTATTTCGGTTTCTTATCATTTCTGTTGTGCTTCGTATCATTTCTGTTTGTTGTGTTTCGTATAGTTTCTGTTGTGCTTAATTTCATTTCTGCTCATTCTGTTTCGTATCATTTCTGTTTATTGTGTTCCAACTCTTTATGTTTGTTGTGTTTCGTATCATTTCTGTCTATTGTGTTTCGTATCATTTCTGTTTGTTGTGTTCCTATAATTTTGTTTGTTGTGTTTCGTATAATTTCTGTCTATTGTGCTTCGTATCATTTCTGTTTTTTATGTTTCGTATCATTTATTTTTATTGTGTTTAATATCATTTCTATTTATAGAGTTTCGTATCATTTATGTTGGTTGTGCTTCGTATAGTTTCTTTTGTTGTGTTTTGTATAATTTATATCTATTGTGTATACTATAATTTGTTTATGTTGTATTTCGTATCATTTCATTTTGTTTATTCTGTTTGGTATAATTTTGTTTGTTGTGTTTCTTATAATCTGTACAAGTCCTGTGGGACCATCAGGGCCCATATTACAGAACTGTGCAGGGGAACACTACCGCACAGAGGATGCTGGTAAATACGTAGCACTGCGCCTTGCTTGCTTCCTCCATGGTGAGATATTGTCGTGACTTGGAACCAAACTACGGACGATCTTGTTCTACTGTCGTCTCATGTCCCTCCCCACTCAACCTAAAGTCTCGAGTGTACGAGTGAAAGGGAGACAGATGAATGCGATATCTACTCTCTCACTTCTTTTTCCTGCTGCCTCCTTACAAGTGACTGCAAGAAAACTAAACGACATTTCTCTGGGAGACCCGCATCGGTGGGCACGTGGGATGAGGCGTCACTATCGTGGTTTTTTTTCCTGTGGTGGAGAAAGTAGGGGTTTTGATCCCGGTAGGATCTGTTGAAGATGGTTTTCCTTAATTTGTTTTCCACTTTACCTTAATACAAATGAGGATACATTTCATCTAGATTCTACTTTACATATTAAAAAATCTTTCTTCTGGGAAGTGGACAGTAAAATAATTGTTTATTAAATAATTGGTCATATAGAAGTTAAATTTATCTCCGTTTATGTTTAAATTTCATTGTGAGAATATTCAACTAGAGTCGAACGTTAAAACAAATAAAAAGTAGTATTTTATCTATCGCTGAAGGAGCCTGATTAGGTCAAAGGTGCAGGAAGTTGCAGATTGTATATGTGTAAATATATGAAGATGACACTCGGGCATGGATTTGAACCCTAGCCGCTCTATGGACTGATCTATCCGGGTATGCGAGTGTCTTTCTACTATAGCATAAACCTCCAATCGTACTGAATAGTTTAGTAATAAGACTTGCTACAAGAGGACTCCTTTAAGCCACGGAGTGGTAGGTATGAATTCTACATCCAAACAAACAAACAGACAAACAAACAAACCTGTTCAGGTGAGTGTGTGCACTAATGTCATAAGACATCTGCCATCGCACACAGTCATGGGTAAGTTTTAGCCCAAACGGAATATTTATTATATAAATATATCAATTAAAATCAACTACTCGCAGACAAATTTAACACTTAATTTATCAAAACTGACAACAGAACTTTATGTAAGGGCGTTGGGCCTAAAACACAAAGCTTTAGGCACCCGGTGGTGTTTAGTTTAGGAATGAAACCTATATGTAGAATACTTTCTGTATTGAATCCCGGAGTTTTATTTAAATACCTAGTATTTACAATATTAAATAAATGGGAATGAGTCTTGACACTTAAGTGGATCTGAAATAAGACATTAGACTTTGAAAAGAAAAGGAAAGCATTTATACCTTTTAGAATTCGCAATTTAGAGCTCAGCTTCCGTAAGTAGACAATTATTTATTTGATTGAATTAAGAGCTGCAACATTAAACATACATTGGCTGCAAGGAACTAACAAAATGAATAATATTACTGAAATTTTAAAATAAAGAGTTTTATTAATTGTGTATATCCTAACTTGAACAGGTGATAAAAAAAAACAATAATTCTTTATAATGGAGGCCTAGCTTTTTATTTGCTCTCTGCCAAAAACCTGTCGACCACGATTTGCCGTTGAGCTGTGAAGTGGAGTTACGCTGTTCTTGTACAGAGCAACAGTTATATCAAACCGGCAATCTGAGCGAGGTATATCTCGAGATGAACTGTGACCTTGCTTAGGGCTTGCTATCTCGTGATGTCCAAGAGCTCAAACACTTACATTCTAGCACATTCATGGATTGGGACCGGTTTTATTTTGGTAGTAGCTAGCTAGTGCCGTGTCGTGAAGTGTTTCCAGGGTAAGCAGAGCTTGTTAAAACTGTCCCCATTTGACTAATCATCACACTTGGTCTCTGCTCTACACACCTCACATCGGAATGTATGTTGGTTGATATCTGAGTGATGAGAACAATCCACAGGTAATTTTTACACAAGCTCTGCTTACGCTGGCAACAATCCACGCCATTTCACGTCACTGCTAACAGCATTGAGTGACTAGGTTTATATGTGTGGTCTTTGTATCGACACCTCTGATGACAAAATCTTGTTTTTATAATATTCACTAAAATATATTAAATTATATTTTTTCAGCGCTGCTTGAAATTGCCAAATAATGCAACAAGTTGCATAGAACTTCGTACGTGGCCTTAATATTAACTGCATTACTCTTTACCGTATAGGCCTAACAGAATTTGAAACATATGACTATATCATGATATATCAACTTAACCTAGTGTGCCACACAATATAACCAATATTATTTCACTCTTTATGACAGAAAACTTTAAGGTGATGTGGAATAAAGCTGGAGATAAGGCCATTATTTATTGCAGTTTTTTATAAACACAAAGAATAAAATATTGCTTCAGTTGATAAATGAAGATAAATTCCATGCACATGATAACCTCAAGATCTCCTAAGCTTGCTACAAACAAGATGTAATTCAATGCGAACCTCTTTAAATCAAGAGGAAAGGTGATGTTGTTAACAGGTAATCAACAACTGTTGATATCACCAAATATAGACAATTGAACTAAACGTAAATACTGAAGCAATATTTTATTAATTGTGTATAAAATAAAATGTATATAAAAGCTGCAAAAGTGGTGTCCTTGGCTCGCGTGTCTGAAGGATTACCGTGTGTGCAGAGTTGCGGTGTTTCCTCTGGAAACAATGGTGTGGGAGGGAATGATGGAATGAGGAAAGTTTGGGACGGGCAAGCCCCAGTGACGGGTGTCCTGCGCTCCTGGTCAGTCTCTATCGTCAGACTTCAAGACCCAGTGACAGAGGAGGAGGGGGTCTACCTGGAGAGTCGTCAGCTGCGGCAAGAACACAACATGAGCGTGGAGAAAAGCCCAAACAATACACTTGTTGATAATTCACACCGCTAATCGTTTAAAGTTGAGCCTATTAATAAAATGAATCAAGACTAATCTTTATCAGCCCGATTTTTTTTACGAATCTTTTTCCAAAACTTTTTTTCTAAACAGGACCCTACAATATGACATATTTCTGGAAGAAAAAAAAGTCTTGCATTTGGTTATTCGTAAGAAAATCTAGCTTTATCTACCCCGATCATCTGTCCAACGATCACGTGATCATTACAACGGTCGCCTGCGCTACATGCCATTCAGAAAACATTCCCTCTTCTTCTAGCACTGAAACCTCACTACCCGCTGTTTACCAAGTAAAAACCACTATTTATTCCCCATTGGCGACCATTTGGCGAACACCAAATTGAAGCCAATATAAGTCCGCTGTTACTCGCGAGGGAGACGCTATTACCATTCGGTAGAATATGAAACGTTGAAATTATTGGAGTGGTATTTTTAAAGAGTTGAACTGATTTTTAAAACTAGCGCTGGTATTAGTTTATCGTTACAGATTTTGTGCAATTCTCTATTATTATCGGTATTCGTCACCCATAGGTTGATATATTCTTTATTTAGTTTCCTCTAAACACAACATTGAAATTGTATGTTTTTCATGTCTACGATTATTAATTTGTAGCTTCTGTCCTTTCATTGGCCTCTGGCCAAACAAAAGATCGAAATAACTTTATATGTGAGTGTAGTCATAGGAAGAGGAGGGTGCTAATTGTGCACTTGTGTGGGTGAATGCATCTGGGACTGAGTTTACGTTAAATTATTCACTATACTCTCATAACATCATTTCAATCTTCCTACAATTAAATTGTTATGACCTAACTCTGTTTAAACTTTCATTTGCGATATAAATCGTACTTAGTCGTTTGTTGCACGTAGAAAGTAAGCTTGTGTGCAAACATATTTAATATCCATACAATTTTAAGTTTAATATTTTATGCTCCAGGCATTTCCCTAAAAGGTGTTATCAGTTGTGTAACTGTAGTGTTTGTTTTTAAATATTCCTTTCCCCGATTATTTTTAAACCAATTCAATTTGATAATGAAAGTGTTTGTAGAGCTGATGCTCAAAATAACAACATGGCGCTCAGCCAACCCCTGATGCCACAATTATTTTCAATGGGGCGGTGAGGACAGGGGAGGGGTGGTTAGCTATCAGGACTGGCAATTCTGGAAACTGCGGGGGATGGGGGTCCATTAAATACCACACTTACACGTGCTCAATTACAAAAATAGAAACATAATGGAATTTACATGGTCGGTTTTGCTCGAATGAGTATTAAAGTATTACCGATAGCAGATTCGTTTTAACCCAAATCAAAATAGATCCAGTTATGGTATCCAAACAGTATTGACATAATTTGAACAGCCCTCCGAAAATACCTTCCAAAAATAGAACAAAAAATGTAATGAGATATGTACGATATAAGCAACAACTACAAAATTAATCGAGTTAATCAATTACATAAATTTAATGTCATACAATGTCATTTAATGTCATACATATGATACAAGCAGTTAATTTTACAAACTATAACAGTTAGCGTCAGACTTTCTAAATTCAAGGTCGTTTTAAAATTCTCATTCTAAGGGCAAAGGAGGATTCAACTTTATTTAAAGTCAACCCAACTATTTTGGCCAACATATTGAAAAATTACACCTGGACACGGGAATCGAACCCAGCACATTCGGCTTAGCACGCCAATTCTTTACCAACCACTGAGCTATCCAGGACTCAATCATCGCTCATAGATCTAGGAAGAGATATTCAATCTATACATACTATAGATTTTCTTTCTTTGACCCTCTATCTATCTCAAGGAGAGAAAATCTATAGTATGTATAGAAAAATATTGAAATAAAGTACGTAGGGAAAAGACCACAAGGGGGCCAAGAAAGAGATGAAAGGAGCAGATAGCAGCAAGTGTGCAAGTGGGAGGAGAAGAATTAAAATGACTAAATTAGGAAGAACAGAGGGAGATGGGAGGCATTTCATTTAACTGACCCGGCCAACAGTTAATGATGATGATGATGATGATTAGATACTATAGATCACTTATATCCACCAAACACACTTACACTTTGTCACAGTATGTTACATAGGAATGAACAAGTGAATCAAAGTGTAAACGTCATCACCTCTATTACTACTATGTTCAATGTAGAAGTAGTCTCTAAAGTCTACAGCTGAGCCTCGCCAGAGGGCGAGCTATTGATTGAAGCGCGACAGAATGACCATCAAGGGAGAAGGGGGGGGGGGGAGAAAACTACCCCGCAAAGCACTCTTGATCAAATGAGAATCCAAGGAAGGAAGAAAGAAAGAAAGAAACTTATTACCGGTCCCTAACTCTGGACGAAAACTTTCCTTCGTATCAGAGCCGCAAACATAATTAGTTGAGTTAAGGATGAGTCAAAACATGCGCAGTAAAATAAAACATTTCGTATCTTTTCTGAGATGCTACATTCGGGAGTTGACTTATTTTCAATCCTTTTCTTTTTATATCCTGGATCACGTCACAAAACTTTTTGGTCTTTCAAGTGTAATAACCGTCCAGGGAGAAAACTAAATAGAGAGAACAAGAACTATTTCTCTCTCTCTCTCTTCGGATTATTTAAAATGTCATGTGACGTTAAAATACAGAGATATTGTTTCTTCTTTGTAAAATATTTGAGATTTCAAGACACTTGAATTGTAAAGTTTATATATAAAACTTTATAAAAAAGGTATAGAGGGTTAGATGATGTTTCTCTCTTCACCCGGACGGCCGTAACCAGGTATCAGGTATCAGGCACATTCAACCTCTACGTGAACAGTTTCCTGAATGTAAAGAAGTTGGTGATATTTTGTGAAAACACTCCATTGTCACGAACCTCACGTCAATGTTTCAGTTTCAACAAATATGAGATACAGTGGCGGCTTGTGGTCTGTTGCCAGGGGAAGCTCTGCTTCGACACTTAACATAACTTATACTACAAGCATTATTTACCTACATTGTTTTTAGCGTCTTACTACCCATTCGGATTGGACGCACATAAACTAACTACGCTGATGTCTTAAGGGTGATGAAGGTTGATTTAAGATAAAGTATACCTGCATTTGCGTGGAGGGAGTGTGGGAAACCATTTAGTAAAAAACTCAATACATCCGAATAAGATTCGAACCCTAAGCTCCCCGTCATTGGCAACCTAGTATATCGTGAGAGTGACGCCTTAGACCACGCGGCCACCAAAGTGGGTTATCCCCTCTACCTCATTGTGTGTGTGTTTGGTCAATAGTACAGTGAAAGAGAGATAACATCTCACTGGTACAGTACCGTCGAGCGGAAATAACCCCCCTGTGAAATAGGTCACACCTCACCATTAGTCCTCCACGCAACTGCGGGGTACATATCTTTAAAACATGAGTGAAGAATGACCCTGGGCACGGGACTCCTCATGGATAGCTCAGTGGTTAGATCATCGGTGTACCAAGCCAAAGGTCCCGGGTTCGATTCCCGTGTCTAGGTGTCATTTTTCCATTTTCAGAATATGATATATATATGGAGAATTCCTCTCTAAAAGCACAAATAATATCTTAGGTTATTTGATTATTAATCTACCTATTTAGTTTATAACCCGAACGGGTAGTAAGACTCTGGAGAGTGTGTAAGACTGACAGGGTGGGAGCGTTACTCTAGAGGGTCATTGAATATTCCGTGTGTGTCTTCATGAACATCAAACTCGCTTTGATCTGACCGGAAACTCAGTCGCAGGGGAAGAAAATAAAATGTCGAGTCAGATTTCTTGGAACGTCAAAAAGTCCATTGATCAGTGATTCCATTATCTTAAAGATCAGGGAGTCAATATCGTGTACAGTTTACAACATTCCAGGTACTTTTAATGGCGTCAATATCGTGTACAGTTTACAACATTCCAGGTACTTTTAATGGCGTCAATATCGTGTACAGTTTACAACATTCCAGGTACTTTTAATGGCGTCACAAAGTATTTTGATTGATCAATTTAGTTTATAGTGTGCAACTTTCACAGAAAAGCTCCTTATTTGACAGCTATAAATGTTACTAGATCTATTTTAATGTATTCATACATCAAATCATGTGACCTGCAGCTGTTACTTTTGATTGATATTATCAACACCTATAAAACTAAACTAATAATATAGTAAAATATTTTTGTATTCTCTAAAGACACATTTTATGAACGTTGAACTGTACTTTCACACGAGAATTGTTGATTACGTGGACAAATACTTACAAAATATTTGTAAAGAAAACGTAAGGCGTTGATAGTACTTTCTTATCATAGGATTGTATTTCTGTGTTCCAATGAAATGATAGTGTAAAAGTATATTTTAATTGTTTTATTATTATATAGAATTACATATAAACTGGTTGATACAGTATATAGAACAGAGTTTCTACCTTCTTGTCATGAGAGAGATATAAGGAGGTGGGGGTTAATAAAACTATTATGACTGGTGTTAACGATGCTGGCACACAAACTCACCCTGTGCGTTACGGAACTGAGCAAATCATATGTGCCACACATGTTGCCTACACAAATATTCCCAGGCGCTTGCCATACTTGGAGCAGGATATTGTACATTTATTATTCATGATATACACAGTTCAGAGAGCATTACAGGAGAGGTTTGGTTTTATAAATCAACAAACAATTACAAAAATACGTCATATCAATTATATGTGATGAATTACGGGAATAATTTAGCACTTATTATAATTACCTAGATATTAATATGCCTCGAAGATAATTCTAAGCAATAAGACAAAATAATGTTATGTGTACTTGTATCGACTCAACTATATTAATCTCATAGCGAAATAAGTTTAGTAAACCTTAATTTTAAGTAAGCTAATATAAAATTAAAAGCCTATATCAAACTTATCCCACATACGAGCGTAGTGAGCGGTTTTTAAGGCGTTTTTTCCCAACATACCTGACAGTGGTCGAGAACATCAAAGTGTTGACATTCACAATCAGATGAAATTTGTACAAAATAGATATTAACATATCCTCTATCAAACCAAATGATTGCGGTATAGTTTGATTTTAATAGAGGGGATCTTTAGAAAACTAGGTTTTTCAGTTAACATTAATAATACATTGTATAGTATTATTTAATGGTATGAATAGAGACAGTTTTAGATTACATTGTTTTACCTTTTAAAATAGGAAACTTATAATAGTAACTTTTATAACTGTCAAAAAAGTTATTTCCTATATAAATCAGACCGTATTTTAAAAATTGATTTTACCTCTTAAAAATATTCCAACTAAAATCTACTGTTAAACCAAGCTACAAATAATAACTAATATAATTATGAGAATATACTTTTGTTGGTTTGTCATAGCAAATAGAGCAGTTGATATATTAATGTTGGAGCACAACATCTGTAGAAAAAACTGCTCCAAAGATGTGTGTATAATTATTTTATGAAAACAGATCTAGTAACTTTTCCAGTGGTCAGAAAATACTCTTCCTATGTAAAAGGTTATTTGTATGGCAACATGGCTTTGCGCTACTACAGTTGTCTAAAAGATGTATTAAGACGCGGTGATTAAAAAATACTATAATATGACTAATATATTTTAGGTTCTTTCTGAGCATGTCCTTAATGGTTTTTATTCTACGAAATGAAATAATCCAAGATCTAGAACTCTATAAAATAAATGTGGAATGTTACTAAAGGTTAGAATTTTACTTCTTTCAGTAACAAGATAAAAGGGAAGCTTTATGTTCAAGCCGGTTATTTTTTGTTTTGTTTTTTGTTTTATTACTTCTTTGAGAATACCCTTTATAAAATTGAAAGATGGGTGATTTGGTAGTATCTAGGTGGGTCATGAATTCTGAGTTGATAATAAAATAGCTAGTTCTGTTAATGACAGTGCGCGATGACAGAAGAAGTCTTTCAGGTAGGAGGGGCTCCATCCCCCTACTAGGAGGGGCGCAATCCCCCTACTATCTCTACTGCAACCTACAATAGCACTTAAAATGTGTTAGAAACCTCGACATTTAAATCGAACCAATTTTTTTTTTAATATATAAAGGGAATCCCCAATGGTGGTTTATTTATTTTTAGATCTTTTAAAGTAACCAGAAAAAAATTATTAGACCCTTTGGGCAGGCGTAAAATAATTGTCAGTCTCATCTAGACTCGTTTGAGGTCAGTGTTCGAATCTTGGCTGGATATGCCGAGGCTATTTTCCCTCAATTATTATCGGTCTCACTTAACGTAAATGCTGGAATGTGGTTTGGATAAAATCGTGTCATTAACAGCCGAGTTGTTTGTGTTTGTTTGTTTTTGTGTCTGTATGGCTTCTTACAACCCATCACGGACATATCTATACTAATAATAATAATAATTTCGCGTCTGGGCTGCATCACTCGTAGTCCAGTTTGTTGGAAGATTAGCCAGTACTAATGTACCGCCCGAATGTACTAATAGCACATCCTTTCCGTGTCCTGATGAGTTGAGGTGATGGTGATAGTGAGTATGAGGGTGATCGCTAACAACAAGTGTGATCATACAGCAAGTGCTCTTGTGTGATTGGTTGAACACTAAGCTCTTTACGAAACTATTTAAAATGTGCGGGGGAAAATAAATCTTGTTTAAAAAAATTAACTCCAATATTATTTTTAATTTGTGTGTACGTTGTACCAGACGCGGAAGTATTTTATGAGAGCTTCAAATGTATAGTTTTTTTAAATTATAAAATACCATTAAATTCATATTTAATAATCGAATATTCAAAGCTATTTTTTATGCTTTTAGTGAGAATTACTCCAACTAGATATCATATTCTGAAAATTGACACGGGAATCGACTACCGAGTCGAAGTTGGCTGCATTATCTGATACCTCGTGAATAAAGCAGACGATTTCCGCACGTCCATTACAGACTCTGCCTTAAAATCTGAGTGGAGAATGACCCTGGGCACGAGACTCCTTCTCAATAGCTCAGTGGTTAGAGCATTGGTGTACTAAGCCAAAGGTCCCGGGTTCGATTCCCGTGTCCAGGTGTCATTATTCAGTTTTCAGAAATTAATATTTGGTTAATTTATTTTTAAAATGTAAAGTGGCATTTCTTTGAATACCGTCTGTTAGTTTCAGAGAAAATACAAATTAAATAATTAATATGTTGATTTAGAAATGTGTACAAATTGTCTGGGTTGCGACGATTCATTATTTACTTTTATAATCTAGTTAAGTTTGTATAAAATAAGTTATAAGTAGAACTACAAATTAGGTGTGTATATTTTGTAATGTTAGTGTTTATGTTTATGCTGTTATTAGAAAACATAGTAATTGATGAGAAAATGTTCCGGATTTATTACTGTGCTAAAACATTAGCATGGCGTAGTTAGTTAGCTTTAATAAGTGCTATATTTATATTATTGTCTTTATTGTGACATTTTGAAGACGCAAACATTAGCTTTAGTTATTAAACCGCAAGTTATTTGTACCGCACAACAAAGAGATATTATTTTTATATAGACTGTTACGTTTTTAAGCGCCTCGTCTTATGTCACTTGATACTGCGTTTTGTCGACCGAATAACAAACCCTTAAAAAAACCATAATTATTTATTTAAAATGAAGCTGGTGCCAACATGGTGCTATATTATTCGTTTAAAATATGCTACCAATACATTATTAGATAAGTGTACTTAAATTATACAAACTAGTAACGAACAGAACCATGTTTACTTTATATGCGAGGAGTATTATGCAACTCTAGTTTAAAATTACTAATAATAAAACGTATTATTTCATTTTACAACGTATCCTTTATTTATTCTGGAAGGTAGCAAGCCTACCTTGTATTGTTCCTCTATGGTATAGTTTATAAGATAGGGCCATAGTGTAACCAGTCAAGGTAAGACTGCTACCTCTCAGGGTAGACAGAGTGTACAGCCCATTATTAAGATATTTACTGTTTTGTTTTTTTAAAATGAATATTGGACAGAAATTTGAAATCTTGATGGTCTCCACACACGTCTATGCTTTAACAACTGAGCTATCCAGATTTTTACAGACCGAGTTAGATAACATTGGGGTTTTCTTACATTTTTTTAAGTTACTAAAAGAGTTTTCATATATTTATACGTGATATGAAACAGTCGCTTTTCATAGATAAAATAAATAATAAAGTAAAAGGTTATCAATGCTGGCCGGAAGTTATTTTCCTAAAAGTTCCTTTATAGCAGAGTTAATTTACACATTAAAATTTTACTTTTCAATTTTACTAAGAACCCTCATAACTTTTGTAGTAGCTTAAATTATGGTTCAATAAGATCTGTTATTAAATGGTCAGCCCTCAATATTGTGCGTAAAGTCCAGTGTTTGAATCCTTGTCATAGTAATATTAGATAAATATGTTATTTATCTTGTTCTAAACACTAAATATGTGTGATAAAATACATAACAATATGAACTGAACAACTCATTTACATAATTGTACTAATAAAGTAACAGAAGTGCTATAAAATCCACTCTATGGCACTCTTACTTTGAAGCAAGTGTAGAAATATCTCCCGACATGTTCTAATCGATTGTTCTTTCCAGATTCTACAACGAATGTTTCTACAGCAACGAAAGAAATTGTGTCTCTTTGAGATCCAAAGCATGAGTTAAATAAACACAAGAATGTCCTTGTATACCTTTCAGTCAATTATTATTCTTACTAAAACAAACAATTCAGCATTTTCTATTTGTACAGTCTGTGTAGAGACATGAACTATGGTTGTAAGTGGGAAGGGTTGCCAACAATCTCGACCCCCCGATGCTATTCTTCAGACAAACATGACAAAAACAAAGTTTCTTAGTAACTGTGTTTTATTTTAAAAAACATCAAATACATTTCTTAATAATCTCTACTCATTCGGTAAAGAGTGTTTTTTGTTTGTATTCCGTGCCTAAAAAATAAGCCTACATTCGACGTCAATTGTTTTCGTGCAATCATTGGAGGGAAGGTGAAACTTATAAAATGTAAGAATTGTGTTGATAGTTCCCTAACTGTGCCGTGTAAGTTTGTATCGTGTGACGACTTTTTGTCTTGAAATTTAGAATAAAAACATGGAGTCGGTTAAGAGTTTACCGCAAAACACGACATCATCGACGTCTCCTGTGTCTCCGCCGCCCGCCCAGACCTTCGCCCAGAGCTTAGACATCATCATCGGAGAGTACATGGAGCGTCTGGGCTCGAGACTGAACATACTAGAGACAGAGTTGAAGTACGCTTGGCGCGCCCTGGACCTTCTGTCGCAGGAGTACGTCAAGATGTGGGAGAGGCTGGAGAAACTGGAGATTCTTCTGTACGAGCAACAGAGCGTTATCGCTCAACTACTAGAGTTCTACACCGTCATGGGCGCCTCTGACGAGCAGACGGCCGCGGAGGTAGCTGGAGTGGTCCAAGACATCTCCGGGCCTTGTCCGGTCACCGCCGGAATACTCTCAGAACTCAGCGCTATGGACGAAGTAAGGATGCCCGACGAGGCCTTCTATCGGAGCCTCAATAATGCTTACCGTGATGACTTGGGTGGCTCCCCCGATGCGGCTATGGCTGTTGTCGTGGCGGCATCATCTTCCGGTGCCTCGTCGCAGCTCGGGATGATCTGGGAGGAAGCGGAAGAAGGTGAGGAGAATGAAGGTAAGGAAGGAGAGGAGAATGAAGGTAAGAAAGAAACTACGACAAATGGTAGCGCGATGCCCAAGAGTGATGAAATTATAACCGAGGAAGAAGTGTACACCGCAATGGATTATAGAGATTATAGGGGGGATTCCCCCTGCGTAAGCGAACAGGACCTCGCCAGACTAAGTGTGATTGACCAGGTGACGCTAGAAAAGCTTAAGGAGCTTGACCGTCTAACCAATAAGCTACAAAAAGACTCTCAGGACTTGAAAGACCTGCAGACCAGACTTATGGCAGACTCGTCTTCCCCTCAGAGGCAATTCGAAGCGCGAAGAAGTCTGATAGAAGACACGAGCGTTATCGACGAACAGTTGAGACAAATGTACGCAGAGTCTGAGCTACAAGAATGGAATTTTGGAAGGAGCGCGGGAGGAGGGGGTATGACTGAGTTAGGGTTTCTCTCGGGTACCACGAACAACAAATCCAGACCTAGTTCAAGACTTTCTTCTGACAGTGGAGGTGGGACAGACCCGGAAATTGCGTCGGCGATGTCAGGCTTCCTATCTTCTATGTCTCCTTCTGCTACTTCTCCAAGGCACCGCGTCATTCTAGATTCTTCCAATACGTTCGCTACAAACAGTCTCCAGAATATGCTTGGTTTATCGGCGTCAGACCTCCTTCACACAGATATAACCTCTTCATCTCTTTCATTTTCCACCTCTCCGAAAGATGTATCTGAAAGGTATGAGTTAGATATCTTCTCAGGTGATTATGGGGTTGTGGGAAGCTACCAAGAAGCTCTGGAGTCAACATTTGCATCCCGTACTTCTCCTACACTCTACGGTGCTCCAAAATCCCCAACATTGTCAGTATCCAGCCTCAGGACCAGGCAAGATGGCTATATTGGTAGTGGGTCAAGGCTGGACCTCGACCTCAGTGAAGAAAGAAGAATACCTTTATCCTCTCCGACCAGTCCTCCTCCCCCTGCACCACGTGACTTGAGTGACTCGTTATTGATGGCGAGCTCTGATACAAATATAATGCGATGTTCCAGCCCAACGAAGGTTCTTCTAGGTACCACCGCATCAGGTTCTACCTCAATGATATCCCCATCGTCTGAACATCAAGGTAGACTCAGTCCGAGAACCCCCCACTCACCCAAGTCACCAAGACTATCACCAAAAAATCTTGTTAAGTCTTCTTCTACCAATATTGGCACAGCTAAATCTGATTCTGGCCTTTCTTCTATGAGCGGTTGGTCGAGTATGGAGAAATCCCCTGGTTCTCCTAAAAGTGTGGTAGGTCCCGGGGGAAACAACAAGACTCCTATCACGTCAACTTCACATACAATGGAAACTGCTATGCACACGTGTAGAGGACCACAGCAACAACCCCAACAACCTTTCCCTCCATCTTCTGCGATTCCAATACAGTTGCAGCAGCAGTTCCTGTCTTCATCAAACGTGCCTCCACAACTGACGGATCCATACTCCTACTCTTTCTCCGCCCCTATCGCTCCTCGTCCCAGCTCCTCCAGTCAGCACTTGTCTGCCTTTATTAACGTCAAGTCTCCGACTAGTTTAGATGGAAGCACGCCTTCCATGAGCTCTGGAAACCTCGTTCCTTCTCCTGCGCCGAGCTCTGACATGAGTGTAAGCCCCAAGAGGGCGCCTTCTCAGAGAATGCAAGACTTTAGAACTCATTCTCCTAACCAAGCCACGATACCACAAACATTAATGACAACGATAGCGGCGATGACGTACGGAGATTATCTTTACCGGAGTGAGCAGCCCGCCATTTACTCTGTGGCTGGTAGCAACAGGCAGCAGTCTTTTACTTCGGTATACACGAGTGGTACGTCCAGCTATGGGGCTAAAAATGCTAATCTCACCTACCCAGACCTAGTGGATCCATGTAGTAATAATAACAAGTCTGACCATCAATACCACCCACCAAGGACATCGACAACCCACAAAAGAGACCTTGATCACTCCACTATGCATCGTAGTCAGTCGACCTCTAGCTATCCCGGCCCTGCTACTACTAAGAAAAACCTTTCTCGAGGTTACTCAACCCCAACTAGCAGTGGCGTGGCAAACCTTGAAGGGTATAAGACAGCGATGTACCGTACGATGTTTCCTACCGGTAATATAACTGATGCATTATCGTATTATCCTACCAATACAAGGTATGAATCTCCTGTTCAATGGACTAATGGTCAGACAGATCAGGTAGGACAACAGATAAGACAACATGATTACAGAAACGTTGATCCACCCGCTGATTGGCAATATCCTACTGATCCTAGAAGATTCCCCCAGTCGCAACAAACACAGCCTGTTAAAGAGATAGCACCACAAAATCAAAACGAGGCCTATGGGAGGGAATACGCTTGGAACCAAAGACCTGACATGGCATACCTTGAGCTTGACCTGAGGAAACGAAACGCACCAGAACAGCACCACCATCAATACAACCAACAAATCCATGAATCACAGTACTACGATCCCAGTAGCGTTATTGTTTCCCAATCCGGATATATCTCTATCTCAGCAGACATCAAGGACAATAACTTCCAACCTGAGGAGAAGGCAAGTAAAAGAGGGAAACTGAAGTCAGCAATGAGCTCAGTCAGCAGTTGGCTACCCGACCTTCATTTATCCAGGCGACACAGATCCCATTCTCTCCCATCAGGAGTTAGGAGGGAAGACTTGACAATGTCCAAAAACCACGGTAGAAGTTACGGAAAATCTAGACCGAAAGCTCAACAACAAAACTCCTTACCACCCCACAAGAAAAAAAAAAGTGGTTTAGTTTCTACCGTGTCAGGTATCTTGCAGAAGGCTAAGCGGAGAGGACACCACCAAACAGCCCATTCCATGTCTGACCCAGAACAGTCAGAATCTGAATGGAGTAGCAGTCGTACTACCAGTGCTATGTCGGAAGACAGTGAGGATAGTTTATTCTCAGACGTTCCCACAGATATGTTTGTTAAGGTTCAGCGCCAAACTAGTTTACCCCCACCTACCACTCCTCAACCACAGCAGCAAACAACCACACAAAGGGCAGAGTTCATGTCTGAAAAGATTGTGGAAACACCTTACGATGAAGAGTCTAGGATATCTGACGTGGGAGATGCGGCTTCTCTTTTCGCCACGGTCGGAGACGTAAAGAAGAGCGCTACTGGGACAAGCAGTGATGAATCGGTGACTGGAGAAAGCATCCAGCTACCTCTGGTCGCTTCTAGAGAGTTTGCTGTGTCAAGAGCACTTGGAAAGTATCGTCAAAGGCAATCTTCTACCGTATCTGAGGAACAGATGGGACCAGAAGACAAATATATCGACGAGGAAAAGGAAGAAGATCGGCTGAAAGAGGATAGATTAGGAGTGGAAACAATAAGAGAGACTAACATAGATGAGTATGTAGAAACTGAGTCAATCGGAAAAACCGATATCGAACAACAAGATAATTTTCAACAACAGCAGTATCAACAAGATTATCAACCGCAGCGAGATTTCCAACAACAGCAAACCTTACCAGAGCAACAACCTCATCATTTACAACAATTTCAACAACATCCACAGTATTATCATCAGCAGCAACAACAACAATACCAACAGCAACAAAAACAACTCTATGAACAACAGTATCAGAAACAATTTGAGCAACAGCAAGAGCAACAACATCAACTTCATAAGCCCCAACAACAAACCCCTCCTTCGCCACCACTACCACCCCCGCTACCACCCCAGCAGCAGCTCGTAACGAGAAGTGAAAGTGACCATCTTCCGACCATTGAAGGAAGTCCCTCCATATCGAGCATGCGTAATTACATAGCGAGTATGGGAGGGGGTACTGGAGGTAGCAGAATGCATGGTGTCCCAAGACATCAGCAGAGTCTGGAAATACCGTGGGGCCGAGGGGAGACAGACGAGGATGCTAGAAGCACCCACTCTTGGAGAAGTACTTCTAGAGTGTCTTCTAGACGGCAGAGCACAGAAGACAGCATCGACAGTGAGGACGAATGGTATAGGTATGAACTGAGGAAACTCGAAGAGCTCGAAAGACAAGGAACTGTCGTTGAGCCGGACGACGTGTTTGAGCCGGATGAGACCGTGAAGGAACACATGTCATTCGTGTTGAAAGAGCTAAGACTGAAGGCTAGTACAAAGGGTGACACAGACGACCAAAATAACTATAGATACTCCGGCTCTTCTATGCGTTGGGAGGATTTGGAGAGAGACAATGATGTTAGGCATGACAAGGGAAAAGTCATAGACGCATCAGAACAATCAGTGTTACCTGGGGAAGAAAAGGATGAACAGATAGGGAAGAGGAAAGGTATGATGGATGACGATGAGGATTCCTCCGGAGAAACCAGTGGTCCTGACAGTCCTCATCAAAGCATGGATGAGATGTACGACGACGAGGAAGAGCAGGCGGCGATGGAAGCCGAGTACGCGAGGACCAGATACTCTCAAGGAGATATTCGACCGTCTGATTCACTTAGCAGGGAAGGCTCCGTCAGCGTACCTCCTAGTGAAATGTCTGTCAGCATTCCGGCCAGCGAAGGCTGGGACAGCGAAGAAACCACCACTGTGAGGGAAGGATCGCTGAGCGTCCCGGCCAGCGAGGATAGCTCCGGCACGTCGTCTCAGCCCCCTAAAGTCAAGATCGAGAAAGTGGAGACTGAATCCGGAGGCAGTGGAGGGTCGTCGGGAGGTGGCGTTGGGAGCAAGTGGAAGCTTCTGAAGGCGCTAAAGGAGAGGAAGGCAGAGGAGAAGATCCAAGAAGCAGCGACGGCCACCTCCACGACAGCCGGCGCTGCTCCGAGCTCGGTAAGTGCCATGATGGTCCGTTCGGAAGGGGTGGACGTTGCGGCATAAGGAAACGTTGAGAGAAGCCAAAAAGGAGCACGACTCAGAAATACCACATGATAATTTATCGTTAAAAATGATTGTCATTTGTTTTTATCTGTCTACTGATTCCTTTATTTATAAACTAGACCTACATATTTTCTCACATGATCCTTTGTTGTTGCCTAACTAAATAGAACCAAACATATCCGTTCAAATCGTTTAGACCAGTAATTCAAATGTAATGCATGAGGTTCACCAGCCTGAATTTTGGACATGGCCAAATTGTTTGGACTGCTCCAATTAAATATTTAATAATCATACTCCTTTTTGGCCACTACTTACTTTTCTTTTTCTTACGTTTATTGTTGTCTGATGTTAACTGTGCATATCAGTGTTTACAATCGTGCTCTGGTGGATTTGTGAACTTCTATCATACTCAATGTAGTGTTTGGAGTTTGGTACTACTATTAAAACATTTAAATCATTAACCAGTACGCTGACATATCATTCTGTACGTGCTATAATATTGTGTGTGGTATGCCATTGTATTTCGTAGCGATGTACAAATAACATGTACTAAACTATTGTGGACTAGTAAAGCTGCAATTGTGTGATGTTCTGTTGTTTCATAGAAGCATCAAAACATAGTTCTGGAAATAAATAACGTCCATAAATTGCTGCTTAAGGAAAAACACACAAAGTTTCCGGTAATATATTTACAGTTGGCCTACTTTTTTAAAAACAATATACATGTAAACCGCTGTGAACCAGAGCTGTCTGTGTGTGTTACCTAGCGGCCCCAGCATTAGTAACGTATCACATGTACACCTAACCTTTCACTCATGTTCAAGGTCACTAGGTCACGGTAAGTGACACTTTTCTAACTTGTTCTAGGACTGTGCACAGAAAAACGACGAGGTTAGTAAAAACAGTTGTGTAAGCTTTTAGAACAGATTGAACGTGCGGTCACGCGTGAACAAATATCTTGACCTTTTTGCCATACAACTTCAACTTATTTATGCTACAAGTTTTATATTTTGCCAGCATGATAATATATTTTAAAAGAGAATATCCACAGACTTACATTATTAAGGGATTATTATAAATATCTACGTGAACTTATTAATTGGCTGTATTCGTTGCAATAGTTTCATATAAACTAAATTAGATTGACGATTTTAAGATAAAAAAAATCTCTAAAGAGTATTATTTACTAATTATGTCGACCATAACGTTATAACAGATCGTAATTTTGTTTTCATAGGTCACCAGTACATTTCAATTAACCACTATTGGCATCTTCGATTCCATGCACTACTGAACTCAATTAATCATAATTTAAAATAATAGATATATTTATTTATTTAAACTGCTTTAACTCGTTGCCTATTGGCTGTTTTTTATTATATAATGTAACACAACTATATTGATATATTTGCTTTGCCATGGCATGTAGAAAGCTTAGCAGCAGTTTGGTTGCTTGGTATGTAACTTGTGTTTAAGAGATTGTCATGTTGCATCACTTTTTAAGATGGCTGTCAAAATGCCTGCGTAGTAGTGTCTAAGACTTTCCACATAATTGGTATTTTATAAAACTTTCTTCCCCTTCACAGTTGCAGTTTTGTTTAAAGACGAATCATTCCGTTGCCATTGGTGGATAATTAAGTACCTGAAAGCGTCATTCACACAACAAATGACATTAAATATGATTGTATGCTCGTGATAACAGCTTAGCCTTATGCTTTAATATTTCAATCTGTTTTAAAAGTGTAATATATTACAAATAATTGTAAGTTTGGCTTGTTCGAAAAGATATGATTTCCAGAACTGATGGACATATCATGGTGAATTGATGAACTCGCTTTTAAAATATTCAGCGTAAGTGTAAGTTAGGTTTAGTCGAGCACATGTGTTTTAAGTGCTTGTTGGTTTTATATATCATATATCATGTGTAAACTGTATGCAATTGCACAATGGAGGTTTGGAGAGGAAATTATATGTCGTCCGCATGATTGCATCTTATTAAATATGAGCATAATTTGTCAACTTATTTAATGCACTGAAAATTATTAACAGATCACTTATTATTAATATAACTGCTTTAATAGTACCTGTATTACTGTCTGAGGGTTTAGACTGTTAATTGACATTGATTAAGTGACTAATTACACGCCACACCGTCGCTGTGGTGCTATATTCTTCCAATACGCTGTGTAAAATAGTTCCAAACAAGTAGTGTACAAGATCAATAATTACATTTTAATAAATGCATATATTTGTGATGGAGGGTCTCAATTTTAAAGTAATAAAAATATCATCTAAAGATTTTAGAACACTGGGTTGGATCGTATTTGACTTTAAAAATTAGATAATCTATTTACCTAGTCTAAAATATTGTATTCAAACAGTTATCTTTGGAGTTGGGATCAGTATTATTTGACTCTATGTGCAAGCTTTATAGTTGTTGAGCGTATTAGATTGGTGTAAAATGGGACAATCCACATGGCAGCCAGAGAATGTTAGCAATATAGGTCTTTTTGTCACCGCACACAAATATGACTGCCATTAGTTGGTCAGATTGTACAGAAATAGAAACATTCGACCCGTTTAAAACCGTAGCTTTACTTGCGGAAGATTTCCCTTCACTATAATTTATAATAATGACACGTTGATAAGTAATTGAGTGCGATTTCCTTGCAACGAAATGCGATTTAAAACCTTGGTTAAAATGGCTGATACACACGTTATATATATATTCACACGTGTACATACATGTTTATATATTGGTGGTGTAGGATAGTATGTGACACTATTCCTGTTTCCTTATTACTATTAAAATAAAATGTTATTCTTGAAAGCACATCATTTATTTAAAAGTGCATTTTGGTTTTATTTATTTTTAAATCAGCGAACTGAAATAATTTCATCCCTTTTATATTTGGAATACAATAAATATTTTGTATGAAAAATCAACAAAATGACTGTATATTGGGTTGGTTTTTCAAAAAAACATTGTATTATAATACGTAACATTAGCGTTTTCAGGGCGCTTAGGTGTCCTTCATCGTCTGACATAAGAATACAACTCACACATTTATATTATAAATATCAACGCAATTTACTACATAATAAATCATCACCATGGGATATTTATCATCTGTGTTTACTGTCGAAATATCACAAGTCATCTTTGGGTCGGACCGTTGGGTATAAAAGTTAAAATAAACTGAAAAGTAAGGCTACATTAATATTGTAAGTACTCAGAGGGAAGATATGTTCAAGAGCCAAGACCAAACTGTCCAATAACATGTAACATACACGTCTTTTCAATAAAGTAGAGTTAGTTGTTAGATTTGTAAATGTATATTTAAGGTAGGTACATAATAAAGCACATGGGAGTAGTATATAACTAAAAGTGGTAAGCTTTTCAGAGATACTGTACACGCCCACTTCAATGACTGATTGTATTGTTGAGATTATCCATCATGTAGTAGTTGGGGTTGAAAACGATATTATTGTTGCAATTAAATACAGAAGCTAATCACAATTAGTGTATTTCTATTATGAACCAAGTCGCGTGGGGCTAAAAATATTTATTTGTTCATGTGAATTATGCTTACTTAATCGTGTCCTTAACACAATTAAATGGGTACTTATCTATTTTTATAATAAAAACATTTTTACGAGATTAAAAAATAAAGTTAGTAGAAAATATCGTAAAAAATCTTGAACCATTTCAAATATATTCTATATTATAGCTCGCACGATATTTTTATTCTGTGAAACCAAATTTGAAAAGATGCGGAGTGAAACATGTATTCGTATTTTAGTCGATTTTAAATAAATATATAAAATTAATTTGTTTTGTAGATTAAATTATATTATTTCAGTATTTATTTTAGAAAAATGAAATAATGCTTCATGCTGAATATTATATGCTTCAAACTGTGAATGTTAAATTATTTTAACAAATTTTCCTTGGTGTTAATGGAATATTTTAAATATTACATAAAGTGGTATATTAAAAATATTAGTTTGCCTTTTTTTAAATGTTCTTCACCAAATAAACCCTTCCATGAGGAAATTTCCTTAAAATGTAAATACAATATTTATACTGTTTGTAAAATGTAAATACAATATTTATACTGTTTGTAAAATGAACATACCGAGCTCAAATTAAATTCGAACTCTAATAAACTTTAATTCTGATTGAGCTAAATTGAAGAAGAAAAAACACACTGATCAATTGAAGTATTTTTTCAACTCCGAAAGACTATGCCTTTAAAAGCATAATTTAAAAAATAAATTGTTCTTAAAACTTTTCATACATTTTTCACTGACACGTCAATTTTTATTTCAAATATTTAATTTATATTTCTATCACTTAGTGTAAATATCTAACGTGTCCTTGTCAAAATAATATTGCTAAGATTGCTTACTGCTTATTAAATAGAGAAATAAATCACGGGG
>CABFVZ010000796.1:2219-15150 GCA_902151445.1 Timema monikensis | reverse complement strand
GGGGGGGGGGGGGGGGGGGGGGGGGCGGAGGTATATCTGCCAGTGAGTATACAAGTATTTGGTGATGAAGTCCACATATCAACCATATATATATATATTCACCCATGTAGAGAATATCTATACAACATGTTCATAAATATAAGAGCACAAAAGTGAAATAATTGTATATATTAATATAATTACTTTTGTGTATAATGGTGCCGACATTTTATTCAAGTTCATTTTAAAAGTTTGACAGATGATGTTAATACTGGAACTCTTCTTTGATAAAAGTACAATTATTATTTCTACTCACTTTGGACGGAGAGGAAAGTCAATATTTGAGATGCATCGTAACTTATTTTCCAACATTTTCAATAGTAAGTAATATTATAGTAGTGTCATACTATCGCTATAAATTACACGGAGTAAGTTTTAATCCGACTATACTTTATAATGAATGTAATTATAACTAGCGACTATGATAGTACGAATAACGAACCAAGGATTGTCGGTTGCGTTGACTTGCTTGTTGTATATATGAAGATGTTTGCATTCAGAAAAACTATACCGTTTAGATATTAATTCAGGTAGTCAGGTAGAATATATGTATTCAGTTTTGTTGTGCATAGCAAAACAATTCACTAAGCCTAAAAAAACACAGAGCACATAGAATTTAGTGTTTGAAAATAAAAGCTACTCTCTCCTCATGCAAAAAACCAAAACAAACAACATGCTGTACTAATTTTATTTTGAATATATGCTCGAAATCAGATTTAAGTTTTTTTAATTTATAATTTCCAAATAATGACTGTATAATTTAAACCAAGTTTTTTTGTTTTTTTGAATCAAATTATAGATGTTATTATGTTTTGAGAGCCCTGATGTGATCATTGCTACCATCCTAATAATAATTAATTATTTTCAAGCTCTGAGCGAGCCGAACCCAACCGCCCAGCAAGGACGGGTTGCAATTGGTGTATTTATTCAGTTGTTTATTATAGTAGATGTATGCGCTCGAACACGAGACATGAGAGTAATTACCTCTCCTGGGCTACGATTATTTCACACTTGTTAAATAATTTCCTTCCATTTATTCGAACCATAGTTTTGGTTATCTTGAGATATTTGCCAACTATTGTTTCTCTATGTACACTCTGTATAACCTGGTCCATAGTGTAAGCAATCAAGGTAAGCTCAGGATGGACAAACACATCCGAGAGTGTTGTAAGAAGTGGAGCTATTTAACCTAAATGTTGAGACTGAGCTTGTATTTACCTATCACAGTAGCTGCTGCTTATACTTTCTAATTTGTAGATTACCTTAGAAAATGTATATTTTTAGACTTAACATAGTTTTTTCAAGAATGTATTATCTTTATTGATACTAGGCAATAATATTATAGACGCTTTTATATGTATTCGTCTTCCTGTCGAATGGACGCGTACAACAAACTCTTTTGCTCCATGTGATGTAGAAAGTAGGATTTGTGTGATAGTCATAGCTGCTATCATCTGGGTCGATGTCTCACCGTAGGTTAGCTGGGACACAAACATAGCTGATAGGACATTTGGTAAAATAAACTAATTGTTTTAATCTCTACTCTATTAAAAAAAAATGGTAAAATTATGTGTAAATAAACACTTCCTAAACGTGAGTAAATAAAACTTTTGTATTTCAATTTATGATTAAATGTATCAGTAATCACACAATTGTTTGTGAGAAATTGCACATATATAACCAAATGTTTTCTCGTAGTCTGTAAGGATTGTTTGTGAGAGTATTTATAAGAAAATTGTCCGCGTGACTTGAAAATTGACGTTTTACCTTAAATGCGACAACATTTCATATCTGTTAATTCTATCCTAGCCCATTTCAGAAGACAAGGTGAAATTTTCTAAACGTTAGAAGAGCGGATAGCGCTTTAAAACGATTAACCTTCATCATTTCAAAATATACAGGTCAGTTCAGTGATGAACCAATACAGTTCCAAACATCCCCAAGTGGATTGTGTGATCATAAGGGATGTTTCCAAAGAGGGTGCATGTATGGAATAGTATTGTAACCGTCACAAACTTATCTCTTCTTGCAAGAGCTAGTATATTCTCCTAGTAGTCTTAGTTCTCTAATAAGTAACACGATATATTCTCATCGAAACATGTTTTTAAAAACGATTCCAACATTATTATTTGAGGTATATTTCAAAGTGTATTTGATTAGTTATTACTTGTGTGTGGTTACGTAACTAAGACAGTTATAAATAACCTCCTTGTGTAAACTTAGCGGCGCAGTCTTCTCTACTGTAACTATTAACATTTTGGCAGGTGATTGAAGAAGAACCCCATTAATTAGTTTTCGATCCTCACACCAAATAAAACAACTTATCGGAAATTCGTTGTCCTCGAAGGTATGGGCGTCACGTTTGTTGGTGAACAGAGAAATCTGGAGGGCTGTTGATGAGGCTTGACAGGACTGTACCTAGAGTACATTCTCCACGGGAGTGCTGGAAATTGACACCTGGCACAAATTGTAAACACGCTTAAAATAAAAACATGATTTAAAGCAAATTGTTCGTTGTGAAAGTTTTTGTCGCCAAAAAATGACAACAAATCCAAATATAGTCTTGCATATATAATAGTTTGGCGAATGAATACATAAAAGTATATTTGGTAACGTTTATAAATATAAGATACCAACCCTCCCTTGATGTTATTACTGGGGCCTAGCTCACAGGTAGTGTTCCATCTCGTCAGGACGAGACTGTAACGTGGAACAGAGCGTACACACGAGGGGTTGGGGGTACTGGAACTTTCAGTGTCAAATGGAGGAGGTAAGTAGACACATATTATGTTCCCCTCGAATGGTCTAAACTCGCCATCAGAGAGGGCGCAGTCCCTCGGAGCGATGTTTGATGTGTTGGGGGCGGAGCACAGCTCTAGTTTGAGAGGAGAGTCTTGATCATAATGAACGGTCATTTGACTGCTCGGGGAGGCGGTAACCGGCCGTTAGCATCTCTTGGTGAACTGTTCGCTACCAAGTACACATTTGTCACAGAGAGCGATAACTCTGTCAACAGACCGGACTGTCGGGGATTGAATCCCAGCCAGGTTTACTAGCTTATTGGCGTCCTTGAAATGTATATCGCGCAGGAAACGGAGCAAAAAGAAACTTCTCGAAGGAACTCAAGCCTCTCTTGCCATGACGTCACAAAAACTAGCTCACTAGACCTACGTTTACTTTTAAAGCAATGGAAGTTAGCCCTTTTCGAATTCTATATATTCCATTTTGAAACAAATTTGAAAAGAATATTTTATAATTTGATGTTAGTAAGTCCAAATTGAATTTTAGGCTAAATTATTTATGTAAAAGAAATCGATTCCAATAAAAATATAGGTTATCTCAGTGTTTAAATAATGAATCGTTGGTAAAAATACTAAGAAAAAATATTCAGAAGATTGAATCTTAAATTCTAATTTTGAATCAAATTCCATCGAGCTCGAATCTAAGATCTAATTGGATTTTAAAATTTCTGATCTAATTCAAATCTTTCTTATATTTAAGATTCGTAATTTAGAATTGAATATGAGGCCTATCAAGATTAATAATTTGTGTTTAAAAATGTCGAAGATTCACATTGTCTTACCGGATATGAACTGATTTCAAAACTTGGCCACGTACAGATTGAACTCTTAGTATTTACGATGGTAACAGGGATTGTGGGACTGAGCTAGTAGAACACGCACATTACGGCGCATCGCGTCGGCTCGGAAAATATCCCCCATTTGGGGTTTTCACTTTCATTTTTACTGAAAGTGTTGAAATGTTGATGCTGAATAACAGTTTAACTAAGATAGGACTTTCAGTGGTGGGAACAATCGCGTGTCGAACCCGCGCTACTCTTTCGGATATATAACACCACATCCCTATTACTTGTTCAGGCTATACGCACATAACTAATGAGTTAGAGATGAGTAAGGCGTATTTAGAGAAAGTGTAGCCGCATTTTCATGGCGGGAGAGTGGAAAACCTTTTAGTAAAAACTACCTTCAGTACACCGGACCGGGATTCGAACCCAGACCTCCCCGTCATCGGCAGTCTAGTCTAACACGAGACCACGCGGCCACCGAAGTGGGTGGTATTATTGAAACTTAAATCGATCCATTATCCAGATTGTGAATGTTCTCCGGGCCGATGTGGGACGTCATCCTGTGATAAGTAATATAACTGTGGGGTGGTATTAGACTCCCCAACCACCCCCTAGTTTGTCGTCATGGGTGCAAAGTTCCACAAAACTAATTTCAAAACTTTTGTTTTAATTGTTCTTGCACATGGATTTTAATTAAATTCGTCAAAGTATAAACAACAAACTTTGAACTTTTTTTTACGCTAAAAATCAAAGTGTTAATTTTTAAATCTTGGCAATTAGGCGCGCAGAATAAATCTAAATGTTCTTTATCTTAAAATTTCGTTCACAGTTTAATCGAGACTAACATACATACACATTGTGTTTCTACATATTGTGTGTGCTCCGAGGGAGAGAGGGGAGAGAGATTCCTCCGGTCCAGAGAGAATATGCAATAACATTAACGGTTATTTACATTTGTCGGGAACTGGGTACATAATTTATAAATAAACAAATCACATTACTCAAAGTTAATTGCTCTATAAAAACCGCTCATTAGTATGATATCATCAAGTCGCCACATAAGTTCTTGTGTTGTTCGAGTCTCAAACCAAGGAGCTCTCCACTAAATACTCGGATTATATTCACCCTCACTTCATAATGTAAACACGACTATATATAGTGGAGCAATATTTAACAAGAGTATAAACACAACACCGCCATGTTTGGAAATAATATTATACGCAAGTTGGAAATGGATATTTTACCTCCAGCCATTCACTTCGTCTACCGAAAACAAAAGCTTAATTAGATAAGTTCAAATATAACTTTATTTTAAATTAAATTATGTAATAAACACTCGTTAAAGTGTAGAGAAATATTCTACACTTGCTGGTTTGCTAAAAGAGAGTTAATTGTAATGAACACCAAAGAACCCTCCCACCCCTTGTGAGTTTGAAACTCCCCCCATCTAAAGAGAGACTCTTGAGGTTGAAGAGGGGGATTCCCTTCATTTTCCCAGAATGTCTGATTCTGTAACGGGAGAAAAGTTAAGATTGTTCTACTTTTAATCTGTTTTTCCCCCTCCTTTCCCCTCTAACAGAATTTAGAACTTTATTTTCCTCTCAAGCATGGAAGGTATTTTTTTATCATTTATAAAAGAACGGATCGTAGAGCTACCTGTAAAATACTCGTTTCAAAAATGTTAATCGAGATATTAAGTGCAATATATCACTTCTAAATTGTTTTAATAAAATATCTTCACTATTCAAGGATCATGAAATGACGTGAGCTCTTTAACTAGAAGGGATAGATCACCCTCCCCTCACTTACCCTTATTTATTTATTTCAGGAGTACATCTGTCCTCTTTGATCGGTCGGTAATGGTACCAGGCCCGATTCCCGGCATGTACAAAAATAAAAAAACTATTTGTGAAATTAGTATTTCCCTTTTCATAGGGATGAGTTAACGGACGGGGGACTGGGTGTGGTATCGGTTATAGGTTTGAGTTTTTAAGTCATGTGTCGGTTCTTAAAGCACCCCTTAAGAATATCAAATAAGTCTTAAAGGGAAATTATTGTTTAGGCTGCGCGATCATTTTCAAGAACTCAATCTTCACGTGGGTCGGTATTTAGGGGTAGTTTTCCCTGGTCTGGTCTCGAACTAAGAGGTTAGAGGGGTAGTTTTCCCTGGTCTGGTCTCGAACTAAGAGGTTAGAGGGGTAGTTTTCCCTGGTCTGGTCTCGAACTAAGAGGTTAGGGGGGTAGTTTCCTTGGTCTGGTCTCGAACTAAGAGGTTAGCGGGGTAGTTTCCTTGGTCTGGTCTCGAACTAAGAGGTTAAAGGGGTAGTTTCCCTCTCCCGTCAAGGATATGTGTGGTAGATTGATGATGGAGTATGATACAAGGGTGGGTTGATCTTCAGGGGGTGAAAACAATATCCTCTCTTACGGGTGTGGAGGGCTATATCTGCTAATACCCAGGGGCGCGCTAAGGTCTCAACAAGGCCTCATATTAAATATCGTGGTCAGTGTTTGGCCGTGGCGGGATTGCATTCCTTTCAGGAACAAAATGTCGGGGTCATAAATCAATCTTGGGTTTGAAACTGAGCTAGGATGTTAATTAAAGGATTATCTAAGTGTGTGTATATATACACATTGAGAGGAATCCTATACTCCCTTGAATACTTAGGGATATTCAAAATTCAAGGACTCAGAAAAATTTCCCATTTTAAATTCGATTTTTTTAGATTCAATTTTCTTAATATGAATTCTTTTCAAACGTTTTTATGATGATTTATAGTGAATTACGCCAATATAGCTATAGACCATCAGTTAATTAATTTATCACATAGTAAGCAACATCAAAATGGAATAAAAATAAATCATGATTACGAGGGGAAAATTGAATACTTGTGCTTATTATGTTTTAGAGGGTTCGTAGGGAAAATATGACTCGACTCATTTCTAGTGTATTTACAAATTTACAACCTATCTTATCATCGTCTGATGTTGTAAACAATATTCCGTCCTAACTTATGTATTCATGAAGATGGCGGAGTATTACGATTCGTTTCTCTATGTTGCGTCCCCTGACGGCAGTTTTTATAACCATTACGATGATATATGACTTCAACTAAATTCTTATTTGCTCTCCATGATTCCACTACTGAACTTTGTACACCCCTATTTGGTTCTTGTCATATATTCTTAACATATTTCATTCCTGCCTGTGCTCGAACCCCGATATTTCCTTCCAATATCCATCTACATTTGACTCGCTCCGTATCTACGTCACAAACTGAACTTATCTGCAGCCTAGCGGCAGTTTGCGAAACCATTTCTGAGGCGCTAAATTTGAATGAAATAGTGAAATCATTCCTCTCTATAAACATTCATTGTTTTGCAACCTCTATAGTTTTCTTTGTTGAACTACCGTGACAAAGATTGTTAAAAAGAAAAAGGAAATCAGACAAGAGAGAAAGAATAAAAAAAAATACGAGTTTTTTTTTTAATGAAAGAAATGTTGAGTGCAAATACAAAGGGTTGAATTTGAGGTGCGAAGTTTTCCGTTCCATCAGCGAGCGCCGATTGGAGTCGAGGACTGGACCTCATTTTTCTCTCAAACGGGGAAGATTCGTGGGCGGCTTTGTTTATTTTGAAGATCTAGAAGTGTGAGTGCTGCAGCCATGGTCAGGGGATGGCCCCATCACCTCAAGTACTACAGGGAAACGGTTCAGGACCACTAATTCACGGTTACCACCCATTATAATATATGTTACTTACCTAAAGGCTCTTATGACACAATGCTCACAGCTTGGAATTATAAATTTATCTCTGTACCAGATAGGTAGGACATTTTCCTTATTCACAACTTCCACAGTTAAAATATATATGCACGCTGATTACTTGAGTCTTAGATGTTTTAAATCTCTCTGTACTTACCATATGAGTTTTTAATGTTTTTTTATTTCACTAAAACTAAACAACACAAATTTAAGTAATAATATTTTTTATGATGGTTTTATTTGACAAACTTTCTTTTTACATATATGTTCAACCCTTCTGGTGAGATTGTTGGTTCTTTTCAAGGCCATAATAAGAGTCCTTTTACTTGTGAGTATCACTTAGCTCACTGGCGTCCATTCTTTTTATTACACTTGTATTTAGTACTACTCGACGGGATCCAATATTACTGTGGATATACTTCAGAGGGTAAGTTTCCTTGGTAATTATATCCATCTTTACCGGACAACATAAATAAAATATCCTTCCTCTTTACATCAGTGCGGATACCTTGAGAAGCTAGAGTTTCATTTTTCAGGTGTTCTACCAACTGAGCTGCTCGATTTATAATAGGGATCTCTGTCCCCCCCCCTCGCCCCCCGTTGTTTCCCAAACTGTCCTCTTTGGGGAACATGTCCTGTCAAACAATCTCCAAAAAGAAACTAGCTAGCAATGACGCAAATCATAAAGGTGTGGAGTCATGGTTTTATTTTATAACTCTCCCCTCCCCCCTCGAATTTATCATCATATCTATGTTCAATAGGCCTAAAGTAGAGCGTAAAGAATAATTTTATGTAGTTATAAAACAAATTATTATCAATAATCAAGAAAAAAAACGAACACCCATGAGTGTTTTGTTTTGTAATGATTTGCTCTTAAAGTGCGGCCGAAGGGAGCGCAATTATTCTACAGTTTTTATAGAATTTAATTTTTTGGCCAAAATAAATCAAATATTTCTCCAGTAGCAACATAGAATTTAGTTTTCTGTACATGCTAATATCAACAGACCTTGAATATCTGTCAAGGGTGTCCTGGAATTTTGTCAAAACGTTTTAAATAAAGAGAAAAAGTTCAGACAAAATTCCAGGACACCCTTGACAGATATTCAAGGTCTGTTGATATTAGCATGTACAGAAAACTAAACTTTGTTACTACTGGAGAAATATTTGATTTATTTTGGACAAAAAATATCAATTCTATAAAAATTGTAAAAATACTTGCGCTCCCTTCGGCCTCACCTTAAGGTAGTAAGATACTGTTTGGTTGAAATCAAGTAGCATAACAAGTAATAACAAAATACACTTTGAATGTATCTTATTTTTAAAAATCTAGACATCTCATCTGTCCTGCCATTGTTTGACAAACTAAATCTTCGTTTCAAAACATGTCTAATGTGTTTACTGTACAAACTGTATGTGGATATTGTGTGTTTTAATATTAAGAGGCAAGATATTACAATGCATGTACTCATATCTGTATGTTTATAATAATTATTGTACATAATTATAATAAGGTGCTTTTGATAATTATTGTTGTATTGTTTCTATGCACAATCGTGAATGAAATAGTTCTAGTGTTACCTCGACATGTGTAACATGAGGTAACTATTATGTTACATGTATCACATATGAAGTTTTAATTTGTTTTGTTCATTTTAAGGGTATAAAAGTATGTTTTGTGGAAAGTACCACACAAATTTTCCGCTCGTCTCTTGGTTGTACCTTGTGCTCTGCAACTAAAGATGGGATATATCTATCTATTTTAATCCTCGAATATTTATTATCCTTATGGATATAGGGAATTCGAGGATCCGAAAAAAATCCATATTTGAGATTAGAAAAATATTTAAAACAATTTGTTGCAAGCTAGTGGCTCAGTCCAACATGATTATGGGATAAACCCTGCAACCAGACCTCATAACATTAATTTACCATTTAGCAAACAATGTAATTAACTAGTAACGATTATTATTTTTCATAACAACTAAATAATGAATGTTCCCTAAATGAAAATTAAAGAAAATAATAATCTCTATTTGATGCAGTTAATCTCTTTTGTTTGTTCTTGCGGTGTGAAATATTCAATACATCCTAAAAGACGATGTTGAAAGTTTGATCTCGATACTATATGACCTTGAAATGGTTTCTGTTGTGTATTCAGACGGGGGAATTCTGGGAGGTGATGGATCATTAGAGTAATAATGTGAAAACGACTCGTAACTATGTCTGCACGAAGCTCAAGGGCCTTTTAGTTGACACATCTTCGCGATGTTGTGACGTTACGTTTAAACGACATATCGATGTAATATATATATAACGATTAATTTTTTTAAATCTGTGTGTTTTATATATACCGGCTTTAAAGCTTAGGAGCCGAAAATAGATTAAATTATTGTTGCTATATTAATATTAAATGTGTCGATTTTTTTCTGTTTTTACTAAACTTGTTTGTGATAATACTCCCGGTTAGATAAAACATTAAAAAGTGACGAAGAACAGCAGCCATCCGAGACGAGATATCGATATAATTGGTTCGATAATATACCAATTATATCGATATCTCGGCTGTTACCAAGATATTGAAATGTATTGAGAAATAGCTGCTGTTTTTCGTCACTTTTTAATGTTTTATTTAACCGGGAGTGTTATCTCAAACAAGTTCAGTAAAAACAGGAAAAAAAAATCGACACATTTAATATTATTATTAGCACCGCGTCTTACTACCAATTTGGGTTATACACACTTACGCTAATGTGTAATGGTAGGGTGATTGTGAGACGAAATGAAGGACCTACAGTTTAACGTGGAATCCGAACCACGGTGGTGGCCTGGCATTCCTCACATTCACAAGTTGTCTTGTCAGAGGTGAAGGAAGGGTTTGGTAATCAGATAGATCTGTGCCGGGACCGAGGATTGAACCCTGGCCGCCAGCACACAAGTCTGACACCTTACCCCTAGACCACCAAGTCACCGACACATTTAACATTAATATAGCAACAAATTTAATCTAATTTTGGCTCCTAAGCTTTAAAACCCGTATATATAAGATACATAGATTTAAATATATATATCAAAAGATAAATATATCGATATAAACGCGCTTTTGTGTTACATTGCAAAGCAGACATCACGTGTTACTGTCCTATTTGACCACACAACAGAACCAAAATATGCCCTGAGCTTTGTAGTGCAATTATGTTCTGTGCCAAATGTTATTTCATGTCAATTGTGAAACTCTATGTATTCTTGTTTTCATTTTGTAAAACATTGTATTTTGTTTTTTTGTTTTTTAAAGATATATAATAATATTTCCTTCCCCCTTTTTTTTTGTCCCACCCCTTAGAATGGAGGCGGCAGCGGCGGAGAAAGCGGGGGAAGGGCGAATGGGTGAGTGGAAATTAATTAAATAAATAAATATATAAATATTAATTTATTGTTAATTAGGGACAATCTAAGAATCTATCTCGCGGCCGAATAACCGTCATTTTAGATACAAGGTTACGATACAGCCATTCTTCACTAAACAGGGGAATTGTATCAATTTGATAGTTATTCATTTTAAAATAATTAGTGTTCATGTGTTTGAATTTCATTTAAAATGTGGTTCCCTGGTCTGGAGTCCGGACTACAGCACAATAATATTACGTCTTGTTCGAGCTGGTACCTGACTAGGTTAGGTCAGTGAGACGGTCTAATAAAGGTTTATATTTAACTTACAAACAATAGTCGCATGTAGTCTACCTTAGTACTCTTATTACGGGTGATTAAATTTAGTGAAAGAGTTCTTAGCTAAATTAAAATGATAGTCAAACAAACATGCAAATGAAATAAAACTTATATAAATGGATTTTAAAAGTGTTAATATTCCATTAGAATTTTATTACTAACGTTTAACTCTCTAAAATAACATCACACTTTAATGTTTACATTTAATTTTCAATTAAATGCATATAAATAACCAACCACACTTTTATTTTATCTTATAACACTAGCACTACTGTATAATATAAACACCTTTAGTATATTTATAAAAAAGTTTTAAAAATCCCTCCTTAATTGCGTGGATTGAAAACTTATGAGTTATTAAAATGGGATTATTTGTGCTCACTATTACCACTCTAATTAAAACTTACAGGATTTGAGAAAGTAATATTCCTGTCGTTTTGAAGGGGTAATTCTCTCTTTTTCCCATATTCTCATAGATTGGGCACAATACTTTGGAATTGTGCCAAATTTAGAACAATTTATACACGCGTCATTTTCAGTTCGGAAACTAGTTATTTCCAGAAGACTAGCTTTTCCAAGATTCATTGGATTATTGGATCATTTAGTGTCCATTAATAGTCATTAAAATGACGTTTGATGAACAGAAAACTTGTATGGATTAAAAATAAAAAACTATTATGTCTGCTCCTACTAGCTATTATAGCCAACTAATATTTTTAACAATTACATTTTAAATCATAATTTGACGTTTCGGTTGTTTAGTTATTATTTGAAAAGAAAACAAAAATTAATACTCTAGCATCAATTTATTTACTTTATTTTGTATAATTGCGTGAGAAATATTCACCCAAGAAATATATCATCCAAACGAGTTCTCACACAATAATCTTCACAACGTTATGTTTATTTTTATATAATACAAATTGAAGAAATTAAAAATAATATTTTATATTTAATGACCAATTATAAGGTAATTATGAGGATTATTAATACAATCAACATTTTTGGATGGGGGGAGGGGGCTAGCCAACTACATTTCTGGGGGTACCGTGATTAGATAATTTTTCCCCTAGTCCCTCTTAAAAACAAAAAAAAACTTCCCTGTGCCCTTTAAGAGCCTCGTTTATGAAAACGGTTATTTTTAAAATAGCGCTAACAAAACCTAAACCGACACAGGCTGTTGATCTGACACGCTCAGATAGGATGTCGGAGCACGAATTAAGGTCAATATTTGCGTAGATTTTATTAAAAATAACTTTTTCACAAAATTATCCAATACATTCCCTCTTTTTTGTTCGTGTACCGAGAAATATAATTTGTGTTTAACTTTGTGCCTCCTAATTTGTTTTTTCATAATGCAAGTTATAAATATTCTAAGATAGCTTGTCCTGGTCTCTTGGGGTAGCCGTAGATCTGGCCCTGATTGTAGTGTCCTCATCAACTTATTTATATTAGTACGCCCTAAGATGTGTTTATCTTCATTTAAAAAATCTTGGTTAAATTCCTTTTCGCCCATGACGGATATTCAACAACTTGGGATATTACTATATACTATTCATTTTGTCCAAAATATTTTTAGTTAAAATGAGATAAGTACACTCCTCAATTCGTGCTCCACCATCTTTATATCTTGTCATATCGCAATTGTTAGTCCACAACAACCAGTGGCGTAACGTTTGAACGTGATCATGTCTGTTTGTGTCTGATGTGCAGACATCCTGGAGACAACCCCTTCTACAGCAACATTGACTGCATGCCGGACATCCGGCGGAGAAAATCCATCCCTCTCGTCTCTGAGCTGGTAAGGAAGTTCTACCCCCCT
>CABFVZ010000795.1:264488-305033 GCA_902151445.1 Timema monikensis | reverse complement strand
TTAGTTCTACAATAGTTCCCTGGACACTCTAAGCGGTTATTTCAACAATAGTTCCCTGGACACTCGATGTGGTTATTTCAACAGTAGTCCTCTGGACAACCTAAATGGTTATTTCAACAGTAATCCACTGGCAACCCCAAAAAGTTATTTCAACTGTAGTTCCCTGGACAGACTGATTGGTCATTTCAACAGTAGTTCCCTGCGGACCCTCAACAACACATTTAACCCTATTGGTCTAACAACTGTAACACAAGCTGTTGTCTGGTATATTAAATTAATGTTCTCTCCAACCAGTCTTGGTCGAAGCCATCCAGGGCTACTGAAGGGGAAAAGAGAAGGGGGCGCGTGGCTGGCTAATGGGGCAGGAAATGGCGTGCGGAGAACCGACATCTCTTGTTCCGGTTGGTTAAGATGACGTCAACGATAACTTTCTTCAGCCTGGCATTCTATCCAGCTCACTGTTATTGTTCTAACTGCTCGAGTGGGGTCTTTAGCACCTAGGAGGAACGTGTTTATCACAACAAGTACTAATGATTTCATTGAGTAGGTTAGTAAGAGGCTATATTAGAGTAAATGCACCTGCATAAGCGTGAATAGAGAGTGGAAGACAGTGCATGAAACCATAAACACATCAGTACATACGGCTGGGTTTCAAACCGGGAACTTTCCCAAGACAAAACTAACGCCTTGGTCCTGTGAACCACATCTCTCTGACCAGGTGTGTGAAAAATATTATTCAAATTATTATTCTAGTGCAGTTTTTAAGGTAGGATGGAAGGAGACGCGAGAAAAGGTCAATATTTTGCAGTTTTTATCGGAAAACTTCTTTTTTGCTAAAATAAATAAAATATTGCTCCAGTACAAACATAACATTTAATTTTCTTTCCATGGTGATATCAACAATTCCTGAATGTCTGTCATGAGCATAGTGCCAATACATGACAAACTTTTTAAATAAAGAGAAAAGTTATTAAATTCTAGGACACCCTTGGACAGATATTCTAGAAATGTTGATATCACCACGTGAAGAAAATTAGACTATATGTTTGTACTGGAGAAATATTTTATTTATTTTAGTCAAAATTATGTAAAAATTGCAAAGACACCGTTTTTTTTTCTCGCATCTCCTTCCATCCCACCTTAATTTGTATTGTTTAGATTTTCTTGATTCCTGCATGTAACAACCGTAAAATATCTCACTGTAAATTGAGCTTATCGCGGTGTGGGGAAGAGGACACCAAATGATTCTTAGTAGGGGCAGATTAGCCCAAACACTCAGGTGCGAACCAGGGCTACTCTGAGTATTGCCTGGGTAAAGGTTTTCACCTGGTTATGTCTATTGTCTGATGATGAAACGCGCGCGCACACACAATCTGTCGTGTTCCCCCTGCCCTCTGTGAGAATACAATCAGTCGTACAGCTGTGTATCCCGTGTAGCCTGGCAGATTATGTCACGGCGTGATACAGCACTGCGCAAGTCGAATATACACAAATTTTAATTAAATATTTTATGGATTTATTAATGACTTATATAAAACAAATCTTTGGAGGCAACAACAAATATTATTTATTTCACGCGAGATCTGTGTGTGCGCAAAACCATGGCATAAATATTAAATGAAATAATTAAACCTAAACATGTTTATGTATATAGGCCTAGTTTCAAGTATTCTCCTCACAAATTTGAATTATGTAATAATATATATTATACTAATATTAGTTTTATGGATTAAATCTACATTTAAAGTATCTTGTTATTAACTAACAGGGGTTGTAGTTGGCTACGATTACAATGAAATATTAAAATATACCTATATACGGATGGAAGACTTATGTAGAACGGTGCTAATATGGTCATCCACACATGGACCTAGTGAGAGTCTTTGGAGTGTGCGGACAGTCTCGACAGCCAGCATTAGGAAAGAAAGGACAGTAGATTTCAATGGACAATAGACTTCACATTCACATCACACACACATACACTCAGACCACACCCGACATTAGCATCGCGCCAAGTCAGTGGCGCCAAAATAATGTCAACGGGGACATTTACATTCCGGTGCTAGTTCCGAGGCTGGTTCTCTGAACGGAATATGTTGGGGGTCCATGGAGGATACACAGCGGGTGGAGGAACCATGTCCTTTTATGACAGGATTTAGTGACCCACCCATGCCAGGCTTATACTACAGCTTTATTTTCATAGGACGAACCTTAGTTAACAGAAAGAAAAGTTTCTAAATATACTTTCATATATTCATACGTCAAGTAATGTGATTAAAAGCTGTCACGTTTGATAGATATTATTAATAGCTATTAAAAACACTAGTAGGGACTAATGTAAGAAAATACCATTATTGTTAACTGGAAAAAAAAAATTGTATTTAATAAAAGTGTCTTAATACTAAAATATCCTACTATTCTAACAGAAGGAACGGTAAAGGATAAATGAAACATGTGAATGATCTTAATGGGACCGCTTTGGTAAGCGAGAAATTGCCGAGCGAGCAGATGTTTTAGCTCTGACGCGATATTTAACTTTACGATGCGTTATTTCAAAATGGTTAACGCCAAAATATGGTTGAAAGATTTCAACGGGCTCTTCTACCTTTACAACCCTATAGATCGAGTTTTATTAATTTAAATAAATGTGTGAAAATGTGACATTAGTTAATTTTAACAAAATTTAATCATATTTGTAAAGCTGTGAGACTAGGCTTAATCAAACAAAGATTTTTTATAGCCTTACAACAGAAATTTTAAGATATTTGAGAACTAGCAGCGAGCTTTCCTCGTTACCTTGGGATACGAAGTTTCGTAATTTTATTTATACTTTTCCTTATTGATATGACAAAGGGTGGCTGTGGGTGAGGGGTGAAAGGGAGTAAAAGATTATACCGAATAAGGAAATAGTAGAGTAAAAATATGTCTTCTGGGCCACATTTTTAAGCAAGATGACAAGTATCCATAATTTTGAATTTTTGGCATGTTCCTACAGGTCTTGACAAGACTTTACCAAATTGATTAATTGCTTTACAGGTAATTTATTTATTGATCAACAGGTGATTGACTAATTGAATAACATGTCTGAACATACCTGGATATGTATGAGCATGTATGACCATATTGGAAATTTGAAGTAATTCCATTATACCTTCCATATAGCGTAATATGTAAATTCAAGATGGCGCATCTCATACCACACAACTCTAACCCATATAGGTGCATCCCCCAGATTTTTACGGTGGTGTGTCATTTTCCCACAACTACTGAACTGGTTTGAACACTTTTGATGACCACATTTTTTCCTAAGGCTATGCGTTTTATTCCCCTTTTGCCACTTTCTCTTCCCACCACACCAAAACTTTGTGCTGGTACCACCTTTTTGATAATACTAACATTCTTTTTGACGTAAATACCCCTACATTTAAACATGTTTGATCTGGCTTGAAACCGATCATAGCCGTCCATCATCAATCAAAACCAATCATGACCAATAATGTATAATCACGCTGGACATGGCCAATCATGCCTAAGCCCATCAGGACATATCGACCTAAAATTCAAGATGGTTGTCAATACCAGATGGATGATCCAAAGAACTCAGTTTCCACAATACTGTTGAACAAGTTTCAACTGGGTCAATGTGAGTTAATCGCTCAAGATAAATGAATCGAACCCACTCCTGTATCGATCTTCATTAAGATCCTGATCTTTGCTCAACACTAAAAAATCATGTTTGTTCTTCCAACAAAACGAACCTATTTTCTTAAATTTCTGAAACATCATTTCGGTATTTACATGGTCACTATAAACATGTCTGAGATTCGTGTCATTCACCCTGAAAATAATTAAAAGGTTGGAGCTAGCGCTAAGCATCTGCTTAGGTATTAGAGAGTAAGCCTTACACAGATAGAAACAGTATATGGCCTTTTGTTTACCCATACTGAAATAATCCTGTATGTTATATTGCTTATCGCAAGCGACATTATCAAAGATAAACACAAAGTCAGATTTTTGCCTAGATCGGCGGAGATCGCTCATCATTGTCACCGTGTGGAAATTATTCCATACAATCACTTAGTAAAAGGACTTGAGATAAACGCTGGTACTTGGGTTGGTATAATGACTTGAACTAGACGTTCACGACTCTTAACCATTTGGTTCTTCTAACATATTGATTGTGGCATTCGTCTTTCCTCAATTTGAAGGTCTACATATGATGCAGCATGGTGTATGCGGTAGAAGCGTGACGTGTCTCTATGGGAGATTTTTTACCACATCAAGGTCATTATCACACACGCGTAAAGAGTCCATCTGTTCCAGAAGTCACATGGTAACTAATAACAGTATATAATAAGCATAATTACTTAAACCTGCTTAATGCGTATCATGAAACGGAAGATTAAAAAGGGTAGTGGGTTAATGAATAAGCTAATTAATAAATTAACATTCTAAGTTCATATACCAGGCTATCAGTAATGTGAACCCGGTACAAAGTTGGAGGAACGTATGAAACGTGGGTATCAAGGCCTTAACCTGCTAGATCAATTCTGTTAAGAGCACAACATCGCCTACTCTAAAGTTAAAGATATGGCAGGGAGAGATACAACTGATTGAGTGCTTGTAGAGAAAGCCTGGAAAAGTCATCACACCGGATTCAAAGTTAAGTGACAAAGCTGCTACGTGGGCTTGACTAATGCAATGAAAGCTAAAGTCAAGATGGAAACTGGTTTGGTGAAAGGACGGCGACAGCAGCAGAAGATTAATAAACGGCATGGTACTCAACGTTATACGATGAATAATAATATATAGGGAATCTATACCTATATTTCCTTTGATAGCTGCCTTAGATGCTGCAGGAGGTGTTTCTGGAATTGCGAACGCGGATAGTAGTGTAAAGGATAACTTTAAACCATTGAATGAAGGTCAAATACATAATCGTCAACTAAAAGCGATTGCTATGGGTAAAGGTATGTGTATTCAGCCATACTCTAAAAAGGGATTGACATGCTACCTAGACGGCCCCTTATTGAAACAAATTTACTCAAGTTTGTTAAATCCTTAAAGTTTCCTCTCTTTACACATGTTTTCACAAAGAGATGCTTTACATACTACTCCCACATGAAGGAAAGAATGTGCCATCATCAATATCGATAGAAACAGTGTTAAGGCTATTCATAGGTTGATTGCATTGATAGTTTTGTTAATCTAAGGCCCCCCTACAACTCGTGTAATTTTTCAGAGGAGTACCCATCATCTACAATCATTCACGATACCAAGAGTACGTCACTGTATTCTGAGGAAATTAATTCTAACATTCCTTAGCTTAGATGAGCATGCTGGAGTTCAATCCAAATATAAACATGTTTGTGACACTAACGCTTACAGATCAGAGCTCGAATCTGACATAGAACTACTTCACTCATATTATATTTGGAGAGGAGAGTCGTGAAGAGGAATGTTATATTGGACTAATCAATCTGACTACGTTTAATTCTATATCAGACAATGATGCATGCAATCAGAAATTATATTGTGGAGTGAAAGAGTATACCATACCCTTAAGAAGCTATGACTAAGTTGGAGGCATTAGACCGATACCTACGAAGCCAGATGGATTATGATGTGAAAACCCCAAGCATTGGAGACCCAACCAATTTAAACTGTGAAATGACCTTCTCTGAGGATATAGACTTTATTCGACCTAAACATTCGCCTCTCTGCTTAGTGTTGATGCTGTTGTGTTGCCTGGAGGAAAGACACATGCTCAATCACAACTGTGAATATCCTACATGTAAACATAATTCTAGTATCTTGCTCGTGGAGCTTACGTCAACGGACAGCTGAATTATACTTTATATGAATTCATCAGGACAGTCCTTCCAGGCTATAAGATAGGGACATATAAGACGATACGATTTCTTTAATCACCTTCACATTTTTGTTCTGATCAATGAAAGCAGTTCATCGATATTGACCAGCTATTGTCTTTCTGCTGCAGAGAAAACAAGGTGAATACTGGAATCATCCCCTCTTAGACAAAAGCCAGCTGAGAGAGATAACCATTCTTAATATAAACGTTGTGCTTAAAAGATCAATAGTGTCCCAGCAATAGTGTAATCACCATTCGTTACTATAGTACACCCTATTCTGTTGGAAGACTTTGAAGGACTTCAACATGTGGATATCCGAGAGGATTTCCTCATTAAACGTATCACCACTCATAATAAGTGGTTAGAAGGTGCTCTAGAGTCTAGACTATGACCCGATGGTTGACCTTATGTATACACTTTCTCACTCAGCTATGCTAATGGCTGGGATAAAACCTTATTTGTGAAAACAGCATGTTTCACTACTATATACAATGTGTTAAACATACAGATTTCTGGTTTCGCCATATTAAACTCTTTAAGTACAACCATCAAGGGTGAAAGACTGATTAATAATTATAAATGGATAAAGATATTTAGCAGCCTCGTTCAACAAGGATTTGCTTAGGGTTGATATCAATCCTTCTAGGATTTTTATAGATTATACATATATTTATTTGTTTGTATTATTTTATTTATGTTTAATCTCAACCATTTGTTCTCTTAAACATCTACTATAGATAATCTGTATTTTGGCTTATCATGGTATGATCGGCTAGATTGTGGTTTTTTGTAATAAGTTTAAATCTATCTACGCCATTTCATTAACTAAATACCCTTCTCCTCTCCATCCATTTTTCAGACAGGTTTAGACTTTATCATATATTTCAGAGAAATTTTGAAAAACTCTGCCAGGTTCAATGATTGGGCAAGATACTAAAGGAAGGCGGTAGTCTTGTGGCGTCATCTTGGAATGATAGGTTCTGACACGTCTACCACCCTCGAAGATCCGATTAGGGGCGGTTATGACATCTTGAGCCTTACGAAGAAAAGAGGTAATAAAACGTGTTTAAACAAGTTCATTAGTAGTGTGGAAATGGTTTTATACAGCAAAATACTGCTGTGGTATGGATACAAACCGAAAACAAGCGTATTAAATTATAAGGAGATGAATCAATCGGAAATGCTCACACAAGTCCAGTAAAAGTATGAAAATGATGTAATACCTTAAGAAAATGGTGAAGTTAGCCATTGTTGGGCCTAGGTGTGAGATCCACCATCTTGAATTTCCATTTCCGACCGTAAAGTATAGGGCCAACCATCTTGAATTTCCAACTTGATATATTCAAACATTTTCTGCAGAAGTGTGGAATAGGTTCTCTTTGGATCTGTCATCTGGAATTGACGACCATCTTAAACTTCAAGTCAAAAGGTCCTGTCAGGCTTAGGCATGATCGGTCATGTCCAGTGTGATAAGACATGAATGGGTATGATCGGTCTCAAACCAGTTCAAACATATTCAAATGAGGGAGTATTTATGTTAAAAAATAATGTTATTAGTATAAATTACGTTATGCCACAGAAAGGTGCTGGTTGGGCAGGGAGAGTAAGGGAAGAAAACGGGAAGAAAATGCATAACTGTACGAGTATATGCTGTCATCAATCGTCTTCTAACCAGCTCAGTTGTAGTATGAAAATAATACTACACCACACAAAACTAGGTCGATTTACCGGTATGGGTTGTTGGGTATGAGATCTGCCATATTGGATCTATACACCATGCTATAAGGTATAGAAGAAATAATCTCAAATTTTCAACATGTTCAGACATGTCCATACATGTAAATCCATAAATAAATCCCCTGTCAATCAATTAATACATTATTCCTATCGAGACATGTCGAGTCTTGTTAAGACCTGCCAGAGAATGTCAACAATTCAAAATGGCTGCCTAAACTCAGAATGGAGGGTGGCAGCCATCCTGATCAAAAGTGAGCTAGACTCCCCTTTTCTAGCCTACTAAAGGTAGTTCCCGAAAACGTAACAGATTATTGTATTTTAAGACGTGTGGCCTGACAGTGATTGATACTTTCTCACTGACCGAGACTTTTGCCTACTTAAAGGGAAATATCGTCACACTACATTGTTCTTATAGGAATGGCAGTTGATAAACTTAAAAACTACAAACAATCCTCAAATATCGTAATTTTCTGTTGTCACCTTGGAAGATTAAATAAATATATGATTCTAAAACAGTTATATCTAACCAAGAGGTCACTCACTACCCCCTCTGGAGTAGATGTTATGGCTTTATATCTACATTTAAGTAATGCGTTCAGATAAGTGCAAATTTCAAATAGAAATGGGAGAGGCTACAATGGTAAAAAAAAATGTTTAATTTACTACTGATGCCTATTTGGTTAAGTTATCCAGTTCTTACAAGCTATGTTCGTTTAGTTTATTGCTACAGCCGCGTGTCTAGGTGGATGACGCTACATTCCAAACACCCGCAAAACTTGTTGATAACATGCTACGTCCTCTTGGACTTGTTTAGATAGTAATATTATAGTAAATTTACAATAATTATTAAATCTAACAGTGGACACATGCTCTAAACGTTAAGTTTGTTTAGTCTGGTTTGCCGAAAACGAGGAGGTTATGGGCCGTGGCGTGAATCCTAACTTGGTGTAGTGTGGGTAGTTTTTCTTAGATAGTTTACCAGCCTCTCACCACGAAAGTTTAGGTGAATTTATTTTAAAATTTAACTTCCTCACCACTATCCCAATAGTGTAATTAATGTAAAAAAAAACGTGCGGATGGTAAGAAGGGATTCAAAAACAAAAGTAAAATCAGGGTTTGAACGTATGGAGTTCATCAAGTGGTTGCGATAGTTTCATAGATCAAAATAAGGGTCAATTGATATAAGCTGCTGTTCTAACATTTACATTTTGCGTGAAACGTCCTTGAGAATGAAAGAATTATAACCTTTAATACGAGTTTTTAAACTATAAAACTTAAAACATAAAGTTTTTAATCTTATACATGTTGATACATTTTACCTAGATTTAGGTGTGAGCCATGTTTGGAAATAGCAAACCACGTCTCAACTAAAAAGGTGGTATTTCTGAACTTTTGCAATGAATCTCACAGCGCTCTGGTTGGCAGCCCCCTTAAGAGTATACAAATAAATAGTATACATTGCACCGCACAGACTTTCTCCCTCCTTTATCTAAAATGAAGACATTTAATTAAAAACTAATGAAATTTGTGAAACGAGATAATATACATTTTTGTAGAAACACGACGGAAAAAAAAAATCAAAATCCACCAAAGAGCGTAAATGAAATAATATAGTGTAATGTTGTTACAGAAACATAATGAGAGAAAAAAGTTACATCTCTGTTCACCAAAGAACAGAACAATCGACACTCCATTTCTGAAACCTCAATTTAAAATATTATATTTGCCAATAACTCGGAAACTTTTGATTTAATAAAAATATGTTTTGAAATAAAAGTTTTGTATGCATAATAGTACTACAATTTTACAACGATAAGCTATTTAGTGTATCGAATAGTTGCGGAGAAATGATCAAAATTGGAGATATTCGCTTATGTAAAATACCCCCAAAGTCATTTTTATGGGGAAATGAGAGTTTCCCTTTTATTTTAATGCTAAACCGTGCCTAGATGCGAATTGTAATCAAATTTGTTAGAGCGGAATTTGAGGAAAATGATCTCCACTCTTTTTGCCCTCTAGTAAACTACCCTTAATTTTAGGAATGGAAATCTAATTCCAAAAATTATTCTGGGGAACCTTATGAAATCCCTAAATACCCAGTTTAAACCCAATCGGTAAAATGGTTTTGGTTATACACCAAGATACAGACACACAGACAGACACACAGCATCGCTAAAACGACTTTTTCGAGTTCAGTGAGTCATGAAATGTGAAAATCTATCGAAATCTTGAATTTTATTTTTTTGACAATCGCAATTCTTTCTCTACTCGAGGGGTCGTGGTAAGAAAGAGATGGTGAACAAAACTAATTTACCACATGCTCTATCTAATTAACATATATAGCTATATTGTCCAGTGTAAAAACTCAAATTTGGCAATCATAGCTACGTTTTGGCTACCCCTGGACCAGCCATCAAGTCCCATAATTCACCGCGGTTATCCATTGTATCTTAATGGTCAGTAGCTAAGCCAGGTAACAATTGGGAGCCGGTTATTAATCAGTCGTTGGAAGAGACCACGTGACTTGGTTTCCAACTGCAACATCCTCTCCTCTCTTTCTCTCTCTCTTCCGGCCATCAGGGATAACTCTTAATTAGGATAAGTCGTGATATAAACGAGTAGGGTAGAAAAAGGGGAGGGGGTGGTTATTGGTTACTAACCAGGTATGGTACTCGTGTATTGGGAGGCATGGATTATATCCTGGCCGGATGCATTGGGATAGTTTTGTCTATTTTGATTCGTTCTATAGGTCAACATTATTAACTTTTTACTGGTTGATATTTTAATTTAAATCGATGATATAACCAGTAGCGGTCCTATTCATACAAGTTCAGTTCACTGAGAACTAGGAGTATATATAACAAGTTATTATAATATATAGCCTAGGTTTTTAAATGGTTAACTATACATATAGGTACCCGCCTCGGTGGCGTAGTTGGCTAACGCGCTTGTCGTGTTGAGCTCTACTGCTGAGGATGGGGAGATCGAGGTTCGAATCTCAGTCGGGTGAACTGGGGGTGGTTTTCCACTCTCCCTCCACGCAAATGCGGGTTCACTTCCTCTAATTAAACCTTCCCAATTCCTAATCCATTAGCGTAATTAGTACTTAAAGCGTATAATCCGAAGGGTAGTAAGACGCGGTGCTAAATATTATTATTATTATAATTATTATTATTATTATACATATAGGTGTAGCATATCCTCTGTTTGCACAGATAAACATATGTTGTATCTTCTGTGTCTGCACAGACAGCTGTATTTTCTGTCTATATGTCTTATGGTTCCCTGTTTAGTAGGTTATCTCCTGCATAAGTTGAGGCGGGATACATATCTAGAGGTCGTAAGCGTTGTGCGATAATTATCTCACAAGATAGGTATCGCTTGTGCGTGAAGTGTTGTGTGTTGAAGTGACTAACCACCTCACCAACAACCACATCAGTACGATGACGACATATATCATAAGATTGTGTATTAGTATATTCAGTGTCGACTCAGAAGGTCCTGTGTAGTAGCTCTGTGTCAGCTCAGGTGGTCTTAGGGAATAATATCTCTTGGGTCAGCTAAGCCGCCCTTTGTAAATATCCTGTGTCGGCTAAGATAGACATGTGTTGTATCTCCTGTGTCGGCTCAAACATTTATTTGTTGTATATTCTAGGTATGATAGCTCTCTGTGTAGTATCTCCTGCGCCAGCTAAGACGACGTGTGTTGTATCTCCTGTGTCGGCTCAAACATTTCTTTGTTGTATATTCTAGGTATGATCGTTCTCTGTGTAGTATCTCCTGCGCCAGCTAAGATAGACATGTGTTGTATCTCCTGTGTCGGCTCAAACATTTCTTTGTTGTATATTCTAGGTATGATCGTTCTCTGTGTAGTATCTCCTGCGCCAGCTAAGATAGACATGTGTTGTATCTCCTGTGTCGGCTCAAACATTTCTTTGTTGTATATTCTAGGTATGATCGTTCTCTGTGTAGTATCTCCTGCGCCAGCTAAGATAGACATGTGTTGTATCTCCTGTGTCGGCTCAAACATTTCTTTGTTGTATATTCTAGGTATGATCGTTCTCTGTGTAGTATCTCCTGCGCCAGCTAAGATAGACATGTGTTGTATCTCCTGTGTCGGCTCAAACATTTCTTTGTTGTATATTCTAGGTATGATCGTTCTCTGTGTAGTATCTCCTGCGCCAGCTAAGATAGACATGTGTTGTATCTCCTGTGTCGGCTCAAACATTTCTTTGTTGTATATTCTAGGTATGATCGTTCTCTGTGTAGTATCTCCTGCGCCAGCTAAGATAGACATGTGTTGTATCTCCTGTGTCGGCTCAAACATTTCTTTGTTGTATATTCTAGGTATGATCGTTCTCTGTGTAGTATCTCCTGCGCCAGCTAAGATAGACATGTGTTGTATCTCCTGTGTCGGCTCAAACATTTCTTTGTTGTATATTCTAGGTATGATCGTTCTCTGTGTAGTATCTCCTGCGCCAGCTAAGATAGACATGTGTTGTATCTCCTGTGTCGGCTCAAACATTTCTTTGTTGTATATTCTAGGTATGATCGTTCTCTGTGTAGTATCTCCTGCGCCAGCTAAGATAGACATGTGTTGTATCTCCTGTGTCGGCTCAAACATTTCTTTGTTGTATATTCTAGGTATGATCGTTCTCTGTGTAGTATCTCCTGCGCCAGCTAAGATAGACATGTGTTGTATCTCCTGTGTCGGCTCAAACATTTCTTTGTTGTATATTCTAGGTATGATCGTTCTCTGTGTAGTATCTCCTGCGCCAGCTAAGATAGACATGTGTTGTATCTCCTGTGTCGGCTCAAACATTTCTTTGTTGTATATTCTAGGTATGATCGTTCTCTGTGTAGTATCTCCTGCGCCAGCTAAGATAGACATGTGTTGTATCTCCTGTGTCGGCTCAAACATTTCTTTGTTGTATATTCTAGGTATGATCGTTCTCTGTGTAGTATCTCCTGCGCCAGCTAAGATAGACATGTGTTGTATCTCCTGTGTCGGCTCAAACATTTCTTTGTTGTATATTCTAGGTATGATCGTTCTCTGTGTAGTATCTCCTGCGCCAGCTAAGATAGACATGTGTTGTATCTCCTGTGTCGGCTCAAACATTTCTTTGTTGTATATTCTAGGTATGATCGTTCTCTGTGTAGTATCTCCTGCGCCAGCTAAGATAGACATGTGTTTTATCTCCTGTGTCGGCTCAAACATTTCTTTGTTGTATATTCTAGGTATGATCGTTCTCTGTGTAGTATCTCCTGCGCCAGCTAAGATAGACATGTGTTTTATCTCCTGTGTCGGCTCAAACATTTCTTTGTTGTATATTCTAGGTATGATCGGTCTCTGTGTAGTATCTCCTGCGCCTGCTAAGATAGACATGTGTTTTATCTCCTGTGTCGGCTCAAACATTTCTTTGTTGTATATTCTAAGTATGATCGTTCTCTGTGTAGTATCTCCTGCGCCAGCTAAGACGACGTGTGTTATATTTCCTGTGTCGGCTCAGACAGTCATATTCAAGTATCTCCTACGTCGGCTCGATGTATAGCTGACGAGTTCCACATGGCCAGAGGTTGTATGCATGTCGCAAGTGTTGTTTACTGTTGGTAATAAACACGAGATGTGTGTTAACTAACACATGTGGACCAAGATTCACACAGACCAATCACAAGTAGAGAACAAGTCTCGGGGCAGGAAACAAACTGATCTCCAAGTTTGGAGTGAGAGGTACGCTTATACGAGCTCTGGATCAGAAACCATCGCTTTCGCTGCCTCGTCTGTTGATATGAGGGATTGTCGGTCTCATAAGTCCATATTTATCTTTGTCTGACTGTGTAGTCCCTTTGACTGTTTATATACCTGATAGTTTGTCTCACTGTATGTCCCTCTGACTATTTATCTACCTGATTGTTTGTCTCCCTGAGTATCCCTCGGACTATTTACCTGCCTGATTGTGTGTCTCACTGTATCATTTTGATTGTATGTTTGATTATATGAATGTAGGGCTTCCCTTAGGGGTTTGCAAACGGTGTGGGGGCACAGGGCCCCATGTTTTGTTTGCGCGCTCGTATAGTAGGCTCCCTATATAGGCGATCTAACAAATATGGCCAGAATGTAAAAATAAATAAAAACATAACCATGTAGGTGGTTTGAATTATTGAGTGAGTGAAGCGAGTTCTCAGTTTTAACTCCAGTGGGTGACCTGGCAGTCTAGGGGTAAGGTGTCGGACTTATATGATGGGGGTCCAGGGTTCAATCCTCGGTTCCGGCACAGATTTATCTGATTGCCAAATCCTTCCTTCACCTCTGACATGACGTGTATTAATCACAACTTGTGAATGTGTGGAATTCCAGGCCTCCGGCATGGTTCGGATTCCACGTTAAACTGTAGGTCCTCCATTTCATCTCACAATCACCCTACCATTACACATTAGCGTAAGTGCGTATAACCCGAACGGGTAGTAAGACGCGGTGCTAATAACAATAACTCCAGCGATTTGCATTTGTCTATGGTGGATATTATATCTCACGATAACTTTTGAACCCATCAACCGATCTAATCCAAACTTGGCAAATGTGTTCTTTATACAGATCAAGTTCGTCGGGGAAGAAAATTTAAGAAAGTTGGTTGATAAATCAACCCTTATATGTAAACACAGTTGTTGCATTAATTATTATTTGTATTTTCCTTTCAGGGGATTTATAAATACCTTGTACGGCTGAAATGGGTATTTAGGTGCAAACTACCGTAATAGTATTAAATATAATTGAGGAGAGAGAGGCATATAAATGGGATCCCCACAAACAAAGTTTGCCCACGGCACCAAGTCTGCTAAGAACGGCCCCTCTCTATCTGTGTGTTCCTCTGGTGTGTAAACGATTTGACTCATTAGCTTCCTATCTGGTAAATATAAATTGGTATAATGGAAGAACTTCATAAGTAAAAAAAACACACTAGCAAGTAGTATCGGTGGGAATGAGGACAAAAAGTTCGTCTTGCCTAGTCTGATTTGTCTGTGACTGAGAGGTTGGCGGCTCTAATGTCAGCCGGAAGTACCGGGGTGATTTTTCCTGAATGTTTTCTTTCTCCAGTCCCACATAAATGTGGATGCATTACTCTAGTTTACACCTTCATCATTTATACCTTAATCCATGCAAATATCCTGATGGCCCGGAAAGGTAATGAGACGCAGCAAAAAAAAAAGTAAATTGAAATAAAATAAAATTTATATAAATGTTCTAACACAGTAAAGAAGTCTCAGTGGTGGATGAAAGGTCTAGAATGTCAGATTTGCAATTGACGGGTAGGCTGAGTTTTGGTCTCCAGCCGGGTGCATTTGTGGCGGTTTATAACTTACACAAATTCGTTTGATCCTTTATACTTGTACAAGCAAATGGTTATTATTTAATTTATTTCCAAGTATATACGTAAGCGTGTTTATGTCACTGGATGCTAAACCAAGAGTGTAGAAATATAATAAGTTGTTTATCCAACCAGTGGAGCCACGTAACAGTCCGCGCATATTAATAATAATGTAAGCCTCGGAGATGGCGGCACCTGTTGCTCTCTGTATGAAGCTTTAAAACGGCGGCTGGAGCCAAAAACATCTCTCTTGCCAGAACAGAAATAAATATTGCTTTCACTCAATACAACAAACCACCAACCACCGTGCTCTTGGCTGAGAGGGATCATTTGAAACCAACCACCAACCACCGTATTATTGGTTGAGAGGGATCATTTTAAAATCAACCATCAAACACCTTGGCTTATAAGGACCATTGTACAACAAAACACCAAAACCTTGGAAGAGAGGTACCAATGTACAACAAAACATCAAAATATTGGCTGAGAGGAACCAATGGAAAACAAACCATCAACCATCGTCGTATTGGTTGAGACGGATCATTTGAAAACCAACCATCAACCACTTTGGCTGGGAGGGACCATTGTACAACAAACCATCAACACCTTGGCTGAGAGAAGCCAATGAACAACACCCCATCAGCCATAATTAGTCAAACTAGTCCAAATGGTTGTCTAGTAAAGATGTTATCAATTTAGATGGAAGCTATCTAGATTGACTCTCTTTGAAAATGAAGTAGAGTGTAAAAAATAATATTGGCCAGTGGATAAGAACTGGGAACAAGGTTTTTACGGAAACACGGCACTACATTACAAACTATTATCCTCTTAGAACTTTCCCTGTTTTATGTTAGTCTTACAAGTTCCCCTCCAGCTTTTTTTTTTATCTTATATACCTCATTTCTTCAAATTAGTCTTGCAAGTGCCCCTCGAGCCTGTATCCACTAAGATATCTCCTAGCAAGTTCCCCAGCGGCCTGTTTTCTACTAGATTCCACTCTGCTTAATAATAGTCTTGTAAGTTCCCCTCGAGCCTGTATCCACTAAGATATCTCCTAGCAAGTTCCCCAGCGGCCTGTTTTCTACTAGATCCCACTCTGCTTAATATTAGTCTTGTAAGTTCCCCTCGAGCCTGTATCCACTAAGATATCTCCTAGCAAGTTCCCCAGCGGCCTGTTTTCTACTAGATCCCACTCTGCTTAATATTAGTCTTGCAAGTTCCCCTCGAGCCTGTATCCACTAAGATATCTCCTAGCAAGTTCCCCAGCGGCCTGTTTTCTACTAGATCCCACTCTGCTTAATATTAGTCTTGTAAGTTCCCCTCGAGCCTGTATCCACTAAGATATCTCCTAGCAAGTTCCCCAGCGGCCTGTTTTCTACTAGATCCCACTCTGCTTAATATTAGTCTTGCAAGTTCCCCTCGAGCCTGTATCCACTAAGATATCTCCTAGCAAGTTCCCCAGCGGCCTGTTTTCTACTAGATCCCACTCTGCTTAATATTAGTCTTGTAAGTTCCCCTCGAGCCTGTATCCACTAAGATATCTCCTAGCAAGTTCCCCAGCGGCCTGTTTTCTACTAGATCCCACTCTGCTTAATATTAGTCTTGCAAGTTCCCCTCGAGCCTGTATCCACTAAGATATCTCCTAGCAAGTTCCCCAGCGGCCTGTTTTCTACTAGATCCCACTCTGCTTAATATTAGTCTTGTAAGTTCCCCTCGAGCCTGTATCCACTAAGATATCTCCTAGCAAGTTCCCCAGCGGCCTGTTTTCTACTAGATCCCACTCTGCTTAATATTAGTCTTGCAAGTTCCCCTCGAGCCTGTATCCACTAAGATATCTCCTAGCAAGTTCCCCAGCGGCCTGTTTTCTACTAGATCCCACTCTGCTTAATATTAGTCTTGTAAGTTCCCCTCGAGCCTGTATCCACTAAGATATCTCCTAGCAAGTTCCCCAGCGGCCTGTTTTCTACTAGATCCCACTCTGCTTAATATTAGTCTTGCAAGTTCCCCTCGAGCCTGTATCCACTAAGATATCTCCTAGCAAGTTCCCCAGCGGCCTGTTTTCTACTAGATCCCACTCTGCTTAATATTAGTCTTGTAAGTTCCCCTCGAGCCTGTATCCACTAAGATATCTCCTAGCAAGTTCCCCAGCGGCCTGTTTTCTACTAGATCCCACTCTGCTTAATATTAGTCTTGCAAGTTCCCCTCGAGCCTGTATCCACTAAGATATCTCCTAGCAAGTTCCCCAGCGGCCTGTTTTCTACTAGATCCCACTCTGCTTAATATTAGTCTTGTAAGTTCCCCTCGAGCCTGTATCCACTAAGATATCTCCTAGCAAGTTCCCCAGCGGCCTGTTTTCTACTAGATCCCACTCTGCTTAATATTAGTCTTGCAAGTTCCCCTCGAGCCTGTATCCACTAAGATATCTCCTAGCAAGTTCCCCAGCGGCCTGTTTTCTACTAGATCCCACTCTGCTTAATATTAGTCTTTCAAGTTCCCCTCGAGCCTGAATGCTCCACACATGTGCCAGTGTTGCAAGAACCTCTATAATAGTATGAGCGTGTGTGTTTGCCAGAGGAACGAGAGGCGTGGGAAGAGGATTGGAGAGAGAGAGAGAGAGAGAGAGAGAGAGAGAGAGACAAGCTGTGGAGAGAGAGAGAGAGAGAGAGATGACACACTAGTTTTCACAGTTCGGATTTACACCATTGAGGGAACAGGGAACACATGTGGATGGGAATGTCATTGTCACTGCAACTACTTTTACCTTACAACCTGTTCAGGCATATGTACTAATTACGCTAGTGAGTTAGGAATTAGGTAGGTTGAATTTAGAGGACGTATACCCGCATTCACGTGAAAGGCGAGCGGGAAACCATTGAGGGAAAACCACCCTCAGTACACCCGACCGGGATTCAAACCCCGATCTTTCTATCATTCATCAAAAGTCTAGCCTATTGCGAAAGTGACGCCTTAGACCAAGCAGCCACCTAAGCAAGTCACTGCTACTACCAACAGGGCTTTTTTTAAATGTAGTTGATTCGCTGACCGCTTAGTCGTGACATTTTGAATAAATATTAATGAATGTGTATCTGCAGTTCCTTTTTGTAGTTCATTTCATTTTTAATCAAGACTTGTTGTTGCTGGATAGTGACGAAGATAAACTCAACTCGAGTGATTATCACGTGATCTATATCATTGAACTCCAATAGTTAGGATTAACGATTCATGGGGAGATCGAAGTCTCAAATCCCAGTCGAATGCTATAGGTGGGGTTTTTTCTATTTGTTATTGTTTTATCGCTGTGGATTTTCTTTACACTCCTCCCAATAACGCGGGTGTATTTATTCATTCTTTATTTTGGGCCTACCCATAAATTAAGCCACCATCTGACCGGTCTATTCGCATATTTAGCTGCCTGCATTAATGGGCTAGGTATAAGGAAGTTATAATTCACTGTCATTGTCAATCCATACTAGGTGAGACTGACGACTTGGTCTGTGAGCCCACCGTTTCAGATAAACAAATCAAGATGTTTCTAACGTTTTATTTAGTCCCGCGAAATAAACCAACCCAATTAAACAAACTATGAGGGAGATGACTGACCTGGCATTAAAGAAAGGCCGTGCACAGAGGAAATAGCGGCGAGTAAACAGAGGATGTTAGATAGAGGTGGTGAGACGAGTTTCCAACAGCGGCTCTAGGTCGCTACAGAAGACGTTTCTGTTCTCTTTGGCGTTTGTTTGACACATGGGGATGTATAGTAAATACACGCACATGTCTAAGAAGACCACCACGAAGACGACGCGTGTGGATTGGTTGTTAATTACTGGCTTATCCTCCGTAATCTCTGGCAGTAATTCACCAGAAAAGGGTGATGCCTTCGGCGATTGCCGCCTTTGATAGTCGAGATATTGACTTGAACAGGCCAGATACCACCTTCGATAAGCTAGATACCACCTTTGATAAGGATATGACATAAGAGATATGACATATTAGATAAGAGATATTACATATTTGATAAGGATATGCCAACTTTGATAAGAGCTATGACATCTTTGATAAGAGCTATGACATCTTTGATAAGAGCTATGACATCTTTGATAAGTGATATTACATATTTGATAAGGATATGCTACCTTTTATAAGAGATATGACATCTTTGATAAGTGATATGACATATTTGATAAGAGATATTACATATTTGATAAGGATATGCTACCTTTTATAAGAGATATGACATCTTTGATAAGTGATATGACATATTTGATAAGGATATGCTACCTTTTATAAGATATATGACATATTTGATAAGTAATATGACATTTTTTTATAAGGATATGCCACCTTTGATATAAATATGATATCTTTGATAAGAAAGATGCCACCTTTGATAAGTGAGATGCTATCTTTTATTTAAAAAAAAGTCATAACGTCTTAATATGTCAATTTATTTTAAAATTTGTATCATTACTATTATTTAAAAATTATTTTGTGTTATTATTGCTTCGTTTATTCTCCTTTGACTTTATTCCGTGTGCCCTTTTTAAATAAAGTTGTGAATAGGTTGTGAATAGTAATTATTATCAGTGTTTTTAGTATGTGGTTTGGGGAGGGAGGAGGTTGTTGGTTATTGGGCATTATTATGAGGTCCTGGGGTCTTGGCCCCAGGTGGTCACTAGCCCTCCATCTCACTATCCTTTCTACGCTTATTCGTAGCTTTTAACAGAAATAAATAGGGTGTATTTTAAGTAAAATAGGTAATTAAGTGCTTCGTCTCAAGTCTCTTATAATCATCAATTTATGAAAAATCTGCATAATATTTTGGTAATTAAATTTGGGATTTGAGCCCTGTTAATACGAAGATGGTTTATCTACCGTGCTAATCAGCAGATTATTTAATAAAACAACTTTTCAAAATATTTCACTAAGAATATTTTAATTATAGATGTCTGTTAAAAGTCGTTTCAAAAACTTCAACATAGCCCATGCAATTTAAATTAATCGAAATTTAAAGATAATTGGCTAATTCATCTGGAAAGTATTATAAAAAGTTTATATCCTAAGAATAAAAAATAAAAATTAACATAAATAAATGCATATTTAAAACAAATAAAATTGTGTATTAATTAAGTAAAACAAGAATATTGATCGTCTAGTTTAGAAGTGCGATGACTCCAAATATTTCTTTTTGGAGCTATTTATACCATTCGATTGCAAATATTAGGCTTTATCTGATTCAATATTGTGTCAAGTCCCTAGCTTTGTGAGATATTACTTTATAATTAGTAGTAATTTTTGTTTTGTCTAATTCAATACGGATCCATTTCAAAATGTAGAATTAATGAATTGAAACATGCTGCTTTATCACACTAGTTCAATACCATATAATTTTAAGATGTAGCGGCTACGAACTGGTGGTGAAACATTATAGAACTGAAACACAATTCTTTCGCCCCAGTACATCTCGAAATGTATTAGTTCAGAACTATAGTTCTTAGTACAGTAAAATATAGTGCATAAAATAATCTGGGAAAAGATTCATCATAGAAGATTATTCGTTAACGTGCTAGACCTAAGCTATTTTTAATTAAGAGTTAAGTAATAAGATATTTAGTGTTTAATATCAATCTTTAAATAAATGTTACGACACAATCGCAATAACTTTCTCATATAGTGTATTATAGCCTAGAAGAAAATGTTCAAAAATATGTTTTCAGTAAGTAAGTTTTGCTAATAAAAAAACAAACACGTCACAATAAACAACACAGTACAAACTTTTGATATTTACAGTACACTTTAAACAAAATTGTTCAAATATTTTTAACAAATTTCAAACTTTCAAAAATAAGTTATTTTGATTACCCTATAATTATATGTAATTTTTGAAAATAAAAAGTGTTCTTATTTATCATGAAAAAATATTCCAAGATAAACTTTTTTAGCTCGATATCTAAGATAAATTTCGAAAAATGTCATATTTTCTATAAATTATATTAAGTAAACCATCATTAAATTAATTTGTTTTAGAAAAATAAATACACGTTATTCATTAGCATGTAAAATAGTCCCCAAATATTAATTTTGTACAAAATCAATATAGATATTTTCAAAAATATTCAAACTGCACAAAATTCAATCTTCACTGATTTATTATGAAAAAATGTGTTTAGAGAAACCTAAACATCTAATTAATTACTATGTAAAAACTTAACAAGTACCTACCAATTTCGAACCAAATCGCTAGAGGCATTTTTATAAATATTCAAATTAAAAAAAAGGAAATAATAAACTATTCTTAAACGGATCCAAGCCCAAAAAACAAGTATACAGTTTTATTTGTCAAATAAAATCTCCAAGTTAAACAGTTTAAACGAATTTGTTAGAGCAATTTTCAGAATATTTTTACCTTCAAAAATCATTCATAAGTAAATTAACCTTTAGCTAGTTTTTACCTGAAAAAAGTGTATACGGTGTTATTTGAGAGATCTGCCGTACCCTAACTATCAATTTAAAAAAATCGTTAAAGCCATTTAAAAAAAATAATTTTAAATCAGTCATCAGTAAATCACCCTCAAACAAATTGTTTCCCAAAAAATCAATATACAGTATTACTTTTCATGTCAAACATATCATAGATATGTATTTTAATCAAAACTGTGGGAGCCATTTTATAATAGTTTTGAATTCAAAATAATCACTTATCAGTAAACTACCCTCAATTTGAGGGCTAGGGTCAAAATAAAATAGAAAGCCCGAGGTAAGAGCCCTTTAAAATCTAAATATCAAGTTTGAACAAAATCCAGGTTATCGTTTCGTATCCGTGGCCAGGGGCAAACAGACATAAATGGTAAAATCCACTTTTTTGAGTTCAGGTTCACATAAAGCGTTAAGTTTCATCATAATATCGAGTTCAATTTGTTCACGATTACAATACTTTCTCTTTATGCAAAAATATACTATGTTTTAATTGTCAATGATTATCGATTAATCATTATTAAACTCAAAATGTATTTTTTTTAACCGTATTGGCTAAACGCATTTAAATGTGAACAATATTAGGATGAGAAATGTAAACCGTAGAGTTTAGAGGGAGAGTGCATTTGTTTTGAAGGAAAATGAGAACATATTTAGGGGGGATAAAAACCCTGCAGTAGGGCCTACACCCAGCCGAGATTCAAGACCCAACCTCCATGTCACCGAAAAACTAGATTAGATGAAATTGAAATTCAATCAGAGTACCCATTTATGTGAATAATTAATCTCCTTCGAAGTTTTTTTTAAACTTAGCTAAATCACTAGAGATATAGATAAATAAGAGGTTATTAAGATGGATTTAATAATCAAGCTATAATTATCGTTGTTAATTGGGGGTTTCAGACGCATCTAAATATCATAGGCTATTTTTAAAATTGAAAAATGACATATGGACAAGGGCATCAAACCCGGGACCTTCAACTTAATGCGCCAATGCTCTAACTGCCGAAATATCCAGGAGTAGTCCCGTGCCCAAGGCCATTCTTCACTCACACTATGCCTTAAAATATGAGTGAAGAATGGCCCTGAACACGGAACGACTCCTGGATAGCTCAGTAGTTAGAACATTGATGTACTAAGCCAAAGGTGCCGGGCTCGATTCCCGCATCCAGGTCATCATCATCAACTGTTTCCAGCATGTGGCGGGTCAGTTTGGTAAAATTCCTTAATCTTCCTTTATTCTTCCGCCACTCTTCTTCCTTTAATTTCTTCCATTCTTCTCCTCTCACTTGAACACTTTCTGTTACTTGCTCCTCCCATCTCATTCTGTGCCTCCCTGATCATTCTCATTACATGCCCATGCCATCTCCGTCTTGCTTTCTCTGTGCGTCCAGATGTGATTTTTAGATTTACAGATTATAATAAGTTTTTATTCTTAGCGTTAGTTCAAAGTTGTAGGTATATTTATTTTTATACCAATCGTGAAGTTATAAATAAACTCTTTTCCCACATATTTATGCCTTAAATTTACTGATAAGTTTGTGTGAACTTTTTTTTTTATTTGATCACCTCGTCTTCCTACCTGTTTGGGTTTTATGCAATTTTTTAAATATATTTTTTAATTTTTTTAATCGAATTACTTTGTTTCACTTGAGTTAATTTTTAGTAGATCTTGGGTCATAATATTTATCATGGTTTCAATAAACAATGAATAAACAGTTTATGCATTGTTTATTAAAACCATTATTTATCTATCATAGAACCTTTTTTTTTTCACGTCACATTTTCTGATCACAGCACAAAATGTGTTGCCATAAAATACAATTTGTCCTCTTCCAAGTCAGTCAATCGCATACTTTGAATGTACTCTAATGGTTTTAGTCCAATTTAACTCTACAACATATTTACCTAATTTTGGAACCCCTACAATACATAAATTCTCAGCGAGTTCACTTTAAATGTGATGAATGTTAAGCTTAAAACTGATTTAACTCTGAATATTTCAGCTTGTTCTTGGTAAAGTTTAGTTCTTAGGCAAGATAAATCATAAAATGCCTCTCAAAAAGTACACATTCAATATATCATATAATATTGTATGCATAGCATCTTTAAGAATGTTAACACTATTAGAGTAAATAAGTAAAACACTGATTTCACAGATGTAGAAACTTTCAATTTGCAATAACTTAAAACAATTTTTTTGGTGTTATCTCACTTTAGAAGCAGACGATCGATATGCAAATTAATTATTTATTATAAACGATTTTCTTTGTTTCAAATTCTAGGAGTTGAAGATAATGGTAACAAACGGTAACTGAGCATGTGTGAAGCATCGACATTTCGAATCCGATTCAATTCAGATTAGATTCAAACTATTCTCATTATGAGATGTTAAATTCGAAATAGATGTGCAAACATTTGATTCGATTCAAAATTGAAGATCTTGACTTCGCACAGGCTTAAGGCTATACCTACCACTTTTGTTTCAATTTCAACGCTTCAGTGTTGGACTGGTCTGCTGATAATAGGGATATCGGGGTTCAAATGTCGTTCGAATCTGTTGAGGGGGGTTTGCCTAAATGGTTTCCCACTCTTCTTACACGTAAATGCATAGTGACTACCTCCAAAATGATTCCTTCCTCATCTTTAACTCATAATAATTATCATATACGTAGGTCCTATAACGCTAATATATGTAGTGTAAGGAAATTACTGCTTCGGAACTGTTAGTTTTATGTAAGTTTAACTAGAATATTGTAATTTTAGAACTGTGTGCTGATAACCTCCGATTAAAGTTACTAGTCACCTTTAAGTCGAGCTAATGTTAATCCTCAATATAATGTTCTCGTCACCTTAAAGTTGTTCTGAACTAGTTCAAATAATGATGTTCCTACCTGTAAACACGCCGTGCGGCAGGACCCCGTAGTTTTGGAACAGCAGCCCAGCTCTGGAAGAAAGAAATTTTAGTTGAAAAAACATAGAGCAGATACATATGTCCACCAAGTCGGCTAATAAGTCGCTGATGGTGTTTTGTGGGTTGCTTTGCTTTGGGCTGATACCAGTTGATTCGGTAGTCGAATAAATTAGTGGGGGGAGGCTATAGTAATAGTAGTCTAAGGGTTGAAAGGAAGAACCCCCACTCTCCCCCAAGCGTCGGAAGCAAGGAGGTCCTAAAGGTACTCCAGGACATTTTTGAACATTGGCTAAGGAGGTTTCAACAATAAAATGAAAGCACCAAGCTCAAAAGGGTGCTAAACTTATCATAGCTCACCTCATCCCCCGCATCGAAGGGATGTAAGTGAAAGGGAAAGTAGGAAACTATTATTCAGCAGGGACACAGTGTTTTTTTTTTAAAAAAAAGCTACATATTGAGCTTTTTTCATGGAAGATTCAAAGTGCACAAAGGGCAAATTAATTTAATATTATTTGTAGGAAAACAATAAGTGCGTACCAAACTCCCGTCCCGCTCCCCCTCCTTTCTTATTCTTTTGTTGCTGGTAAAAAAAAAAAAGTGTAAGGACCATGTCCTTCCATCCCTTTCCCCCCAACTTTACTACTGTCTAGGACAGTGGTTCTCAACATTTTTGTATTCACGGCACACTTCTATGTTGTAAGTCCTTGCGGCAAGTTGGTGACACTATGGGCATACGCATGCTCAGAGAAACTTATCACAGTTGAAAAGAGGGTACTAGAGATGGGCGATATATCACTGACTGTGATTTTTTCACCGATACCATTTGATCACCGATACTCCCAGTTACTCGATGTCAAAAGTATCGGTGATTGAGATATCAGTGATTGTAAATACTCCATACTCACATCGGGCAGATTGCAACAGTTACTCGAGCCATGGAGCTAGTATTGCTTCCTCAAGACACTCGAGTAAATACTCGCTTCGCGGCCCTTGTTGTTCTTTTATTTTTTATTTTCTACCAGATAATTGAGAATCGACCTTATTGACTGGCATGTTTTACGTGCTATTTCTATTTAAAACACTTGATTTCGTAGAGCTCATTTTTCAAAAACAGTATGTTTTGCTTTCTTTTCTTATCAACTGTATGAAACATCTTAAAATGCATACTTTTGTATTGACTGTACATTAGTCAGGCAACATGAAACCCAGATGAAACCTTGAAAGATTAGGTAGCTGTATGTCAATTGTCAATGTCAGTGCCGACAGGAAGAGCTTATGTTAGGCCTTTAAGTATCGAATTCCATTGCAAGCCGCCAAACACCCAAGTAATTAGTTTTCTTTCCAACCGATACTCATGGGAGTATTCGAGCAAATACTAAATATCCAATACTCAATACTCATAAATACTCCATACTCCATACTAGATACTCGATCAGCAGCTAAATACTAGCCTTCACCGTGGTTGGAAAGTGAAAAAATATTGGTCCATCAAAACACTGTGAACACAGGTCACAGTGAAAAATCACTGGTATAAATCACCGATATATGAAAATCACAGTCACTGTATTCACTGATATCGTAAAATCACGGTTTCGCCCATCTCTAGAGAATACGTGTGTGTTTGTCCTCTATTCGACCACGAATTGAAATTATGTGTAAGAAACGACACGCTAAAGTTCCACAGTAATTACTCGGCTCTTATTAAATTATTTGGAAAACACATTGTCCTATACTAGAGCTTACGAACATTTTTATCTTATATCTTATTAAAAATTATAATTGAATGAAACTACTTTTAATATTTTTTATCAACAATAACTGAGCTTCGAGATACACCTAGTGAATGTTGCGACACTCCCTTTGGGAACCACAGGAGGATAAGGATGTGCGAAGGCCACGTTAAAAAATTGCGAAAATAGACTTGAAAAAACACTAAAAATAATTTCAAATATATATATTTTTTTTAACTTTACCTCCTTCGAGTTAAAAGTACAGCCACACATTGGAAACTATAGTGAGACAAAAAACAAATGTTAGTTTCCTCTAGAGCGTGGAAGAAGTTGAGAGGGTCCAGGTTGACGAGAATAGATGCTTTGACAGTACGGATCTCCGCACATCCCTAGTTGAGAGATTTATTAATTACTATAAAATATATCAAAAAAATTATGTTTAAAAAAAATAGTAGACACTTGGCTAAGGATTCGATTCTGTTTGATTTGCAATGAAGCAGAGGTCGGCTGGGGTTTGAATCCCAGCCGGGTATATTTTCTCTAAGTGGTGTTATATTATCTCTCCGCGCCAATATAGGTATAATATCACTAAATTATATTTATATATCCTCTCTCCCCCATTAGTGTAAATATGTTGATAGCCCAGAGGGGGAGTAAGACGTGAAACACGAAAAGAATGTAGACTTAATTGTATACACCCCATTAAAATAATTCCACCATGTAAAATGTCCGCGCACTTGAACTCTCACTTACTCTCTGCTGAGTGGAATATTATACAGGATGTTCGGAAACTCATAGCCCAAACTGCACATATAGTTTGATTGAACCAAAAGTAATACAAAATTCCTATACAATTCTATCCGGAAGACTATGCTAATACCATTAAAATATGTTTAAATTTACGGCTTACAGCGCCAGGAAAACAAAGCTGTTCAAGCTTGCGTACAACAGGTTGCATAGGAGCTGGGCGCACGGCACTATACACCTCGACATTTTGGAGCACGGCAGAGCAGAACATACCACAATTAATAGTAATAGTAGGCACACCAGTCCACCCAGAAATGGGAATACGTTCTGAGGGTCATCATTATCGCTCCTACATCAAAGAAAGTGTTTGCCATTATTACATGTGCAGTGCTGCGCGCGTAACTCCTATACAACTTTTAAACGCATGCTTGAACAGCTTTGATCTCCCGCCGCTGTCTGCCGAAACTGTGAACACAATTTAATAGTATTAGCATAGTTTTCCGGATGTAAGTGTATAGGTATTACTTTTGGTTCAAACAAGCTATATGTGCAGTTTGGGCTATGAGTTTCCAAACACCCTGTATAAACTATCTTTTAAGTTAATGGTGCTCAGCTATTGATTTTTTGAGAGCACTGAGAACGTTTTCGGGTTTTGATAAAGCATGAAAATCTGAGCGTTAATCAACCTGTTTGGTGGAGACACTCACCATGATGTTTCATCGTTAAATAAATATGATAATAAATCTGTTCCATTATGGTTATTCTGAGCTTACTGCGGCCTATAAACACCATTCCAGTGTTCTCCCTTGATAGAGGAGTGATCTCGCCCCCGCCACAAGACTTTCAGCGTGAAACCTGCTCTGTCCAACTGCACTCAGACAGTCTTTATTCACAAGAGGGGTCAACTCTGTTACAGTTACAGTGCAGCCAGTGCAAGGCTTGGCTAGAAACAACCTTATACAGAGTGGGTCGGAAAAGAAACGTTACTTACGAGGTTAAAGAAGTAACGTTACTTCCAAGTTTGAAGAAGTATACCCTGATTTTGTTTGGAAGAACAGAAGAGAAAATAAAAATAAAATCTTTTCGGCCAACATTGATAACATTTTCCTATAGGCCTATTGTTTGTGTTATTTTATAGGTATTGATAATACTCGTATATATCAAAAGTGACAGCTATAGGCCACATTACTTGAAGTATGAATATATTACAATTGTTTTAGTAACTTTACCAACTAATTACTACTGTTCTTCCTACCAAAATCAAACTATAACGTTACTGGCAAGCTTAAAGACGTAACGTTACTGGCAAGCTTGAAGAAGTAACATTACTGGAAATGTTGTCCTACAGTCATATTAACTTTATTTTCGTGAACGTTTTAGGTAAATAAACTCTTTCGGGCAAGGTTGTTTTTCCGCTGGCTAAGCTATATATTATAAGCCTTTATTTGCACGAACAGGATTGAAATGTGTATCTCAGAGTTCTCTGATTCCACTGGTCAAGATATTCTCTGTCGATAGCGGAACCTAACAAAGTGGATGACCGTGGCCCATTTGCTAGCGCGGTGCTAGTTTAACGACCAAGTGTCATAGGTTGCATGGTCATAACTCCTAAATACCTCTGTAAAGGTCCCGATAGTTAGCCTTCTATGAACGGCCATGACAATGAGATGGGTTCCCGAGATTGTGCGTGTTTTTTAACCGTCAGGAGCTCACAGGCGGTCGAGAGCGTTATTTAGTCTAGAAAGATTTTAGTCATCAGATAGTGCCAGAATAGTTGGCTATAAAAGTGATTCGGACTAGAAGTGTGGTGGCATGCTTTAAAAACCTCTTCCAAAATAGTTACCTTATATATTCCCCTTCAATACAGCCATTAATAGCTTTGGGGTTAAACGTAACAATTAAAAACAGTGCTTAATGCTGATTTACTACATAGGATGGCAAAAGGAAAAAATAAAAATAAAGATACCCTATATTATTATTTTTAACAAGTCAGTTTTGCTATTAAAACATGTATTCAAAGTTCTCCGTCCCAAAGGTGAGCCAATGAGAGCTTCTTAGCTCGACAACCGCAAAACTAATAAAACCCCGAGAATGTGTCAATAAAACGTCAGGCGGACATAACCTCCCAAAGCTCCTCTGCATGTTTGAGGGGCCGGATCTTCACGACAAGGGGGCACTTGACTCTGTGTAGCAGATATATTACTTTCTTGGATTGCTTGCTTTATTGTATGTCCGTCTATTTGTGATGTTTATCCCCCTTTGCCCTATTTCTCTCAAACTTTATGGACCTGCCGTTAAAAGCTTCATATTTTAGCGAAAGGTACCAGGCTGGGTGTACAGTCTGTCCAAATACATACAAAAAATTATGTATTACAAACAAATTAAGATGTCGGTTTATTACACTTTTTGAAGTTATACTTCTTTAGGCGCGTTATGAAAAAAATGATGAGAGTGAAATTTTAAGATGCCCGCGCATCACTGTAACACAAAAGTAACAGGTTGAAGCTAAATCGCTCATTAAGTCTAGAAAAAAAAAGCTACCAACAAAATAGAAATAGAACCTCTGTTAGTTGCGCATGTTGGTACGCTCGTCGCCTCTGATCACTGTTTTCATATATATAATATTTATCCACATGTTTCTAGTTTCTACATTCACAACACGTGTTTTAGTTTCATACAAGTGCGAATTATATATGTGCTAATAAATTATATTCAGTAGTGATTTAAATTGAATATTTTGATTAATATTATTTACTATTCGTAAATATTAGTGAAAAAAATTGTGCTTATAGACTTTTTCAAGTGCTCCAATATAATTGAGGTTAACTATATCCGTATGTATTATTTATTGATATAAATTAAAATATTATTATTTAACATAATTGATACAAAATATTATTAAATTATTATTTAATGATGCCAAAGAAGTATAACTTCTCACGCGCGTACATAAGTACACACACCCATTTTTTTTAAATATTAGTGAAAAAATAAGGAAGCAAATAAAAACTTATTGTGATTTCTAGTCATCCTTTAATCATTTGAATTTTAAAGCATAATTTTGTTTTGTAAAACGTTTTATAACCATCCAGATAAGCTGATTCTATATGAATGAGCATTAAACCATTTCACCAGAATGGGTCATGGATCAGATCATGCACGTTCATTCGAAAGATGTCAATTCATGCGTATTGTACAAACTGTCATGCTAGTTCACAGATTACACAGGGAGGGGGTCGACAAACTTTTTGATATCGCCACCCAAATGGGGTATTTTTTAAAAAACTTTGGTGGGCTGGTTTAAAAATATATATTGAGCAAAAAAGTCAACTTTATATTTCTCATATAGTATTAATTAGTTATTAGTATATGTTTAAGAACACAATCATTTGTTTTCCAAATCCGTTGCGGGCCAAATAAAATCCGTTAGTGGCTGGATCCAGCCCATGGACCGTAGGTTGCCGACCGATAGGCTACAAGATGTACAAACTGCCATACCGATTCATGTTCGATATACAAACTGTCGTGCCAGTTCATCTATACTCATAAAATAACATGTCCTGACTGACTGACTGATTCATCATCGCCGAGCGCAAACTATCAAGGCTACAAGCATGAAATTCGGACTGTATATTCATTTTGTTATGTAGGCACCCACTAAGAAAGGATTTTAGAAAATTCCACCCCAAAGGGGTCAAAATAGGGGATGATAATATATATGATAATATGTATGAAAGTCCGTCATTTTGAAAGTTACATAAACAAAATTTTGTATTTCGGTTATTGACGTAAAACAAATAAATACGTGTTTCAGGAATTTTGGAAATTTTATTTAATAAGGGATGAAAAAGGGGGTGAAAGTTTGTATCGGACTTGCATTATTTTTGATCTGAGGTCAAGTTATGGTCATCAACGTAACGTAATATTTTAAATTAATCTGTAAATACATATGTATATTTTCGTATTTGTATATAATCAACTTCCACGCGAGCAAAGCCGCGGGCAACAGCTATCTAGTACACTATGTACACACCAGAATGCTAGTTTACACCTGCTATATAAACTGCCATTTCAATTCATTTTAGACGTATTAAATGCCACGTTAGTCCGGTCCTGTTTACATCAGGATTTCCTGTAAGTTATGCGACCATAGGAGTCATAAGGCCCTCCCCGGGTGGTACAGGAGCCTTGTGGCCTCACGAGCAGGCAGTAAGGTCACACAACGTGTGGTCTAGAACAGCATCCTAGGGACCAGTAACCTGGTGCGAGGGACCCCTTCCAAATCTTGCACACGCTACACACTTGGATAGGAAGAACGTAGCTCAAGTTTAAAATTAATATTTTGAAGTAGCCTATGCTGCAATGCCAGTGTGCGGAGAGTAACATACCAACCTAAAGTGGTTAATCTAAGGGAAAAAGAGGAAGAAAATAACATTTAAACAAACGCATTATTATACCCTTAGAGAGAGAATGAAAATCATAATTGCTAGCCATAGTGTTCTGGCCTGATTTTTAAACTATTATTTACCGATTATTTACCAATTTAGCATTCAGTTTAGTGTAGGTATTCTAAATAATATTATGAACAAATACTATATTCTAACATTTTAATTAAAATACACGTTTGAACCCTTATCCAATCCTTTCTATGTGGTCAGGAAGACCAACTACAGGCCTAGAGGACCGTGGTTCCACCCTGCCTGTGGTTGAGTGGTCAGGAAGACTGATAACAGGTCTAGAATACCGTGGTTCCATCCTGCCTGTGGCTGAATGGTCAGGAAGACTTATAACAGCTCTAGAGGACCCTTGTTCCATCCTGCCGAACCATCCTGCCTGTGGCTGAGTGGTCAGGAAGACTGATAACAGCTCTAGAGGGCCGTGGTTCTATCCCGCCTGTGGCTGAGTGGTCAGGAAGACTGATAACAGGTCTAGAGGGCTGTGGTTCTATCCCGCCTGTGGCTGAGTGGTCAGGAAGACTGATAACAGCTCTAGAGGACCCTGGTTCCATCCTGCCTGTGGCTGAGTGATCAGGAAGACTGATAACAGCTCTAGAGGACCCTGGTTCCATCCTGCCTGTGGCTGAGTGGTCAGGAAGACTTATAACAGCTCTAGAGGACCCTGGTTCCATCCTGCCTGTGGCTGAATGGTCAGGAAGACTTATAACAGCTATAGAGGACCGTGGTTCCATCCTGCCTGTCCCTCTGGCTGAATGGTCAGGAATACTTATAACAGCTCTAGAGGACCCTGGTTCCATCCTGCCTGTGGCTGAGTGGTCAGGAATACTTATAACAGCTCTAGAGGACCCTGGTTCCATCCTGCCTGTCCCTCTGGCTGAGTGGTCAGGAAGACTGATTGCAGGTCTAGCAATCACATGCCCTATCACCTATATGGCCTGAAGAAAATATAGTGAGGGTTTAAGAAATCACTATTTCCTGGACGTCTGTGAGTCACATGCAATAAATCACACGAGGCCCATTACTGAATCATTTGAACCGGAATGACTGAACTAAGATATTGAATTCTCGTCGCTACAGCACCGAGACTTGCCTGGGATCAACACTACTCAAAATACTCATACCGTGGCTCGTATCCAAGGAGAGTATTCCTAGCTACTTGTATGCATCTTCACACCTTTTATTAAAACTCTTTTATTTAAAGATATTCATCATAGTTTTTTTAAAGCACTTTTATAGTCAATACATTTTATAATAATGTTAGCTTACGTTTAACACGCGGTTGGCTCAGTCTTTAGTTAACGGGATGCATGATTTTGTATTAGTGTTTTGATAAATAACATTTAGAACTCCAATTATTCTTCCGAGATTCAAGCCTCTTATTATTTACCTATTCAGAGAAAAAGTTGAATAATGCTCGACTAACGCCTTCAATAAATCATAGAGTGAGTGATAAATGAGAGGATTAAAACCAAATTGTTCACTGCACTGGGTTTCCAATTCCATTTTTCTAATTTTATAACTGAAAAAATTGTTTAGAGATAAATATGGATTTTGGACATCTTACAATAATGCTAATAAAGTTAAACTAAAGAAGATAAAATATATAACTATTCGCAACCATTTAAGTTCAAAATTTACAATGCACTAGCAGTTTGAGCCGTTTTTTCGCACGGTTAAGCAGCACCAAAACTAGATCAAATTAAAACATCCAACATCCGGTTACCCACGTTTTGATAGTACCTCGTTGTATAATCGAGATAACTATGGCAATCACAAACCAATCCTGGTAATTGACCCATTAAAATAAATTAAATGTGTGATACAAAATATTACCTGGTCCACAAACTGAGTGCATAAACAAACGCAAGCCATTAACAACGCAACATTTACCTAAGCACGATAATAAAATAAGATAAACGAACTAATATACATTGTTAAAGAAATATTTTGGAACTACCTAAAAACACACCCTCTACCTCTCTTTCAGTTCCAACAATCTCATTTTGAAATTTTAAGATATAATCAGACATTGTAGTTTGCCTAACAGTGGGTGACGGCATTGAGAATTATTTAAACTCCCTAAACAGTGACCTACCAAAGGATTAATATTTTATATTTCATCATTGATATAAAAAAAAATCGTGGAAATGCTTAAATATTTGTGGTTGACCACACATAAAAGACATAATTTTCAAAAGTGAATTATTAGAAAGGATCGTTATGGTAAAAAAAAACTCTACGAAACTAATGTATAAGCTTGATAGTATACATATATTTTACTCCAGTTTGTCGTATAAATGATCAAAAGAGGCTAAGTTAACTTATACTAAATAGTTTTAGACAATCAACATACAATAACATAATTCAATGTCTCCTCTCAGAAATTTTCTTTAATCTCAGAACTGAGTCATTTTGCATGATAATATAACCTTTTAATAATTAAAAAAAATTAAACTTAAAATGTTTGATTAATACCTTCCACCTCAATTATGGAATAATAATAAATAATAATCACAGATTTATCTTTCACTAATCAGATATACATACTTACATATATAAGTATAGGCTCACAGCGAAAGCTAGCACCTTTTAATTCTATTAATGGTTACATGTTATTTCTTTAAATTAATCTAAGGTTTGTATATTTTTTGTGTCACTATTATTTCAAATTACTTGATAAATATATTCATTTTAGTATCTAGTTTATATATGCAAACATACATTAATATTCTAGAATCTTACAACCTCTTGCCACCATTATAGTTTCTTTCTTGCTTATTAGTATGATAATTTAATAATACAAATGAAAACATTTCACTACCTTAAATTTTATTATTGTCATTTAAATTATTATTCATAGAATTTTTTTAAATGTGTAAAGTTCATAATCCTCCAGTGAGCTACACTCTCTTCGGATCACGTGTGTGTATTAATGGACGTCTGCAACGCGTCTTAGCTCTCGATACACGGGCCCCTTAACGTACGGTTTTAGCACCAGCATGCGATTTATAATAAGTATTTCTTGAAATAATTTGGTATTTATAAAATAATAAATCACGCCAGTGGGCACGTGTACTATGGCGTCAGTCTCGTTTGGTTTAGTTCACCGGTGACAAGGAGGTAGGGGGCTCGAATCCTAGCCGGCTGAACTAATGTGGTTTTCCCAATATGGTTTCCAATTCTCTCTTTACGCCAATGCAAGTAGATTTTCTATAAATTCCATCATCTTCATCCCTACTCCGTTAGTGTAGATACGTGGTTGACCCGGACGGGAAGTTCGGTGCATGTAAAAGTGATAATTATAAGAAGAATATATTACACATTATTGTTGGAAAGTGTCATCACCTATTAGTAAAAGCATATAAAACGCACGATTCAATTTAAAAAACATAGGTACCGAGAATCTGCTTTTATAAGGAAATATTTTCTTATTTCGAAGGTTTATATGGTCATTTATTTCAATGGTACTTTTTCAATAGTGTAGTATCATACTGGTGCTCATCGTGCGTTTTTATTAAAATCAGTTTAAAATTATTTTTAAATTAAATATGAAAATATAGATAGCTCTTCTACTGATGTGTGTACTAATAGTTACTTCTAACATTTAACTTAGTACTATTTTTTAATACAATTATGGTTTGATTAAGTTTAATATTGCTGTACTTTTTCTTTCTTTCTATTAGTATTTTATTTATAAACTTAAACACTATTGTACTAGATTAAGATTTCTAATGCACAAGCTATACCCTTTATTATTTTAAAATTTAAATCGCGATATTACGAGTAATTTGGCATAACCTAAAAAATATAGCTTGTAAAAAAATTCTTCTGACAGGGGAGGAAAAAACGCGGCAAAAATTTAAAACTGATACTAACTTACCTTGAGTTGTTATCAAAGAATCATACAGAAGAAGGGTTACCAATAGTAACAGTGCTACCATGTTGAGAGACTTCAAAGATAGATAAAATAACACACGCGCTCCCAAGACTCCACACACTTGCAGCTTCCTTGCTAGACCGATCCACGCGTGACCATTACTTGCCAGCGTGCGACACAAAACTAAACTAAACATACACACACACACGACCGGCACAAACAAGAACCTCCAGTGGGAAGGCGTGGGATCTAGCGCCGACAGCGCTCCTGGTGGATGAGAGGGGGTCATGTCCTCTTAAAAGTGTCAACTAAAGGAGGGGAGGGAATGTTCCATGGTATATGGACCTCTTCAGGGAAGTCAACTCGTCTATAGAAGTGGAACAGTCTAACGAATAAAATTAATATTCAATAGCCAGTAGGAACGATATAATTGCTCGAAGAAAAACGTTGGAATGTATTTGAAAAAGTATAGATCTCTATGGATGATAAAGTATGGTATATTATCGTGTATTAGAAATATCTCCTTAAGATAAAAGGGCCGTAAAGTAAAATACTTAGATTTTACTGTCTAAAACTTAAATGAAGTGTAAACAACATCGAAAACTGTTAAAATCGACACCCTTGACGAATTTATATTGATTAGCTACATGAAAGTAGATATGATTTAATAAAAAAATTAACTTTTGCCAGAACTGCTGTTAATAAATGGTGGGCGTGTTGATAAACATCCCAAAGTATTTAGTCGATAGTAAATCATATATGGAGAAAGTTAGGGAGTGAGATAGGTAATATCGAATGAAGGCATCTAAATATTTTTCCTATTCTCATTTTAATCTTTCCCCAGTAATCAATTACATCAAAAGTCAAAACTATCGAAGGTTTAGATGATTGTTCATTACATTGATGACAATTGCATTGATGCAAGCTATGCTATGATGTGCATTTTAATTTGAATGTATTTAATCAAGTGTTTTAAAGTCTCTCAACATATGGGAAGATTAATATATATGAGAGTAAGCCACGAGCATTAAGTTTCTCTAGAAAGTTAGATCATAAATACATAATTCATTTGTATTAAGACTAATAAAATATTGATCTAGATATTTGTTAAATTATTAGGTTTTAAACTTACTTTTTTACTACCAGCAGTTTGACCCTTTCTTCGTGCGGGTAAGCCACATCAAAAATATATCAAATCAAGAAGACCTTCAACCTCCACCACCAATCTTTTTTTTTAGTTCCTTTTTGTACAATACTGAGCTAACTATTTGGATCCCCTTTTTAAAGATAATCTTTGGTTTTTGTATTAGTTTATGTTTAGGTTTTTTCCGTCTGCCTATAAAAATTAAAACTGTCTGCCATATTGAGGAAGTTTTTTTTTCTATTAGGCCTTAGTTTTCAAAATGTTTAAAGAATCCCAATCCAAATATGTTGGTCCTTTCATTTTGAAATTTAAGAATGTTCATCATACCTTTATGCAGGACTGGTTAACAGGGGCGTTGCGCGAAATATATTTTTAGAAGGGGGGGAATGTTTTTCCCAACTCTCAGCATTTCGAAATTAGNGCAGGAGGAGGCACTCAATTTTTTTTTTTCAATTTGGGGTGATAATAAAGCCTTGGACCGAGCTTTTAGGCAACTTTATTTTTAAATTTATTTATTTTTTTGCAAGGCCGTAGCCAGCCAATCATTTCAGAGGGGGTTTGGTGGGCACATCCCCCAACTGCCAAAAGCTAGAAATAATTCTAATTGATAAACAGTTTTACAAGCTATCTGAAGTGTTTTATATGTCAACATTACCCCTTAACTTCTGAAGGCTAGGAAAAATTCTAAATATTAAACACCTCTAAAAGCTATCTGAAGTTTTTTTATAGTAACATAACCCCCTAACTGCTGAAGTCAGGGAAAATTGCTAGATATTAAACATTTCTAAAAGCTATCTGAAGTGTCTTTTTATGGCACCATAATCCCCTAACTGCCGAAGGCTGGGAAAAATTCTAAATACTAAACACCTCTAAAAGGTCTCTGAAGTGCTTTAGATGATAACACAGCCCCGTAATTTGTACTTGTATCTTAAATTTTATATTGTTTGAACCATAAATATATTCATTTTGTTCATACAATTTTGGCAGTGGTTTGAGCTGTCCAAACCACCGCCCCCCTCCCCCGGCAACAGCCTTGTTTATTTGTTCATACTGGATTTTTAAAGGTACAAGGCTTTTAAGTGCAACTTGAATTATTATTTATTTCAGTTTACCTTCACCTGAGCTAAATATCCAATTGAGCTTAAATATATTTATTTAGATTTGCAGATATTGTTCAGATAGTGTATTTTAGATTTAAAAATTTAACTAACTCTATTACAGTGGTTTCCAACATTTTGTAGTTAATGACCACAACTTTTTTCTCTGTGGCCATCGCGACCCTTTGATAACTTAAAAGCGTTTAAATCCTAGTTTTTAAATTTTTTCACTGTGAATTACTACCAGCCTGGACTATCTACAGTTATCTACACCAGTGGGATAGGTAAAATTTAGAGGGAATGTACCCTTATTTATATGTAGTGATATTAGGATAAACTACCCCTGGCCAGAATTAAAATCCTTACTTCACCTTCACCAACAAACCAAACCAAAAGAGCGTGGCATTAAACCTGCATGTCCACTAATGCTTGTTTTAATTATTATAAATTGCTTATAATAATGATTTAATGTGACGAATGTGTAGTAAAATCGAATCAACAAGCCCAGGGTTGGAGGATGATTTTATATTATGCTAGCAGCATTACAAGGCTGCCACAGTAAGCAAATCAGCAATAAGTTATCAGAATGGAATAGACAAAAGGAACCTAAGCAGTAACTAGGTCGTTTTTAGCACTTTGATAACTTACATTTCTAATTGAATATTACATCTTCTTATAATCATTAAAATTCACGAAAAAGTAAATATAATGCTAAAACCTCTATATTGTGACCCCACCCAAAACACGCTGCCACCCCCAGGTTGGAAACCGATGCTTTATTATAACAAAGTTGGAAGCAATATTTAACTAATAAGCTCCCGGAGGTGTCGAACTCGCTTGTCACTTTATCAAAAGATTAGCAATTCGGCCATGTTTATTTAAAAACATTTTCAACTGTAAAATAAAGTAATAAAAATTGAATTTATCGACATTTCTACAATATTTTGATACCTGTTTACCAATGTTCTGCTCATTAACCTCATGGAAGTTGCCCTAAAATGTTAATACTGGTACGTCAATAAACTATTCAAAACATGTTGTAATTTAGCGCGTGAGGAAGAAAGGGCTTCCTCTGACATTTTATTAAATAACTTATGGCAAATTTGAAATCAGCACGCTAAACAACATAGTTATACGAAATTTCATGCAAATCGAACATTAAATAACGAATTTAAAAAGTATCCCAAATTTGAAAATGTTAAAGAATGAAAAAAACCTTATCTTTCGTTTAATGTAGTCTACTTAATCAAATGAAAAATTATAATATTTGTAACAATGTAACATAGCCCTAATATTACTCCTCTTCCTTCGTTATTGCTTTGAGCCTATTTAAATTGCTTTCATGAAAGCCTATTTTAATAAACAATTAAATAAGATACATCAGTTCAATTCAAACTAGTATGGATACTAGCTAGAAAAATTAGTATGTATTTCAGAAGTCAAACATTAACACTAACCTCAATGAGCTCATTTCATCAGTCAAAACTTTCGGTAAGAAAATAATAGAATGTTGCGTAACATTCACTCAATTTATGCCTTCAAAATCTAATAGCCCCAATTAAGGCATTAGCTCTCTACAATCTACTAAACAAGGAATTTCCTTTAAATGTTTGACGATTTTACTAGTTGGGATTTTTTTGTAGAGTAAGAATCAACATTATTATTATTATTAGCACCGCGTCTTACTACCCGTTCGGGTTATACGCACTTACGCTAATGTGTTATGGTAGGGTGATTGTGAGATGAAGTGGAGGACCTACAGCTTAACGTGGAATCCGAACCACGGTGGAGGCCTGGCATTCCCCACATTCACAAGATGTCTTGTCAGAGGTGAAGGAAAGGTTTGGTAATCAGATAAATTTGTGCCGGGACCGAGGATTGAAATCTGGACCTCAGCACAGAAGTCCGACACCTTACCCCTAGACCACCAGGTCACCAAGAATCAACAGTTTGGAAAATTTAAATTTGTCTGTACATGTCCGTGGTTAAGGACTTTCATAATAGAAAGTACTGGGGTACAGAATAAGCCTAGAATTTCTCAAATCTCACCAAATTCCCAACTTTCAAGCTTTTAACTAACATTGGAGGGGGAGGAGGGGGCACCCTCCAACGCCTCCGGCGTGACGCCCCTGCTGGTTAAAGGGATTCATGCGCCCTAAGTGAGACTTAAGATTTGCACCCCAGTTGTATTATGTATAATATACATAAGCCACACCTCCTGCGTGACACAACATAATTTCAATTTTCACTTTCTATTAGTCAATCGTCGTGAGACCTATAAACCGGCCAGCACTAATAATAATAGTAATAATAATAATAATAATAATAATAATAATAATAATAATACTCCCTGATCCCAAGGGTCCTCAAGATCCTTAGTAAAGCTCCCTGCTACCAACGAACCTATGTCAAATTAAATACATCCAGACTACGTCAGTACTTAAAAGTATAAAAAGCCCTCTCCTCCCCCTCCCCCCAAAGTGAACAATAGTAAGCAGTGAGTGTTTTTAAAGCTGCCCAATTACTTTACACTGCACTAATTATCTTAATGAGACCCTGATTACCACACGCTGATATACGAACCTACATCCCTATTGTTGTTTTCCCTCGTAATTATGAGCTTCTTTGCTTTACATCAGATGGAATTAAAGTAATTATAATAATTACAACACGATACACTCGGTTGCGAGAAAATTGCTATTTGAAACGTTTAGGCGACCTCATCATTACCTCAAACTTGCAACTTAGTGGAACAGGCTTTATAGGGTGAATAGTGGATAGCTGTTTAATACAGACTCAAACTCTCTAGGTTAGTGTGAGAGGTTGAGGAGGGTGAATAGTGGATAGCTGTTTAATACAGACTCAAACTCTCTAGGTTAGTGTGAGAGGTTGAGGAGGGTGAATAGTGGATAGCTGTTTAATACAGACTCAAACTCTCTAGGTTAGTGTGAGAGGTTGAGGAGGGTGAATAGTGGATAGCTGTTTAATACAGACTCAAACTCTCTAGGTTAGTGTGAGAGGTTGAGGAGGGTGAATAGTGGATAGCTGTTTAATACAGACTCAAACTCTCTAGGTTAGTGTGAGAGGTTGAGGAGGGTGAATAGTGGATAGCTGTTTAATACAGACTCAAA